>CAJGYO010000006.1:77134094-77534094 GCA_904845875.1 Miscanthus lutarioriparius
GAGTTATATAGTAAAAAAAATTTAACAAGAGTCAGACGCTAAAAATAGTTTTTCCCCTTGTTTATTGAGCTGAGTCAATACAGTGACCTTGTCCAATAGATTTTTAACATTGTATAATTTCTCCAGGCTCGATGCGAAGCCGAGGTTAGTGTAGATGCAGTAGAAGAAATTGACAAGAAGCAGCGCGCCCGCTGGATCCCCCTCTGTCCGTCCATGTGAGGAGCAGCCCGTGAAAGCAAAGAAGGAAAGGGTAGGGGCAAATGAGGAAGGAAATTCGTTTATGAGTCCCAAACTCATCAAATGGTATTTTGGCGGATTGATCGTGTTTTCCCCGTTATAAAATCCTCATTGTAGAATGGTAATTCAGCGAAGGCCACTTGTTGCAGTGGCTGAATTCCAAGAACTCCACCCCGGGGCCCTGGCGCAAGCTCGAGAGCAAGTGGATGGCCGCACGATGTGAAACAGTGAACGGTGTGAAAACGGTGAAGCTATGTTATGCCCACCGCAAGGAAACACCGAAGACTCCGAACCAGTACACCAGCTTTTCCTTCTCTCCTACTCTCGCTTCTGCGGCGAATTTTCTTGCTCCGCGCCGGCCGCCGTGGCTACCCTGCGCCACCGCCCCCTTCCAACGCCTTCCGGGAAGACAAAAGGTGAGATTTTTTTTGCTGTACTCCCGTTCCCCTCTTCCAGTACTTTCATGAAGTTCCTCGAAGTCGTTTCGGGCGCCGGGGAACGCCTCCCGTCCGCATGAAGCCCCAGCGGGCTGCGGTCCGTCGCAACCGCCGTTGCGTCCTTTGGTGCGCCATGGTTTCCCCACGGCGGCAGCAAGTGGGGAGGGAGAGCCTGCGTGGCTGCGTCGATTGCGACGGATGTGAGTACTGTACGGGCTTGGGGGAAGGTTTGTGTATGATTTAGTTCTTATTTCCAAAGGTCTGGACCTGAGTCAAAAGTTCTGTTTCAATTTGCTTGTGATCTGGGATGCGATTACTGGTAGGTACCTCTTCTTCAAGTCCAAAGAAGTAAGGTCTACCTTAATTCTTAGTCCCTATTTCCGATTCATTTTTTTTTCTATCGGAGCTAGTTCTTTGATAGTAAGGATACTTCGAAAGTGAAGCTTATTTTAGTTGTCCTTGCCCACAATTTTTATATCTATTCTTTGTTCGAAGTAGGTATATAAGTATTTTTTGTTAATCAATCAGTTCTTTGTTTTTGTTTCCTTCTGTTTGTTCTGTCATATACTGCAATCTGAAACAAACCCAAAGGTCATCATTGTCCTATCACGCTAGTAAATAGAATTAGATTTCACGAGTGACCAATACAGAATTTCTACTAGGTCCAATGGAGGATGAGGCCATGAGTGAGCAATTTTATATATAATGTTTTTTTTAAGAATGATGCTTCCCCATTGCGCAGCCTTCATAGGAGGCCAGGGGTGCGGGATGGGGATTCAAACCCCGACTGGCTCCACCAGGCCACAGGCCTGTCAGCACTGAACCTACATTTTGGTGCGGAAACCTTTTTGCTTATAATTAGTATGAGGATTTTTTTGTTTTAAAGAAAATCCTGAGAAAAAACATGGTAGCAAATTAGCTAACTAATACTGAATGCTTGGTATGGCTTATAGCGGCTCTTGCTTGTTTAATTAATGTTTTCTATGTAACTTTGTAATAGGTATATTGTTATTTTTGTGTATCCTTAAATAGTGGGTTCTAGATGTCTGATTTAGTAAATTACTCCCTCCATAATCTTTTGTAGGCGCCGATAGATCTCATGTTTTTGACGTTTTATAAGTCGTCGAATAGGTACCGTGGAGTCTAATCAGTGTCCAACCAAAATCTTTGGCAATTACTCGGCGATCTAAAATCAAAGCGTTCCTTTGCATGCAACCCGGGTCCCGGATGTGAATTGTTTCTGCTGATGTACTGCATGCATGCATGGATACATGCGGAACTAATCTGCGGCAACAACGTGGCCATGCGAGTAGCGTACGGCACATCATTTACCTGCCACCTCCCTCTCCTAGAGTTCCTTGGTATCTGTAAGACGCCTCCGTGCGCCGTAGAAAAGATTATGGAGGGAGTATTCCATAGCTGCATTTATGCTTTGGATCATGCGATGGCGATGACAAGAGGTGATGAGCGTCATCTAGTGCCTTATTTTGCATTCAGCTTCAGTACTCAGAACATAAGGTATTGGATTAATGTTACGTGGTAGATATATTTAATTCTAACTATGGGACAGGCCTGGTGCAGTGGTGAGAGCTGTCTCACCGAGTCATCAGGTCGCGGGTTCGAAGCAGCCTCTCTGCAGATTTTGTGGGGGGAAGGCTTGCCTCGGTTTTTCCCTTCCCCAGACCCCACTCATGTGGGAGCCTCCGGCACTGGGTCTGCCCTTATGGGATGTTTGCACTTAAGGCATTGCAAAATTCTTCAATGATGTCATGTGGGGCCACTCCTACTCCAGGAGGAAACACGCCAGGGACGCACGCAGATAACCGCCATAGTGCGCGATCACTGCAAGAGAGTAGGAGTGGCCCCACATGACAAATGATCAAGGATTTATTACGCATAAAAATAATGACATCTTGGACTTTGTGTAAGGTTAACTACTTAACTCCATGTCTAGTCTGGAATCTTTGATTTTGTCCTTACTTTTATTTAAAATGCAGAGAGTCGTTTTCCAGTTCTTCTCTATATTTTAATGCAAGTGGTCTTTGGTAGTTTATTTTTGGTTCTGGTGCCTGTTTGCCATTAAAATTATTTCTTAGGTCTTCTCCCTTTTGTTGCTAGTGCTTCCAGATATCTAGAATGGAAGGAATTTTAGATAAAGTGGAATCAGATTTTACAGATTCTTGATAGTTCATACTAAACTGTTAAACATTTATCAGCTACAGGTCCATGAAACTTTGTTGTCGTGTTATTTGGAAATTCTTTGTTGATGTTACTTATTCAAGAGGAATACATTACTTATTGCATTTTGTTGCAATCTTATTTTGGTATTCAAATTTTTGAGTGATGGTCATGTTTAGGAAGTTGAGTATGTCTGTCAGGTACCCGTTTACCATGTCTACCATAGGGAAACAATCATTTGTAATTTGAACAAATCCTGTTAGTAGGCAGTGCTTTGCTTGTTTGACACGCTATTTTCCCCTATTCAGTTACTTGCAATTTTGGAGCCTTTTTTTTGGCATTTTTAGTTTTTCTGCTTAATGCTTATAAGAGAAAGGTGCTTCATTTCTTAGGTCTTGGCTAAGTTTGAACATGTCGTGCTTGGCATGCTGTGGAGGTGAAGATACTCAAAGAACACCTGATAATGGAGGTCCATACCCTGGTGGCTACCCAGCAAGTAATGTTCCTCTAAATTATATATGTAGCTTAGCATTTCCTAAAACTATTATCCATATTCATATTATCAGCTTCATAACCAAACTATCATCGCAGTAGCTGACTGTAAAATTTACCTGAATTATTATCAACCTTCAGGGGATGATGCTTATCGCACTGCTGATCCAACTCCCAGGGGTGCTCAACCTGTGAAAGTGCAGCCAATCGCTGTCCCCACTATTCCTGTAGAAGAAATTAGGGAGGTCACAAAGGCTTTTGGCGATGAAGCTTTGATTGGTGAGGGGTCTTTTGGCAGAGTATATTTTGGTGTACTAGAAAATGGTAGGAGTGCTGCGATCAAAAAGTTAGATTCAAGCAAGCAGCCAGAGCAAGAGTTTTTGGCACAGGTGTGCATTGATTTTATCAATGAATTGTGCATCTTTGCTAGTCTTTCTTCTTATAAAATATATGTCTACACTTGCAGGTCTCCATGGTGTCAAGGCTTAAGCATGACAATGTCGTAGAGTTGCTTGGTTACTGTGTTGATGGGAACACCCGCATCCTTGCTTATGAATTTGCTACTATGGGTTCTCTTCATGATATGCTTCATGGTATTACTCTTTTTACTTCTAAAATCTAGTGTTCTTTGAAATATATTATTCTCTTTAGCTTCTTTCCGGATAGCTGATGAGTTTGAATTTGAACTCCACAGGACGCAAAGGTGTGAAAGGAGCTCAGCCTGGTCCAGTCTTGTCCTGGATACAACGAGTGAAGATTGCTGTTGGAGCAGCAAAAGGTCTCGAGTATCTTCATGAGAAAGCGCAGCCTCATATTATACACAGGGACATCAAGTCCAGCAATGTTCTTCTATTTGATGATGATGTATCTAAAATAGCTGATTTTGATTTGTCAAACCAAGCTCCTGATATGGCAGCTCGACTTCATTCGACCAGGGTTCTTGGAACATTTGGCTATCATGCACCTGAGTATGTGCAGTTTTCTTTTCAGTTTCACTGACACCTGTATCCATTTTTTTGCTTAAATGTTGAAAACTTTGGTGTAGGTATGCAATGACTGGACAACTTAGCTCTAAGAGTGACGTCTACAGTTTTGGAGTTGTTCTTCTGGAGCTCCTGACTGGAAGAAAGCCTGTGGATCATACATTACCAAGAGGACAGCAAAGCCTTGTGACATGGGTAAACATTTATATTAGCTATTATATGTTTTATAGTTCTACAGTTAGAGGTTATCTTGTATTTGTGCAATATATTGCCTTCTTTTTTAAAATACTCATATTTATGCTTTGTGCTGCTTGACGAATCAAAGTAATGCCTATTTTAATGCCTGCAGGCAACTCCACGGCTTAGTGAAGATAAAGTTAGGCAATGCGTTGATTCAAGACTTGGAGGAGAATATCCTCCTAAATCTGTTGCAAAGGTATGATAAGTTATTTAGGCTCTAGTTGTTGCAACCTTTAGATTTTCTCTTAGTGATGTGTTCCTTCCTCAGAGGCTAACAAAAGGAGATTACATGCTTCATATAAAATCATAAATAGTAACATTGTTATACTTACATTATGCAAACCTGATATCACATTATCAGTAACTTATACCGTTTCAGTTTATGTTTTCATTTACTGTTGTCTGTCGTCAGTTGATGTTAAATGTTCAATACTCCCACCATTCCAAATTGTAAGTCGTTCTGCTTTTTTAGATACATAGTAAAAGCTATATATCTAGACATAGTGTATATTGAGATGCATAGCAAATATTATGTACCTAGAAATGCCGGAATGACTTACAGTTTGGAATGGAGGGAGTATCTTAATGGTTTTGAAACCCTTATTTATCACATTTTCCTGTTCCTTTTGTTCAAATAGTTTGCAGCTGTTGCCGCACTCTGTGTGCAATATGAAGCTGACTTTCGACCAAACATGAGCATCGTGGTGAAGGCGCTCCAGCCCCTGCTGAATGCACGTGCATCCAACAACCCTGGTGAACACACTGGATCGCAATCTTCAATTCACCATTTATGACACAGAATACAGAGTGTCAAGGTTCATTTGTGGAGGAATAGCTGGGAACCTGCTGTATATAGATTAGTGCTTGTGATTAGATTTTTGCCCAAGAAGTACCTTATTTGATTCTTCTGGTTGCAGGATGAATGAATGACTGCCGTTGCTTTTACCTGACGAGAGTATCAGAATCAGACAAATCATGTAGCATTGAATTAAGATAAATATGGTGTTTGGCTTAATACACTTGACCCTGGATGTTCATCAGGAGATAACCTCTTGCAGTTTCTGGTTGTTACCTACTAGTCTCTGTATCCTGAGTGCCATAGACTATAAACTGTAACCTATTGTTCGGTTGCATTCCATCTGGTGTCGGTTAGATCCATGAGGTCAAGCAGCATCCAATTTGAGGATCCAGGTAAAATTCCTCATTGTAGCCTCCGATTCAAAATGATTCGTTACAGTTTAAGGTTAATACATGATCTGGCTTTTTGTAAGGCGAGGGTATTAGAGACTGCTTGGTTGAAGGCCAATATTTTGGAGTAAACTAAAATGTGCGCACAACAATATTAGGGCAAGCCAATATTTTGATATAGAGCAATCAAATCAAGGTCCGCACTTGGTTCGCTACCAACAAGTGAGAGATGGTGCCTTGCCAATATTTTGGAAGGCATTGCTAAAAATTCAGTACCAAACCGATCGCATTCCGAATCTTAACCTTGGTGATATTTTGACTCGGTAAAAATTGGCTTGCAGCCATTAATGCCTATTTTAAATTGCTATCCTGTGACGAGTATCACCATAATTTTACAACACACACATTTTCCCATCTCAAATGGCAAAGGCTATAGTGTGGCTTGAACATAGTACAGTCACACCGATATAGGCGTGATGCCAACAAATTTGGTTTGGATCGTGAAGCAAAATTTGGTGATTAATTACATAGCTAATGGCATATCTTTCTTCCGAACAATGAGCTACCTACTGATTCAAACATGTACGTCTGGATTTTCTGTAAGCAAAAACGAGACCGTGAGAGTTCATCGCTTTGCAAGTGTAAATAGGATCAACATTGACATGGATGCTATGAGCTTGAAGGCTGAGCTCTCCCAGAGATTGTGCTTGTCGCCTGAGCCATTACAACTGGGCTGCTCCACGGCCGTCTGATTTCTTACTTCTTTATCAAGAGTAAGTGCTCTGTCCCTTTTCTCTCTTAGCTGCACAAAGAAAAATGCAGTTGGAAGACCCTTCTATAATACAGTATGACAGTGCTAACCTTGCACTGCGATAGTGAACGTGCTAAATTTGACGGCTTGTAGAAATGGCACATGTATGTTTGAAGGTTTCAACGGTGAACATTGCTGCAGCCTGCAGGCCGTGCATAGCTTGTCCGTTTGACTCGAACCTTGGCAGTATACACTATTGGGTTTCAGTGAAAGGTGGAAATGTTTCAAGAACACTTGCGTCCTTTGTTGGCTAGATGTTTTCGGGAAAAAACATTATTTTGATATGAAAAAACAAAAAAATTACCCTCTGAAGTTTCGGTAACCGAGACCGTGGTTCTTGGATGCCGAGTTCAAGTCTCATTACCCTCCTCTTCATCTCCTGGGCTGTCCTCCGATGCTTGTGCAACTATTTGTCAACAGATTTTAGATGTTACAAAGATATTTCACACCAAGTGAGGCATTTTGAAGCACCATTCATGACTCAAGGTCTACCTGTGATTCCAGTTCCTTGCTTCTGTTTTCCCAGTGAGCAGATAGCACCCTTATACCCTTTCTCAGCTTGGCCACACCATCATCCTCAAAAATCAGATCCTAGTCAATGTTCTTGCTGTTCTTTGATGGAACATTAGAATGGATCTTCAGAATCTCGTTCACGTTATCAAATCCAGCTTTGGCAAAGGCATCCGTGATGTTAGACTCGGTTCTCAAAGAGTAACGATCTTTGAATTGTCTTAGTGAGGGATCCCTGCTCTCGAGGTACTTGTCAAGTTGATTGAGCTGTTCTTATCATTCAGCTTTCCTAACAAACACGAGCAGTGCAACAGCGTTGTCTTGGCTGGCACAGCAGTGGACTCTGCAGTAGCTTGGATCACTGAAAGTTGTGATCTGAGACCATCCAACTCATTGCGAAACTGTAGATGAGAAGAATTATTCATCATGGGAGCTGTCCGCTGATTTGAATAGCAACTGAGAAGAAATGACTAGGAACATAAATAGATTCATACTGGGTATTGACATGAAGAGATCAGTACATCACCATTATTAACTATTAAGTCATATATATAAACGTAAACGTTACATGATCACTGAATAGCAGATGGTCATTTAATCTGAAGCTAATCTACTAAGCGCTAAAAAGTAAAAACTACATGACAAAATGATTACTTAAAGTGTAACTGCTCGAGAAGCAAATGAAATAACAAGCATATGTTCATAAAGATGTGTAGAAGCATAACACAGTAACACAATTTTGATATCGTAGGCACTAGACAGCTAATTTCAGTACCATTTCAACATAAAAAAATGAAACAGCAAAGTTAGTTCATCACTAGCAATGAGCAAAAGGTAAGAGCAAGGCATAGCTACAGAACCGAAACACGATCTTAAGGGAAAGTCTTGCAGAATACTCCCCTGTCCCCTCCAATCTCAAATATAATTTAAAAGGTAGAGCGAAATTATAATATAATGAAACTACTATTTCTGACAAATTTCAATCACAATATGTGAAATGCTGTTGATGGCCAAATTTTAGATACGGATGTTTGGTTTGAGGAATGAGTTAGTCTATCATCTACTCATTTCTTATCTTTTTTTGTTTGGTTTGTGGAATGGAATAGGTTGGTGCATCATCATCTTATTCCTCGCAAGCTAATCAGTATACTAGCATGAGGAATGAAGTCATTTCACCAAATTTAAGAAATGAACCCATGATGCACCACCTCATCTAAGATGGAGTAATTCCTCAAACCAAACACGCGATTAAGTCTATAACTGTATCTGCATCCAAACCAAAACATTATTTATTTGTGACTGGGAGCCTGGGAGGAGTAGTTGCAGAAGGAAGTGGAGAGAGCAAGGGGAGAACACCTGCTCAGTGCTACATAGCGATGCACGCAGCTGCTCATCTTTGTCCTCTAGGCATTTCTGCAGTTTGCTCACCTCATCCTCCAAAATTTTCGCCTTTAGCTCAGCGACCTTTCAACAATTTCCAATCCATTGTGACACAGAGCACCAAAATCTGACCAATTACACAGAATGAAACATACCTTTCTGGCTTCTAATTCCTGAGCCAGAAACAGTTCCTGTGAAGCAAGCCTGTTCCTGGCATCCTTGAGCTCGGTAGCCATTGCAGTCACATTCCTCTTCAGGCTCAGTTTCTTCTCAAAAAGATCCCTCAGCAGTGGATCCAACTCAAGTGAATATGACAACGATGAAGGAATTGCTGTAATCTCTGAAACTGGCATCACTCAAAGAAATGGCTGCACTTTTGCAAACCCAACAGGAAGAAAAACAAACATAAAGACTGCTCTCGGAAGTAACAAGTCTCACAGCATCATGGTGGCAAGACTAATATAAAGATAGCAGAGAATTGAGCTCTGCTTTGATCAAATGGATGCATCTCCACTCGCTGCATGTTGGGCCTGCAAGGAACTCCTCTTAGTTTCCCTCTTCCAGCCAGTGGCCACTGCAGTCTAGTTTTGGACTTCTTTTAGTAACCTAGTTTGAAAATACGCTAACAAAAGGGAAGATTTTATTGTGTTTGCTGCATGCATCGTGCTGGAGTTATGCTAAAGCTTCTGAACTGAGATCTTTCGCTTTCTTTGGATCAAGGCCACGAACTTGTGTGGAGCCAAACAATTGCTACTAAATGACAGATATGTGCTTTCATTAGCCATTTCAGACAATCCTGTGGCGGTGGTGAGGGAGCGAAAACAACCAGTATAATGATCATTTGATCCAGTAACATATACTGGATAAATAACTTAGGCATTCAGTTATCAGTATGTTAGCTTGCCTTTGGCTTTCTGTTGCCTTTTTATGGCCATAAGATGAATTTGAGGGCATAGAGTTGGCAAGGAAATAAAATCGCCTAGTGTAGTTTTTTTTTTCTCTTGGTTAGATCATCTATGTTGTGTGGTCTGTGCCTGGCCTCTTTGGCCGCGCACGTCGTAGCTCTGTTAAAGAGTCTGCGCTGCAGGAACGTGTCTCTTTACGTCGGTTGCTTCTTTTGTTGCGTGTGCTCTACGGACCTTGTGTTGGGTGCGGTAATCCTTGGATTTCTGCTAGCTTTGTACTTTAACAACTCTACTTCCTCGTAATGAAATATGTACCTCGTGGTACCATCTAGAAAAACAAGCATAATAAAAGAAACTATTTTGTATTTCCATTCTCAACATTATAATTACGGTGGAGGCATCAATCATAGTAAAATCAACGAAATCTTCTGAATACGAATGGTACAATCTAGACTGGCTAGTTCAAATCCAATCTTGAGCATTGTATTTATGTTAGATACTTAGACAGGCATCCTGAGCCTGGCCTCCACCGAGCACATACCCGGGCCAGCACCCAGGCAGCAACCGACGCCCCGAGCCATAGGTCAGGAACCCACAGGTATAGAGATGCCGTGTCGTCTGAGCGCAAGACCCTGTCAGCCACTCTCTTGGCATGGTCACGCAACCGGCGTGACACAACAGGACAAGGGACTTTACCAACTCCAGGGGCGAAGGGCTCTAGGGCCTACTCATCCGCCCGCAAGCCGGGTTCCTTGCAGGCCAAGAAAGCTGAAAGGATCAAGATGCCCAAGAGGGGAGGGTGAATTGGACTAATTCTAAATTTCTTGCAATAATTAAACCCTACACTTAGCCTATTTCACCCCCTTTTACCTAGAAGTGTTTCTATTATTCTATTGTACAAGAGTTTTGCACCCTAAGTTCCAATTCTACTCTAGCATGGCAATTTTAGGAATATAGAGACATGAATTGAATTGCTCAAATGTAAATACCCAAAGTAAAGAGAGGAAGAGGAACGCGTCGATGTTTTTCCGAGGTATCGGAGTCGCCACTCTCCACTAGTCCTCGTTGGAGCACCCGCGCAAGGATGTAGCTCTCCCTTGATCCGCGCAAGGATCAAGTGCTCTCTACGGGGTGATTCTTTGACACTCTATCGCGGTGAATCGCCCACAATCGCTCACACCATGACTTGGGCCATCCACAAGCTCCGCCGAATGATCACCAAGTTTCTAATCACCATCAAGCCGTCTAGGTGATAGCGATCATCAAGAGTAACAAGCACAAGCTCTCATTTGACCAAGACAAGCCTAATGAGAATGGTGGATGCACACTTGCTACTCCCTATGCACTAATGAGGTCCTTAATCTTGATTATTAAATCTCAATCACCCAACTAGGCTCTTGCCCTCCCTTGCACTTCAAAGGTGTTTTTCAGCTGAACATATGGGTAATGGTGCTAAGTTGGACGAGTAGGAGAGGTATTTATACTCCCCACTTTAAAACATACTCGTTGGGGTCCAACTCAGCACATTTCGGGGTGACCGGACGCTCAGGTCAAAGTGATCAGACACGTTCGGTCAGTGGCCAACGGCTACATGACGCTAGCCCAGTTATCAGAGACCGACACCCGGTCGCCACCATCAGACGCGTCTGGTCAAAAATTTCCTTCTCTAGATGCTTACTGTTGTTGACCGGACGCTACCTCTAGTGCGTCAGGTCACAACGTCCTCAGCGTCCTGTCGAAAAGCAAACCCTAGCAACACGAGCTAATACTGACCGGACGCGGTATCTGTGAGTCCGATCCAGCGTCCAGTCGATGAACACACCCTAGCTGCGCGAGCTAACACTGACCGGACGCGGCACCTGTGTGTCTGGTCCAGCGTCCGATCATCATCCAAGTTTCCATTCACCTCAAATTTTACCAACTTTGTGAACGACATCGACTTCAACTGATCTATGGGCTATCCTTGAGCTACCTAGTGCTAAGTTTGACAAGTGTGCACCACACCTAAACCATTAGACTCATCTAGGTCAAGCTACTAGTTCATACCCCCCTTAATAGTACATCCAAAGGAAAAGAAACAAAGTCCTAAACTACTATAAGTGTCTCTCCAATGCCAAATGACACTTAGAACTAGTCCGTCCTTAACCTTGTCATTCATCATTTGAAAACTAAAGCGATTTCCATCAACAAGGGCATGAAAACCATAATTGCCCAATCAATCACTATTACCATGACCTAACTCAAGTTGCCTCTGTAAAATACACGTTAGTTACAGTAATCTTGTGTCGGCATTAATCATCAAAATCCAACTAAGGGCCTAAATGCTTTCAATCTCCCCCTTTTTGGTGATTGATGACAACACAACCTCGAGTATGTATAAAAGATGAGTGATGTTTTCAACATGCTTGTTTCATATAAGCAATTGACAATAGAAACAAAGGAGGGTTAGGCATGCTTATATGATCCAAGCCAACACAATATACTTACAAGGTATGAAATAAGCATAAGTACACAAAGTAAAGCTCATTTGTATCGGAGTAAAACGCGGAAGCAAAGCAAATGAGTATAATCAAGTGACATGACATATATATCAAGGTAGAGAGCACACATGTCACATACGTCTCACACATATCACATATAGCATAATGCATGAGAGTAAACGTGAATGCATGAAGTATCACACACAAATGAACGAGTCCATCTTACACGCTCCCCCTAAATCTAACATACTCGCTTCCTCTCTCCCCTTTGGCGTCAAGCACCAAAACCTAAGGATCAGACGGCGGGGTAGCAGCAGACGAGTTGGACGCTGAGGTACGGTGAGAGATCTGAAACTAAGCTGCATCATCCTCGGACCAAGAACTCTGAGCGGTCGGACCCTCGGTCACTGGAAGTGGAGGTGAAGCGGTCTGAGTCTGCTCTGCGGTCTCAGTAACTAGGTCGGCTAGCTGTGAAGTAGAAGCTGAAGTAGTAGCCTAACCCTATGGCTCAGAAGGTGTCACTGTAGGAAGTGTAGCCTCAACTGCCACTATCGTTGAAACCTCAAGGGTGGGGGTGACTGTCAGAGGCGGCTCGGACGAAGCAACAGAGGATGGTATCGTCTCAGTAGTCCCTATGACAGGAGCGGCTGTGGTAGGAGCATGAGCTCTGAACTCAGGCGGTGTAGGCTGTCCTGTGAGCTCACTGAAAGTAGCACCCAGACTCCTAGAGATAGGGGTGTCCGGTCACTAGCACTGACGTGGACTGAGTAGGAGTGAAGCCCATGACTATAGGAGTGAAGTGCTGAGCCAACTCTATCCCTGGTGAAGCAAACCATTGAGACACCTACTCGGTAGGTGAGGCAAACTATACAGCCGGCTGTCCCTAACTCTGAAACCCACCGGGCTGTATAGCTAGAGTCACTGGGGTAGTAGTAGTAGGCTGACCGAGCTACAACGTGGGCTGGCGAAGAGCAATCCTTGTAGCAGAAAAGACATGCTACATGAGCCCAAGAAGCTGCTGCTGAATGATAAGCTACTGCTGCTGCATGGCCTGCTGCTGCTGCTGGAACTAATTCTGATGGGTTTGTAGCTAAGTGAGAGCGGCAGCTATGGCCTATGCCTGGTGAGTCTACTCCTGCTGCATCCTATCAAGTATCGCTATTAGAGCAGGGTCTGTCTATGGTGGCTGGGGTGGAGCTAAGCTTGAGCCACCGGCCTCGTTGTCATGAGCCCATGGGGCATCCGTGGAATAGGCTGGTAGTCATCATCTGAGCTGTCAGTCAGGTCGCTCTCGACCACATCCTCCTGCTGTACCTCAAGCTACTCGAGCTCTATCTCGGCAATAGCCCTGATGGCCTCATCATGCTCTGCTGTAGTCTCTGGCACCTCTGGCCTCTGGCGATGGCTCGGCATCGGTGTCCTACTCCTAGTACTGGAACCCATCAGCTGGCACATGTCATACTCGGGGAACTCAGTAGTAGTGCTTGTCAACTCAGACAATACCTAAGGGGGTATATGTGAACAAGACTTGAGTATAAGAAAGCTGATCCAATGGGCATATGGTAGCTAATGGTGGCCCTTGAATCCCTCTGCAAGAGTGTCCTCCATCTTTGAAAGTAGTAAGTCCCAAATATCAAACGATGTCTAAGAGATCAGGTGGTGGACTAGCCAAAGCTGAATGCGAGTCAAACCGTCGTGGTAACCACCTCTCGGTAGCAAGGTCCTCCTCATAATAGCATCTAAGAGACGAGCCATAGGTGTAAGGGCACCCAAAGTCTATCACGAGCCCTCGTCGAATGACTCTCGAAAATAGGCCTTGACAAGGTCGGTGGGTGGCATTGCGCCGCCATGAGGACATCTCGGTGGCTGAGTCTGTCCTAGCAAATCTAGTGAATCTAGGTGACTAACTCTGGAATCCACAGTATCTCTCTGACTCTATTGCTGTATAGCCTATGGTCACATCCTCTAAAGGTGAAGTGAATGAACCTATGACCGGGGTCAATCCACAAAGAGGAGTAGAACTCTCTGACCCAGCTAGCAACGTACTTAGCAGTCTGCCCCAAAAGGTCTGCCAAGCCAGGCAGGTAAGTGAGGTGGGGACAAACCTGCTCTGCTCTAGCGGCCATTATAGCCTCTAAACGACACACCCACTGAGATCTAAAAGCTACCCCACTGTTTAGATATGCATTATAGAAATCTTCTTGGAGCACAGTGTAGAAGCCCTCTGAAGCTCTCTCGTCACACTAAGGTGGGAACCACTGCTCAACCTCCACAAAGCATAGCTGCTGCACCTACCAAGCTGTGGCAGCCCTCAAGTCCAAATGCTCTACTGGCGGCGGGCCTCGTGGTCTAGGAGGTGGCCGAGAGCCATGCCTCTGCCTCTCTAGCACGGGTGTCACCTAAACATGAGCACGACTTGAACGTCATAGTGGCTGCTCCTGCTACTGCTCTGCCTCCTTCTGATGCTACTCAGTTTCCTCCTGGGGCTCAATCTCCTCTACACAAGTGCCCTCTGGTGCATCCTCTAGAGGGACACACTGACCTCCAAGCATGATAGTACCACATGGACTACCATGCCTAGCCTCAAGCTCCTCGACTACGGCCCTCTAAGTTGGTGACAACTGATAGCCAATGCGAATACCACTACCTCTGCCACCTCTCTCAGCACGCTCTACGGTGGTGGCCACTGCTACTGCTCTCTCTGCCTCTGTGTGACCACGCTTGTGCTTCTTCTTTGTAATTGTCTTCTTTGGCCCCTTCCCCTTCTCCTGCTCTGTTAGGCGAGGCGGACGACTCTCATCATCGCCAGGACCATCCCCGATGTTCTTGCACCGAGCCATACCGACACTCTCTGACTATAATCACCATTGAAAAGACCAACTATCAAATCAACTGCCCTCTAACGAGACAACCACTAGCCAAAAGAACCACTGTTAGCTGACACTCATGAGGCTTGGCCTCAAACTGTACTCACGGGCTTGGCCCTGAGTTGTCTGTCACTGTCCACAGCCAAGCAATGTCACTGCCTAAACTCACTGCATGGAAGGAATAGAGGAATGTATATAAGCATTATATACTCTAGAGATAAGCAACTCATTATTGAAGCAAGCAATTAGGTAAGAAAGGAATGCGTAATTTCTTGCTACCTGACAAATCCCTGTGAAAAGGAGAGAACTGAGCACGTCGGGGATCCACACAATCAAGGTAAAGTTCCTAGAAAGTGAGGTTCATTGGAGCCAAGGGAGTCGATGCCGAGGGAGATGAAGAAATCTTTGGTGGCGGTGGCATGCACGGTGGGCAGGCACAGGCATGGCGGTGAGGAAGACGTGGCGACGGTGGTGGCATGAGCGTGGCGAGGGAAGGTGCGAGGGAAGGCATGGTGGCAACGATGGCTTGAGCGTGGTGAGGGAAGGCACGGTGGCATACGAAAGGAAGACGGGTGTGAGCCTATTTGATTTGGAGAGAAAAGTCAGTGTGGACCCCACATGACAGTCAGATATTGGAAATAGATCGCGCGAGCACTGTTGCGACCGGACGCGCTTTTGCATATGACCGGATGCTACATCTCCTAGGATCAAGAACAGAGGGGTCCAGAAGCGCTCTCGACACGACCGGACGTTTTCGATCTCATGCGACCGGACGCACTGTAGAGTCTGGTCATTTTCCGAGGAGCACCACTTAATGACCGGACATAGCGTCAAGTGCAGACCGGACACGAAAGAAGTACTGTTCATGTGTTAGTTCACTTGAAGACCGAATGATCAAATGCGGCAGGTAGAGTGACCGGACGTGCCAAGCAGTGAGTCCGATCCAGCGTCTGGTCCATGTTCCGCAGTAGTTCCTCCTTCTTTCTCTACGACGCTTTGTCCCAATCCAGTCCCAACTTCGATAAGACTAAAATTAACACCAATTGAGATAGATGTGAGATAATTTGCCTTCGGCTATAGTTCTTTCTAGAAAAATAGGCAACACTAGAGTCAAGGAGCAACATGTGGTAGGGTTTATAACCAATAGGAGCTTCAAATGCTCTCCCTATTTGTTGATGAACACAGCGGATGCTCAAAAAATAACTGAAAAGAAACGACAAAGCAACACACATGCATATGCGATGCAATACTTGAAGGAAAATCTAGTTGCTTGCCAAGTTTGATCCAAGGTTAAGCTTTTTCACATGCTTTTCGGCGGTTATCTTAACCATGTTAGACATAAGTGCTTTACTAAAAATTAAACATGTTTTATATTACAATGAAATGCAAGGGACAACACAAGCTCATTTTTTAGTGAAGTTACTTAGGTCAAGCATATTGAGCTCATTCCTCAACTAACAAAACGTAGCCCCATCTAGTGGTTTTGTGAAGATATCCGCCAATTGATCATCGATCCTTACACCTTCTAGTGATATATCATTTTTAGCAACATGATCTCTAAGAAAGTGATGCCGGATATCTGTGTGCTTGGTGCAAGAGTGTTGAACCGAGTTATTAGCAAGTTTTTAGCGCTCTCATTATCACACAAAAGAGGTACCTTTTCTAGAACTACACCATAGTCTAGAAGAGTTTGCTTCATGTAAAGGATTTGTGCACAACAAACACCCGCGACAATGTACTTCGCCTCGCTGGTGGACAAGGCCACACTATTTTGCTTCTTAGAGGTCCAAGACACTAGTGATCTACCAAGCAAATGGCACCCTCCGGATGTGTTTTTTCTATCAATTTTGCAACCGGCATAATCCGAATCGAAATAGCCAACTAGATGGAATCTAGCTCCTTTGGGATACCAAAGACCAATGCTTGGTATGTGCTTAAGGTACCTAAGGATTCTTTTTACGGCAACCATGTAAGCCTCCTTAGGATTAGCTTGAAACCTAGCACACATACACACACTAAACATGATGTTCAAACTGATTCCAAGATTATGACTGGTACCTTTAACAATTCTCAGGTAACTCCAATCACTAGGCCACCTTTCCTTTTTAGTCCATAATATCAAATCTTTTTCTTAGTAGTCACCTTCTAATGAAACTTATGAATCTCTTGGTGAACCTCGATGGATCGAGAAGGGTGGTGGTCTGGTGGATTCCGGCATCCTGCTGCCAGCGATGGTCCACCTCGGGCCTGGATGAGGTCAAGTATAACAAGCTACCAATCATAGAACGGTAGAGAGTTTGATCGATCAATTTACCTCCCTCATCTAGATTGAGATGTCCATTAGATGATATTGGTGTCTTGATTTTCTTACATTCATCCATTTTAAATTTCTTGAGAAGATCCTTGGTATATTTTTCTTGAGAGATGAAGATCCCTTCTCTTATTTGCTTGACTTAAAAACCAAGAAAGAATGTAAGCTCTCCAATCATAGACATCTCGAACTCCTTCGACACCAATTCACCAAACTCTTTGCAATAGTCTTCATTTGATAAGCCAAATATGATATCATTAATATATACTTGACAAATGAAGATGTCTCCATCAAGCTTCTTGGTGAATAGTGTGGTGTCAACCTTCCCAATGGTGAATCCCTTCTCAATGAGGAAATTCCAAAGGTGCTTATACAAAGCTCTTGGGGCTTGCTTTAGCCCATATAGTGCCTTAGAAGGGTCTTCAAACCCAGGAGGTTGATCGACATAGACTAGTTCATTTATGAAGCCATTTAAAAATGCACTTTTAACATCCATTTGATATAATTTCATTTCATGATGAGATGCATATGCAAGAAGGATACAAATGGCTTCAAGTCTTGCAACCATTGCAAAGGTCTCTAAAAAATCTAACCCTTCAACTTGAGAGAACCCCTTTACAACTAGCCTTGCCTTGTTCCTCATAACGATGCCTTGATCATCTTGCTTGTTGCAGAACACCCACTTTGTTCCAATGACTCTTGCATCCTGTGGTCACTCTTCAAGTGTCCAAACTTCATTGCGGGGTGAAGTTGTTCAATTCTTCATGCATGACATTTATCCAATCCGGATCTGGAAGAGCTTCTTCTACATTCTTAGGCTCAATGCAAGAAACAAACGAGTGATGTTCAATAAATGAAGCAAGTTTTTGAGAGCGAGTTATTACACCCTTTGAAGGACTCCCTATGATGAGATCTTGTGGATGTGCTTGTAGTAGGGGTGAATTTCTTCTATCAACCACTTGAGGAGGAGGATGTGGAGCATCAACATCTTGGGCTTGTGCCACCATTTGGTCATGGGAGACGTGAGTATCTTCATTTTCTACTCTTCCATCTTTATCATCATCTTGTGGCACATTTGATGAAGAAGGTGGATCAATCACTTGTACATCATCTTCATCATCTTTGGGCTTGATGTCTCCAACCAAAATGTTCTTCATGACCTCCCTCAATGGTTCATCACCTACGTCATCAAGATTCTCATGTGCTCCTTGGGAGCCGTTAGATTCATCAAATTCCACATCATATGTTCCTTCAACCAAGCCAGTGGCATGATTAAATACTCAATATGCTTTGGACTTTGATGAGTAACCAACAAAAAAACCAATATCACAACGTCTTTGAAACTTCCCTAGGTGTTGCCACTTCTTGTAGATGTAGCATTTGCAACCAAACACTCGGAAGAATGAGACATCTGGCTTCTTCCCATTGAGCAACTCATAAGGGGTCTTACCAAGAAACTTTTGGAGAAATAGGCGGTTGGATGCATAGCATGCGGTGTTGATAGCTTTCGCCCATAGATCTTGATGTGTATTGTACTTAGCAAGCATTGTTCTTACAAGGGTGATTAGTGTCAGGTTCTTTCTCTTTGCTATACCATTTTGTTGAGGAGTGTAGGTTGCGGAGACCTCATGCTTGATCCTAACTTTATCACAATATGCTTCAATGTTTGTATTGTCAAATTCTTTTTCATTGTCACTTTTTATCTTCTTGAGCTTCACTTCAAATTCATTTTATGCTCTCTTAGCAAACTTCTTGAAACATGCGGCCACTTCGGTTTTGTCATGAAGGAAGAACACCCAAGTGTATCTAGAGTAGTCATCAACTATCACAAGACAATAGAGATTGCCTCCCAAACTCTTGTAAGTTGTTGGTCCAAATAGATCCATGTGGAGAAGCTCTAGCACTCTTGTTGTTGATATGTAAGCTTTGGTTGGATGAGTGTTTGCAACTTGCTTGCTGGCTTGACATGTACTACAAAGCTTGTCCTTTTCAAATTTTACATCCTTCAAGCCTCTCACCAACTCATTTTTCATTAACTTCTTGAGTGAACTCATCCCAACATGTGCAAGTCTTCTATGCCAAAGCCACCCAAGTGATGTTTTGATGAATAAGCATATCTTCAAGTTTGATCTTTGGAGGTGAAATCCACTAGATATAGGTTGTTGTATCTAAAGCCCTTGAATATAACTTGATGATCATCTTTCTTTGACACAACCGCTTCCTTCTCGGTGAACAAACATTGAAAACCAAGATCACACAATTGACTAACGGACAGCAAGTTGAAGCTCAAAGAAGCAACATATAGCATATTTGATATTGAGTGATCATTTTATATTGCAACTTTGCCCAACCCTTGTACTTTGCCCTTTGAATTGTCACCAAATGTAATCCTTTCTTGACCATCTACTTCTTCATCTAGTGAGGTGAACATAGGAGGATCAATGGTCATATGTTGAGTACAACCACTATCAATAACCCAATGACTTCCACCGGTCTTGTAGTTCACCTACACACACAAGAGATAAAGCTTGTTGTTTAGGGACCCAAACTTGATGAGGACACTTGACCTTCTCAACTAATGACTTAGCAACCCAAATTTGCTTAGGCCTATTCTTGTTGGGTGGACCTAAGAACATGACTTTCATTTTTCCACTAGAATCTTTTCTAAGCATGTAGTGAGCATTAAAGGCAAAGGGTCTATCATGCTTGGGCAAGGGTTGTGGTGGTGGAGTTTCACACTCATGAGCAAAGTGACCTTCTTGTCCACACTCAAAGCGTCTCTTTGGCTTAGGCTTTGACTTGTATTGTCGTGGATGTTGAACTTGAGCTTTCTTCTCTTGATTTGCCAAGAACCCAATGCCACTTCTATCCATCTTCATCATAGTGTTCATAAGTAGCTCGCTTTGGAGATATTGGCCTCTTGTGAAGTTGCTCAAACCAGTCTTGAGATGCTCTTTCTCCAACTTAAGTTTCTTATTTTCTTCTCTAAATTCATCATGGTTCTTCTCCATCTTGAGTTTCTTGTTCTCTTCTCTAAGCATCTCATTCTCAAGTGCCATATCATGATTATTGTCAAGATTCTCTATCACAATTGTGTTGGTGGTTGATAGCTTTTCAAGATCCTTCTTGAGCTTTTTATTTTCATTCTTGACCTTGACATAATCATCATAGTTGTTAGATTCAACCACTTTCTTGTCTTTGCTACTAGAACCTTGCTCAATGCTCTCAACAATTAAGTCATCACATGATGTGGCTATATCAATCTTAACAATATTGTTAGTAGCATCATGTGGCTCATTTGGCAATAACTCATGAGAAAGAACAAGATTATCATGATTAACCTTGAGATTGGTGTACTCTTATTTTAGCAAGTTGTAACTAGTGGTGAGCTCATTGTGTATCTCCTCAAGTTTATCATGTTTTTCTCTAAGCTCCCTTTTAGAGGTTTTGAGTTCCTTGAGTTTGGATGACACAATTTTGTTCTCTTCTCTAAGCTCATCATTAGCTTTTTTGGCTAGGTCATACTTTGCTAAGAGTGAGTCATTCACAAGTTCTAGCTTCTCATTTTTAGCTCGTCTTTCTAATGATTTTAGTGTATTGGTTTAACAATTTGACAAGATCATCATAGGAAGGTGATTCAAATTCTCCATCACTATCACTACCATTCTCATCATCACTAGCATTGTCATCACCACTACTATCATCATCATTTTGTACCTTTCATTCACCCTTGGCCATGAGGCATAGGTGTGTAGAGGATGATGACGGTGGTGTCGGTGGATGTAGTGAAGAACCAATCACAAGAACAGCCACCTTCTTCTCATTTTCACTTTCATCATAGGATGAGCCGCTTGAAGATTCAATGTCCTTAAGCCAATCACCAACAATATAGTCCTTGCCATTCTTCTTCTTCTTATGAAATTCCTTCTTCTTGCCATCCTTCTTCTTGTATGGTTTGTTCTTCTTCTTCTCATCATCATCATCACTTGAGTCATCTTTCTTGCCCTTGTACTTCTTTTTGTACTTATCTTTCTTGGGTTTGGGGCATTGATGAGCTAGATGACCAAGATCTCCATAATTGTAGCAATCCATTTCGGAGATGGGCTTCCTTCTACTACTAGTGAAAAATTTCTTTTTCTTGCTATCAAACTTGACACCATTCTTATTTAGCTTCTTGAGCATCTTGGTGGTTCTTCCCACCATGAGAGTAAGGCTTGCATCATCAATCTCATCATCACTTGAGCTATCATGATCAACTTTTGCTTTGCCCCTCTTCTTTTGGCTAGCCTTGAAAGCCAAATCTTTCTTCTTGGTAGAAGAGGAGCCATCTTGAGGAGTGATCTACATGTATATCTCATGTGCATTGATCTTCCCCAATATTTGAGTTGGCGTAGCAGTCGAAAGATCACTTTGATGAAGCACCGTCATAATATGCCCATACTTGTCAATGGGGAGGACACTCAAAATCTTTCTCACAACATCGAAAGGTTGCATTTGAGTGAGTCCAAGCCCATTGACTTCCTCTAGAAGAACATTTAAACATGAATACATTTCATTAGCATTTTCACTAGGAAGCATTTCAAATGAGTTAAGCTTCTTCATTACAAGGTGGTAGCGTTCCTCATGCTCACTCTTGGTTCCCTCATGGAGCGCACAAATATCCTACCATAATGAATGAGCGTCTTTGTGGTTCCACATACGGTTAAAGACATCCTTGCAAAGGCCTCTAAAGAGAGTGTTTCTAGCCTTTGCATTCCACTTCTTGTAGTGAACCTCATCACATTGAAGGTTAGCAGGATCCCTAGGTGTTGGAAAACCTTGTGTGGTGGCTCTAAGCACTCCAACATCTAAAGCCTCTAGATACGCCTCCATGCAAATTTTCCAATAAGGAAAATCATCTCCCTCAAAGACGGGAGGGGGTCCATCCCGTGGGACATCTTGCTCAAGGCGGTTAAACCTAATTTAAGGAGCACAAGGCTTTGATACCAATTGAAAGGATCAAGATGCCCAAGAGGGGGGGGGTGAATTGGGCTAATTCTAAATTTCTTGCAATAATTAAACCCTACACTTAGCCTATTTCACCCCCTTGTGCCTAGAAGTGTTTCTATTGTTCTATCGCACAAGAGTTTTGCACCCTAGATTCCAATCCTACTCTAGCTTGACAATTATAGGAATATAGAGACATGAATTGAATTGCTCAAATGTAAATGCTCAAAGTAAAGAGAGAAAGAGGAAAGCGTCGATGTTTTTTCGAGGTATCAGAGAGTCGCCACTCCCCACTAGTCCTCGTTGGAGCACCTGCGCAAGGGTGTAGCTCCCCTTGATCCATGCTAGGATCAAGTGCTCTCTATGGGCTGATTCTTTGACACTCTGTCGTGATGAATCACCCACAACCGCTCACACCATGACTTGGGCCATCCACAAGCTCCGCCGGATGATTACCAAGTTCCCAATCACCACGAAGCCATCTAGGTGATGGTGATCACCAAGAGTAACAAGCACAAGCTCTCACTTGACCAAGACAAGCCTAATGAGAAGGGTGGATGTACACTTGCTACTTCCTATGCATTAATGATGTCCTTAATCTTGGATTATCTAATCTCAATCACCCTACTTGGCTCTTGCTCTCCCTTGCACTCCAAAGGTGTTTCTTAGTTGAACAAATGGGCAAGAGTGCTAAGTTGGACGAGTAGGAGAGGTATTTATACTCCCCACTTTAAAACATACTCGTTGGGGTCCAACTCAGCACATTCAAAGTGACCAGACGCGTCTGGTCAGTGGCCAACGGCTACATGACGCTAGCCCAGTTATCAGAGACCGGACTCTGACTAGCGTCCGATCATCACCATCAGACGTGTCCGGTCAAAAATTTCCTTCTCTGGATGCTTACTGTTGTTGATCGGATGCTACCTCTAGTGCATTAGGTCACAACATCCTCAGTGTCCGGTCGAAAAGCAAACCCTAGCAACGTGAGCTAATACTGACTGGACATGGCATCTGTGAGTCCGGTCGAGTGTCCGGTCGATGAATACACCCTAGCTGCACGAGCTAACACTGACCCGGACACGTGGCAGCTGTGTTCGGTCATCATCCAAGTCTCCATTCTCCTCAAATTTTACCAACTTTGTGAACGACATCGACTTCAACTGATCTATGGGCTATCCTTGAGCTACCTAGTGCTAAGTTTGACAAGTGTGTGCCACACCTAAACCATTAGACTCATCTAGGTCAAGCTACTAGTTCATACCTCCTTAATAGTATGGCCAAAGGAAAAGAAATAAAGTCCTAAACTACTCTAAGTGTCTCTCCAACGCCAAACGACACATAGAACTAGTCTGTCCTTAACCTTGTCATCCATCCTTTGAAAACCGAAGCGATTTCCATCGACAGGGGCATGAAAACCATAATTGCCCAATCAATCACTATTACCATGACCTAACTCAAGTTGCCTCTACAAAACACATGTTAGTCACAGTAATCTTGTGTCGTCATTAATCACCAAAACCCAACTAGGGGCCTAGATGCTTTTAGAAGCCTTGAGAAGGCTCTCCCATGGGAGGTCGTGCCGTAGCTGACAACCCCTAATGGTCAAAAGCCAGAACAGTGGCTGCAGTGTTAGGGTGTGGTTGCGGTGATGTCGACTCCTCTCTACGCCACAAGGATGCGTCCATCCACGGCGCGATAGAGGACTCATGCACCCAGTGTATAAACCATAGACTAACCAAACCAACATGTACACGTGTCCTCGTCAGAGTATAAGGGGAGGCGTGGCTCACCAAGAGAGAGGAAGGAGGACGTCTGGAGTGACTAGATGTTCGATAGCTAGGCAGATCAAAACCCACCTCAGCTAGAGAAAGTCGGTTTCTTACTCACTGAGGAAGAACACCGATGAGCACTAGGATAGCACCTAGCGATCCCTTACCAAACTCTTCTGATTTCCACCGTTGTAATCCCCCAATTCGGCATTCCTAACACGAAGATCACTATATTGTTGGACGTAGGGCTCAGCGGACCGAACCAGGATAAATCACTGTGTCCCTTTCGTGTTTTGAGTGTCCGAGCCACTGGAGACCCACACATCAACTTCCAACGAACCCATGGCACTTAATCCAACCCACCACTCAATGACCCACACACCACCACCCTCCAACCACTAACCACAGTAAATGCCCCCACACTACCAAGCCCCTCCCTGTGCCTATAAATCCCGGACACCGCTAGCCCCCATCTCCACAATAACCCATTCTCACAAGTCCCCTGCCTTTCCACTTCCTCCTCAACACTTTGCCAAAAAATGACACGAAAATGGGCCCACCCTCACCGAAGGAACATATTCAAGCGAAGACCAACCCACCCAACAATAGCCACAGCCAGAGCATGCAAGGGTACCATAAGAACACACATAATGGCAAGGGTAGTGCAAAGGAATTGCCTCGCTACCTCATGCAAGGGTAACTTGTCACAGAACCGTCCAATTTATAAGAGCATAAGTACAATAGCAACCACCAAGGTAGTCAAACCATCACACTTGAGCCCATATAAATCTAGTAGTCCATTGAGTATTGCGAAGGATCTCGATTCAACCAACATACAAGCTAAGGTCGTACATGATTCAACATAACCAGTCACAAGTTACATCACAGTTCACTAATAGTAACCAGAGTTCACATAGTTATTGCAAACCAAGTTTGAAAGTAGCGGAAGCAACATAGTTCAGAATGACATTAACAGTAGTTCAGATACATAGCCAGTTTCATAGTCATCTCCAACCAAAAGCACAAGGGTGAGATGATATATAGAATGACCATGCCCATGGTCCTATTCCTCATCCACTGCAGGAGCAAAATAGTTCTTGCAGTTGCCATGGTACATAATGTTATCTGCAATAATGGGAATAAAACCCTGAGTACGAGAAGGTACTCAGCTAGACTTATCCGTCATCAACTAAAATACTAAGACACCAAGGAGTATGCAAGGCTTTATAAGTAGAGCTGGTAGACGTTATTTGCATAAAAACATTAGTTGTCCAATATCTCTTAAATTGTGAATCACCAGTTATTAATCCTATCTCATACTAGATTAGCCACTATCCAATGCCAAACATGTTGGTACCATTAAGTCAACACAATAATAACCATATCCAGTTGAGTTCTTTCATAATCTCATAACCAGCATTTCCATCAATTACTATGATGAAGCGTACTCCTGTCAAGTTCTCACTATCCGGGAGAGATGGCGATTCGAATTGATTCCTACCCAGCTGGGGAATTATTCCTAACACACACCCATACTCCCCCTATCGAGGTCGCATTAGGTCACATTGGGTACAACTCAAGTCCAATTGCGGGTAAGACCAGCGCCGCACCCTCAAAGATACAACCAATCTGCCAGGAGGCTTGGGACTCTAACCCGCCCTTAGGCTTACACCATTGGCTCTTCGCACATCCTTACTGCCTCCAAGGTGCACACTTTAATTGCTCGTGTCTCCGGCCTGAGTTGAGCTACTTGGCTTGGTGGTCGAAATGACTTATCCGGCCAACTATGTGAGAGGCATGCGTTCAACATGACAAGATGACCTCCAACGACCAGTCCTTAAAAGACACAGATGGAATCACTATGATTACCACAACATAAGACTCCGCTCGGTCACCCATTAATCAACCACACTAGGCTATGTTCCACGATAGCACAATATAGCCAACCGTGATCAAGTTATCGCCTATGGCTCGTAGGTGATAGGAAATCACCCGACTTCTACCGTTCTAAGCATAGCTAAGCATAAGGAGTGTTCCTGGACCTAAATACGATTCAAGGTAGATATTTCTGGACAAGGAAAGGTAATATGTAGCAAGTGTTTCCAAACAACTCCTATCACGTAATGCATCAATACGAGTAACGTAGGTGACATTAATAAAATAGGGAGACTTATAATGCTCCGGGGCTTGCCTTTCACGAAAGTGGCAGGTTGATGATCCGGGCACTCAGGAAGATGATCAGCGTTAGGCTCTCCTTCTCCTAGAACTCCTGGTGCTGCACCTCTTGAATCCCCTCTTGTGGATCAGCGTCGAGTTCCACCAACGTGATCTTCTCGGTTGCACCTATTGCATGCATATGCATAAGCAAGTTCCATGAATGCATAAGAAGGATCATGGACGATGTGATAGGGGAATATACATGCTACGATAATGATGTTAAGTTACACAATGATAACAATGCTAACTCCTTATTTACTGAGTAGGTGCATATATCTTCTCTATCCATTTCCAATATTCATCACAAGACAATTTCTAAGCTACACATGGCAGTTACAAGTTTACACCAAAACTGAAGTTCTACCTATACAAATGCTATGATCTTAGACTTTCTGGAAAGCTTATAAAATTGCCTAAAACTCTTATTTAATCACCAAAAGCTAATTCAAACTCTATCCTAACCAAAACAGGCAATCTTTCCAGCTCTGTCCAGAATTTTCAGAGAACAAGCATTTCGGGAAACCAAATTGAAATAGCTATAACTCCTAAACCATTTGGCCTATTGCTCTGAAATTTTAACACAAGATATATGAAGAAGTTCTCTACAACTTTGTTATTAACAATTTTTACATTAAACTTCATTTTGACTATGCAAAATACCCAACAACAGAATCTGTCAAAAAACAACTCTAAATTGAATGATAGAGCAATAATATTTTCACTGCATATAAGCATTCAAAATTGGACATCACCAAACATACCAACAGTTTAGAAATATCAAATACACCCAAGAAAACATAATGGTCAAGCCCAATTTATTTATTTAAATGCCTTTATTAATTTAATTAGATAATTAGGTGAAATATCAAACATATAGGAAATGTCCACAATAAATTATCAGAAAATTATAGTGGCTTTCAAGTGCTCCCAATAGACTACTGTGAAAATTTCATACTATTTGAACATGTATAACATTCTCTACAAAAATGACAAGCTAGCAAGGTTTATTTTAGTGAAAATAGTTAACCCTATAGAAAAGTGTCAAACAACAGATTTTATATTTTTCTTAACTTCATCCTAGTGCTATAATACTGTACAAAAATTTGCATGGTAATATGTTACTTATTTTTATCCCTACAAATTTCCTCAGAAAACACCATTTATTAATAGATAAATAGAAAGACCCTACTCCAATCAAGTTTACTGCATGTTTATTATTTTTCCTAGCTATAGAATGTAAACACAAGACCAGAAAAATTACAATCACAATTTTATCACTTTCCTAGCTCAAGTTATCCATTTTACAAGATGAAGGCCATTTTAAAAGCACTTAACATGAATAATTAATACTGCACACAATATATTTCCAAACAGAAAGTTTAATGGTTCTATTAGATAGATAATTTCATAACAAGACCAACAAAATTGGTTTCACTCAAATCGGACCTCTGTAGCTCTAGATATTGAATTTACAAGATCCTCACAAAATCAGGGAAAAGATTAAAACGAAAACGACTAAACCCTAACATATGCTACGCGTACACAGCCTACTGCACCCGAGGAGCTGACGGCTGGGCCCCTAGGTCAACCTGACCCCACATGTCATATGGACTGAAGCAGGGGCGGCACTTAGCTCACCGGTGGCGAACTTTCCGGCGACGCGACCACCACCAACGGACTCCTCTCATCGAGACGCATCTATTGGGATAGGTTAGCAATTGATTTTCGCAACTTCTACGCACGCGGCAGCAGAGAGAGTGGCTTGGCATCGCTGTACGCAGACGTGGTGGCGGTTTGTAGCGACGAGCCCACCGGAGTTGGCCACGACGGCGCAATGAGGCATCGGTGGAGCTTCGACATCCTAATGCGTACTCAGAGCAAGCACAAGGAAGAAGAGAGACGGCCCGAGGTGGCACGACCACGTCAAGCACGTGCTAGGTAGTTGCAATGGAGGTCATGGCCGCAGCCTCGGCTCTGGGGGCCTCACATTCGTTTGAATAGCGTCGTAGCTAGGTCGAGGACGTGGCGAGGGCCGTGGTGGTGCTGTTGGTGTGGTGGATTGGAGCGAGGCGCGGCAGCAGCGACGCGGTGACGCTCGGTGTGGTGCTCCCTATGGTCACCTGTGCTTGAACTAGGAATGGGGGTGGACGAGGGAGGCTAAGCGAGGAACTGAGGGAGATGGAGGGCGAGACAGCGCTGGCTCGGATCTTAACTTCGACGCACTACAGCGTGTGGGGGCAGCGCCGGTGTATGGCTCCCACGCAGCGTGAGCAGTCTGCGACGGTCGGCCACTGAAGTCCTATTCAAAAGCCTGAAGGAGCCGCAATACTACCTCAAAAATATGCTTGAAACCCAAACTTCGTCCCTCCGTAACTCCTAAACCACGACGAGTTAGCAAAACCTCTATTAATAAAAGTTGTAGATATACATACTAGCTCCAACTTTGCTTAAGTGATCTAGGTCTAATTTGCCTTAGTTTGCAAATTACATCATCACAAAGTCAGGCACATCGAAACTGTAAACTCACTTTGACAGAAAAATTCCTTAGTTTCAAAAATAGTACATTGTTGATTTTTGTGAGCTCTAATTGACCATGTAAGGCACAGAATTAGACCTTGGCCCAAAAATGAAAGTTGTTGCTCTAATCAAGTACTACAACTTTGCTTAAGGGTGCACTGCCATGCAAATAATCTAGGCTATAGTTCAACTTAGGTCAAACATACAACTTGAAAATGATGATTTACACTATAGATATGACAGAGACCAAACTAGTCTTAGTCATGAATACCATAGTTGTTCCATGTGACATTCTAAACATGTTTAAGGTACTCCTAGGGTTCCACAAATATTTTATACATTGGTTACATGTAAACCCTAGCATATGAAAGGCATTTTAGTGACAACACATGCAATATAAGCAAACATAGAGATAATATTTGAGATGCTTATGCTCACGAATGATCAATGATGCTTGCGCTCATGCAATGCCAAGGCTAAATGCATGCTTAACACTTAGGGTAGCGTCTTGCAATGCCAAGATTTGTACGACCTACCATCTCTCGTAGAAACTCATATAAACCTCATAAAGATAGTCCTCACGCTCCCACGTAGCATCTTGCTCACTATGATTATTCCAAATCACCTTGTAGAACTTAATAACTTTGCTATGGGTCACTCTTTCCATTTCTTCAAGCACTCGAATAGGTCTCTCTTCATAGGTCAAATCTGACTGAATCTTGACACTAGCGGGTTCAATAGCTTCTTCGGGCACACGAAGACATTTGTTGAGTTGGGATACATGGAAAACATTGAATATAGCTTTCATTTCCGAAGGTAACTGGAGTTTGTAGGCTACTGGTCCTTTTTGTGAAATGATCTGATATGGACCGATATACCTAGGAGCAAGTTTTTGTTTCACTCCAAACCTTTGTACTTTCTTAATTGGGGATACCTTCAGATACACATAATCTCCAATTTGGAACACAATAGGACTTCTCCTTTTATCTGCGTAACTCTTTTGTCTTAATTGAGCAACTTCAATATGTTGTTGAATGATTTGAACTCACTCTTCAGCTTCTTTGACAAAGTCAATCCCATAATACCTTCTTTCACCAGGCTCAATCCAATTCAGAGGGGTCCTACACTTGCGACCATATAAAGCTTCAAACAGAGCCATCTTAATGCTCTCTTGATAACTATTATTGTAGGAGAATTCCACCAAAGGTAACCAATCCTCCCATGAACCCTTGGAAGAAATCACACATGCTATCAATATATCTTCCAAGATCTGATTCACACATTCAGTTTGACATGCTGTCTGGGGGTGATAAGCAAAGCTATGAATCAGTGTAGTACCTAAGTACTTGTGTAGGTGTTCCCAAAAGTGATTAACAAATTGGGGCCCTCGATCTGATACAATACTCTTAGGTATTCCATGCAATTTTATAATTTGTTCAATGTATAACTTTGCATATTGATGAGGTCGATACTGGACATTGACAGGAATAAAATGTGCAGACTTGGTGAGATGGTCAACAATTACCCATATAGAATCATGACCCTTTTGGGTGTTTGGAAGTCCGACAATGAAATCCATACTAATGTACTCCTATTTCCAACTTGGAATAGACAGTGGCTAAAGTAACCCTGCTGGTTTCATATGAATAGCCTTAATTTGGCAATAGTTATCACATCTAGCAACGTATGCCACAATTTCTTTCTTCATTTTTGTCCACCAAAATCGAGTCTTCAAGTCTTGGTACATCTTGCTGCTACCCGGGTGAATGGATAGCTTGGAAGAATGAGCTTCTTCTAGAATTTGGTTTCTCAACTCCCTATGTTTTGGCACTACAAGTCGATCTTTAAACCATAGAACACCATTCTCATCCAATCGAAAATGCTTACTTTCTTCTTCCTTTTGATATGGAATATACCAACATTAGTCTTTTGGAGCTCAATGATTTTTGACTCTAGAGAGCAACTAACAGTGATATTGTGTAGGACTGCCGGATGCAATAAGTTAAAACCATCTTCCAACAAAGAATTACCATGATATTTTTTACTTAAGGCATCGGCAACCACATTGGCCTTTCCCGGATGATAATGCACTTCTAGGTTGTAATCCTTGATCAATTTTAACCATCTGCGCTGCTTCATGTTCAACTCAAGTTGAGTGAAAATGTACTTAAGGCTTTTGTGATCAGTGTAGATGTGGCCAACATTACCAAGCAGGTAATGTTTCCAAATTTTTAGAGCATGGACAACTGCTGCAAGCTCTAAATCATGTGTTGGATAATTGACTTCATGCTTTCTCAATTGGCTCGAGGCATAAGCAATGACTCGGCCTTCCTGCATTAAAACACACCCTAAACCGGTACCTGAGGCATCACAAAATACATCAAACAGTTTCTCAATGTCAGGCTATGCTAAAACAGGAGCAGTAGTTAGCAAAGTCCGCAAAGTGTGAAAAGCTGCTTCACACTCTGGTGTCCATATAAACTTTTCATCTTTCTAAAGTAACCTCGTCATAGGCTTGGATATCTTGGAGAAATCTAGGATAAACCGACGATAGTATCCAGCTAGACCAAGAAAACTTTGAACTTCATGCACTGAGGTGGGAGCTTTCCAATCCATCACTTCTTGCACTTTGGATGGGTCTATAGAAATTCCATCTTCAGATAATACGTGACCTAGGAAAGGTAACTTCTTCAACCAAAACTCACATTTACTAAACTTTGCATACAACTTATGCTCTCTTAGTCTTGACAACACCACTCTCAAGTGCTCCTCATGCTCTTCTGCCGTCTCTGAATAAATCAAGATATCATCGATGAACACAACCACGAACTTGTCAAGTTCATGCATGAACACCGAGTTCATTAAATACATGAAATAGGCAGGAGCATTGGTCAATCCAAAGGACATGACTAAATACTCATAAAGGCCATACCTAGTGGAAAAAAGCTGTCTTAGGTATGTCTTCCGGCCTAATCTTGATTTGATGATAACCTGACCTTAAATCAATCTTAGAGAACACTTTTTCTTTTGCCAATTGATCAAATAAGATATCAATGCGAGGCAAATGATACTTGTTCTTGATAGTAATAGCATTGAGTGGTCGATAGTCCACACACATCCACAAAGACTTGTCCTTCTTTTTCATGAATATAGCCGGACAACCCCATGGTGATGAACAGGGGCGAATGAGACCCTTTTCTAAGAGTTCATGCAATTGGATCTTCAATTTTGCTAACTCATTAGGTAGCATTCTATACGGTCTTTGGGAAATGGGTGCGGTACCCGGTAACAATTCTATCTTGAACTCTATCTCTCTGTCCGGTGGTAACCTCAGTAATTCATCAGGAAAGACATCCGAAAATTCACATACTACAGGGATATCAGCAAGGGCCATAGGCTGGATAGCATTGGCCACATTATGGATATCAAACTCCCTAGGAAGGGGTACAAGAAAAGCATCATTATTCTTGGGGTCCCTTAACATAATGGTTCTAGTCGATGTATCGATAAGGACACCATGGTTCTTCATCCAATTCATACTCAAGATCACATCTATACCCAATCCCGGTAATATCACTAAATTTGCAGTATACTCTCATTCACTTATTTGGATACGTACATCTTTAACTATCTGATTGGTAGAAATGTTACTCCCGACAACACTTATACAATAACCACCTTTGTCTACTACAAATATTTTCTAATCATACTTGGATGCAAATGTTGGACTCATGAATAAATGCAAAGCTCCAGAATCAAACAAAACGACAGCAGGATGATGATTCACAAGAAACATACCAGCGGTGACAACCTCACCAGAGGGAATCTATTCCATGGTGGTATAGTGCACGTGTCCCTGACGTCCATTGGAATTACCCTACTTATGGTTGTTGTTCTTCTTGGGATAGGGGCAATTTCTTAACCAATGACCAGTCTTGTTGCAGTTCTAGCATGGCATACTGCTAGGTGGAATGTTGGAGCTTCCTTGTCTAGTGCTACCCTTAGGCAGTAGAGCAATGGAGTATGCTCGATGATACCCTTTATTTGCTTGGCTTAGTTGGGCCTTCTTCTGCGGTGGCTGGTATTTTGGAGCAGGTGAGCGGTATTGGGTTCTTGCCACCACTAGAGCTCTCTGCTGAGATGCACCAGCTTCAAAGGCCCTCTTGCGGCTCTTGGGTGCAGCATAGATATTATTATGATTGTCTTGAGTTAAAGCATCACTAACGAACTCATTAAAAGTAGCACATTTGCTGTTAGCTAGTGTCTTCATCAGCTTTGAACTAAGCCCCCTCTTGAAACTAGCAATCTTCTTTGCATCAGTATCCACAAACTCTGTGGCATACCTTGACAAGTGGTAAAGGCATGCATATACTCAATTAGACTCTTGGTACCCTGCGTTAGCCTCATGAATTCTGTATGCTTCATACTCATCAGACCTGGGGGAATATAATGTCCCCTAAATGCAGCCTAAAATTGGTTCTAGGTGATTTGAGCATCCTCAGGCAGAGTGGATCGATGATGACTCCACCAAATGCCTACAGGTCCCTACAGCTGGTGTGACGCATATTCTGTCTTTAGGTGTTTGGTGAGCCTTAGGAGACGGAACTTCTGCTCGATTGTATTCAACCATTCATCTGCCTACAATGGCTCTTCTGCTTCCTTAAAAATAGGAGGCTTGGTGTCAAGGAAGTCCTTGAAAGTGCTGCATTGGTTAGGTTTAGGTCTTTGGTGCTGGTCCCTTTCTCATCCAAGGCTAGCATTCTGCACGAGACCACGCAACACTTCTCCCATAGAACATTGGGTCTCCATGAGTTGGGCCATCATCTTCGCTGGAGTGGGGTGCGGTGGTGGTGGGAGACCATCATCACCATTTTGACTGGTACCAGCCCCTCCGCGAGTGCGAGTCATCTGCAAAGTTGCAACAACAAGTGATTATTGGATGATGTCAAGAGATTGTAGAAGAATTGTAGAATCATGCCATACTGTAATTACTGGAGAGAATCGTAAATTCATACAATAACATAGAGGCATAATAATTCATTTCCACAACATAACATCACCAAATGATGACTTATCGTACTCGCAACGCGTTCCATATATGCCAAAATTTTCTTGCCAAAAACAACCGGATTTTCATTAAACAGTACCATCACCAAATGTAGTACATGCATAGTTCCAATAACATCAAAAGGGGTACATCATGAAATCAAGACCTACATTACGAGTTCATTACAGAAGGATTGAAGATAAAGAGTTAATACATCTAGCTAGCTACTATAGCTAAGCTACTCCTCGGAGTGGTCGCTGTCGATGTCGGAAACACCATCACCATGGTCGTCCTCAAAAGGCTCCTCCTCGACATCCATCTCCATGCCATCGTCCTTAGCAATCAACACATTAGGACCTTCTTCCACCGCTGGAGCTGGAGGAAGAATTGGGTTCACCATGTTGTTGAGATGATGAACATCAAGCTGAAGCTCCTCAATCTGGCATATGAGTTCCTGCTCTCTACGATCGAACTCCATTGCCTGCCTAGCAGCCTGGAACACAGTCCTGATCCTAGCTGCCTCCCTAGTTTTAGCAAGGCGAATGACATCGTCCCTCTCAGCACGGATGCCCTGTAGCTCATCCCTAGCTGCATCTCTTTCTGCAACAGCATGGACAAACTACCCCCGATGAGCTTCTAAGGCTGTTATAAAATTACCTATTTCATTCTGGGCTGCTCTAATTGCCCTTCGGTGCCTACGCATGTGTCCTCGCATCCTGTGCTGTGCAGCCTGTGCTCTTTGGAGCTCTTGCATATAGCTGATATAGCTATCTTGACGAGAGTAAAACATCTTCATAACTGCATACATGGCACTCATTGCAGCATTACTACTTCTTGCTCTTTCATCCCTATCTCTTACCAAAGCATTACCGCCTGGCTAGGTCCAAGCGGTCTGGGATGCATCCACTCGAGGGAAAGATCCAACCAGACCATTGACAAGTTCATCACCGAATTCCCAACATATTTCACTAAGAACCTCAAAAGCGGCCACTTGGGCACCTTCCCAAGGGGTCTGTCCATCTAACTTGACACTCCATCCTTGCCACAAAGGATTGTCCACATGGGCGGTGATAGTGACCCGCATGTCGTACCACCGTTGTCCCTCAGTTACTACTTCGCTCCAAAAGTAGCAAGGTGGTTCAGCATACCCGACAGAGTTCAGCACCCTCCACAGTAAGGTGGGAGTCCCAAACAATGCCAAAAAGGTGTCGCTAGCAACAGGGGCTCTAGGGGCTGCCATCTGTAGCAAAAGGTTACAATTGAGTGAGACAACGCGATTATAGAAATGAGTTACTTAACAATAAGATCATGCAAGGGGAAGAAACAATGCAATAACATAAATGAATGATGTATCATGATGTATGCTCGTCCCGTACGTCCTCACAAACTTAGAAAAATAAATCCTAATAGCATACGCGGTGGCATACATACGTTCTCTCGATATAATCGTAGCTAAATGAGCTACACGTTTCGTTGTTAGTGCACCTGCAAAAATTTTCATTTCAGCTTGACCCAACAATTATATATACAAAAATATAAATCTGGGCTCTAGGTTGCAACTAAATACTTCCATATATGTATACCCATACATATACTTCCGTATCAAAGCTACCCAATGACAATTTATTACCCACAATTAAATACACACCATACACACATGCAAGCATGCATATACAGCCGTATCAAAGCTAGCTCTCCCCGACCGCACGCTCACATCTTGCTATCATGCCACTTATCAACTTACCTTCTTACCTTGTGTAGAGGCAATTGATCCATACATTACCACTTAAGTGAGTGGCACCCATACAATAGCACGCCGTATGGACGACAAAAGTAAAAACCCCCATGTCAGTACTTAAATAGCCGCCTAAAAGTCCTTAACTAGGAATAAAGGAGATGACCACTGGCACACTTTAGATTTTTATAGAATAAAACCTTTGTTTTAAATACACATATGACAAGTTTAATGTTGAACCTTGCTCCGATGCCAGCTATCACAGAACCGTCTAATTTATAAGAGCACAAGTACAATAGCAACCACCAAGGTAGTCAAACCATCACACTTGAGCCCATATAAATCTGGTAGTCCATCGAGTATCGCGAAGGATCTCGATTCAACCAACATACAAGCCAAGATCGTACATGATTCAACATAACCAGTCAAATGTTACATCACAGTTCACAAATAGTAATTGGAGTTCACATAGTTATTACAAACCAAGTTTCAAAGTAGCGGAAGCAACATAGTTTAGAATGTCATTGACAGTAGTTCAGATACATAGCCAGTTTCATAGTCATCTCCAACCAAAAGCACAAGGGTGAGATGATATACCGAATGACCATGCCCATGGTCCTATTCCTCATCCACTGCAGGAGCAAAATAGTTCTTGCAGTAGCCGTGGTACATAATGTTATCTGCAATAATGGGAACAAAACCCTAAGTAAGAGAAGGTACTCAGCTAGACTTACCTGTCATCAACTAAAATACTAAGACACCAAGGAGTATGCAAGGCTTTATAAGTAGAGCTGGTAGACGTTATTTGCATAAAAAGCATTAGTTGTCTAATATCTCTTAAAATGTGAATCACCAGTTATTAATCCTATCTCATACTAGATTACCCACTATCCTATCCCAAACATGTTGGTACCATTAAGTCAACACAATAATAACCATATCTAGTTGAGTTCTTTCATAATCTCATAACCAACATTTCCATCAATTACTATGATGAAGCGTACTCCTGTCAAGTTCTCACTATCCAGGAGAGATGGTGATTCGAATCAATTCCTACCCAGCTAGGGAATTATTCCTAACACACACCCATACTCCCCCCGTCGGGGTCGCATTAGGTCACCTTTGGTACAACTCAAGTCCAATCACGGGTAAGACCAGCGCCGCACCCTCAAAGATACAACCAATCTACCAGGAGGCTTGGGACTCTAACCCACCCTTGGGCTTACGCCATTGGCTCTCCACACATCCTTACTACCTCCAGGGTGCGTACTTTAATTGCTCGTGTCCCCGGCCTGAGTTGAGCTACTCAGCTTCGTGGTCGGAACGACTTATTCGGCCAACTATGTGAGAGGCATGCGTTCAACATGACAAGATGACCTCCAACGACCAGTCCTTAAAAGACACAGATGGAATCACTATGATTACCACAACATAAGACTCTGCTCGGTCACCCATTAATCAACCACACTAGGCTATGTTCCACGATAGCACAATATAGCCAACCGTGATCAAGTTATCGCCTATGGCTCGTAGGTGATAGGAAATCACCCGACTTCTACCGTTCTAAGCATAGCTAAGCATAAGGATTGTTCCTGGACCTAAATAGGATTCAAGGTAGATATTTCTGGACAAGGAAAGGTAATATGCAACAAGTGTTTCCAAACAACTCCTATCACGTAATGCATCAATACGAGTAACGTAGGTGACATTAATAAAATAGGGAGACTTATAATGCTCCGGGGCTTGCCTTTCACGAAAGTGGCAGGTTGATGATCCGGGCACTCAGGAAGATGATCAGCATTAGGCTCTCCTTCTCCTAGAACTCCTGGTGCTGCACCTCTTGAATCCCCTCTTGTGGATCAGCGTCGAGTTCCACCAACGTGATCTTCTCGGTTGCACCTATTGCATGCATATGCATAAGTAAGTTCCATGAATGCATAAGAAGGATCATGGACGATGTGATAGGGGAATATACATGCTACGATAATGATGTTAAGTTACACAATGATAACAATGCTAACTCCTTATTTACTGAGTAGGTGCATATATCTTCTCTATCCATTTCCAATATTCATCACAAGACAATTTCTAAGCTACACATGGCAGTTACAAGTTTACACCAAAACTGAAGTTCTACCTATACAAATGCTGTGATCTTAGACTTTCTGGAAAGCTTATAAAATTGCCTAAAACTCTTATTTAATCACCAAAAGCTAATTCAAACTCTATCCTAACCAAAATAGGAAATCTTTCTAGCTCTGTCTAGAATTTCTAGAGAACAAACATTTTGGGAAACCAAATTTAAATAGCTATAACTCTTAAACCATTTGGCCTATTGATCTGAAATTTTAATGCAAGATAGATGAAGAAGTTCTCTACAACTTTGTTATTAACAACGTTTACAGTGAACTTCATTTTGACTATGCAAAATACCCAACAACAGAATCTATCCAAAAACAACTCTAAATTGAATGATAGAGCAATAATATTTTCACTGCATATAAGCATTCAAAATTAGACATCACCAAACACACCAACAGTTTAGGAATATCAAATACATCCAAGAAAACATAATGGTCAAGCCCAATTTATTTATTTAAATGCCTTTATTAATTTAATTAGATAATTAGGTGAAATATCAAACATATACCAAATGTGCACAATAAATTATTAGAAAATTACAGTGGCTTCCAAGTGCTCCCAATAGACTACTGTAAAAATTTTAGACAATTTGAGCATGTATAACACTTGGTCTACCAAGCGTTGCCGGCCTGTGGCTCTACGCCGTATTCGAATGTGGGGGATTACAAAGGATGGACAGGGCTATCACCACCTGCTACCTACACCTCAACTAGAGGATACGCGGCAAACGAAGGTAGCCTCTAGCCTAGACACCACATCTATGCTATCGACTACTACTCTAGCGCTGTACAGGGTTATCCGTCTTTATCGGGAGTCCTCTACTAGAGTATCTGCCACGGGGACAGACGATGAACCCATAAGTAAATAGTAAATAAGACTAACTTAAAGTAAGAGCTCACCAGTGTAGAAGGACACGAACCGTTGCACTCCAAATAGTACTAGATTCGGTAAGGTACAAGTAAAGAGGGAGCCGAAATTCCCAGCATTCCGTCCGCTATATGTACATGGGGCCCAAGTACACAAATGGAGGTAGCCGACAACTCTGGTACTTATCCATCTCTTTCTCTTCCTCTCTCACTCCCTAAGCTAAAGCTAGTTAGAGAGCTAAGATATGAATGGAGTTCTTGTCTCTTCGTGCTACATTTTGTCTCCTTTGTGTTGTATTTTCCCTAGTGTTTGATGATTCATGAATGAGGGGGTGATGGCCTCCTTTTATAGGTGGAGAGGAGGGGGTCCTTGGAAATATGCTTGATCCCCATATGGAAGGAGCAAACTGACCTCCAAACTATCCTTTAGGTACATTGAACCTGGCAAGCACCTATGTAACCGCCATTGCAAAGGCGGCATCAACCAACCAACCAAAGTTGGGCCCGAGGGGCCCTAGTGGTGGTGCGGGCACACCAGGGGTGTGGCTGCACCCCAATTAGGCCCAAATGAGCCCAGCTTTGGTGAGTTATCTCCTTTGGGCCTCTGGATGGGTCCTGCAAAGTTTCATGCTATTTAGAGTTGATTTGATATGGGTTTTGTCCTTTTTCCTTCACCGGACTAGGCCATGATTTGCCTGGTAAGTGGGCCTTCCATCCTTGGGCTCATGTCAGGTGTTTGTCTTGCTATGTTCTTTGTATACTTTTGACACATTTCTTGAGTTATTCTAACATGTCCTCCTATAATTGATGAATCACCAAAACTCGTGGAACTTTGTCAGTTATGAGCTCTATTTCTAAGTTTGGTGTTCTTTTGGATAGATTTTATATAAATGTTGGTGATTAAAAGTGTGAATTAAGGACTGCCAACTAACTCCCCCACACTTAGCCCTTTGCTCGTCCTCAAGTAAAGTTAAGGACCAAGATGGGTCATCTCCTTGATATGATATCTGTATACAAATTATTCCAAGCTTCACTTGCACTTGTGAACTTTGGAGTGTCTACCATATTATCTTGGATGATTGAATAATGGAATAGCATGGATTCAAATCCCCTTGCATTAATCAGTTTAGAAACTTGGGGGTTTTCATTTGATTTTTTAAAATGCAAACATAGCTTGGCTCCTCAAATGATTCTCTCAAATCACTCAAGTATGTGGTTGGTTCCTCACCAAGGCATATCATAGTGTTGCCTTCTTTCTTACCTACATCTAAAAAGCTCATATGGATCTTTGGGTAGGGAAAGATATGAAGGCATACTTACCCTACATATGTTGTTAAGTCAAAGCTTGGATCCAAGGAGAAAGATGTCATACCCTTAGATCAAGAAGTGCATGTGTGGAAAAAGCAATGTTAAACCTATACTATACTCCTTGATATGAGTGATCTCTCTCATAAGTTTTATTTTTGAGAACATGGTTATCTCTCTCTTTTTTTCATTACATGAGCCTTCATGTGCTCATCATTTTTTTTGTATTTGGACCTTCATTTGTCTAATTTTTTTTAATACCTTGGGACCTTCATGTGTCCCATTTTTTCAATACTTTTGCATAGCATGTCTCTTAAACCACATATTGAGAGAGATCACTATTTTGTAGATCATGGAGTATTTATTTCTAAGACATTTTTTTGTCTACTCTTAGTGTAGGAGCAGGATTTTTGGTGGTTCTAAATGGAAGCATGTTTTTGCGTACTCCTAATGTAGGAGCAGCATGTGTATGTGGGTGTACGTGATCTTGATCTTGGGGGCATGATAACTTTCTCAACAAGGGTCAACAAGACTTGACAAAACTCAATGTAGGAATAAGTAGCATATATTTAGAGATTTTAAGTTCTAATCACTAGATATGGCTTTGGTAGGAATTTGAATATCATTGAGGAGCATGCTATTTGAATTTTGATTTTGTAAAATAAATCCCAAGTTCTTCACATGAGAGAGCAAGATTCATTTTCATCCCACTATGTCTCATATTCCAATTACTTAGATAACATGGGGTCCCTATGATAGTAGTTCATAAGTTATAGGAATATTAGCAAGGAATAAAGAGTATGCAAATTTTATCAAAGGATAGCATGGAGATGGAGCATCATTTGTTTTATATTTTCTATTTGTTCAATTTTAAACTTTTCTTAATGTTGGGAGTGAGGATAGTGTTGCACAAACCATCGTGAAAGAAGGAGTTGAGGGGAGTCAGAGATGGTTTGGCTGAACTAGAAGTTCAGTCAATCCTCTCTGGAGCATTTGGCTCTGTCCTTCTGCATGATGATTGCTTGATGTTGTCAACATGTGGGGGGAGGTCTCGAATGTGTGGTTGTTCTTCTTGAGAGATCTCCCCCACACTTATTCTTGTACCTTCTTTATTGAATAGCAAAACAAAAACAAACAAGGGCTCTACTAGTTTGAAATACTAGGGAGCCTAAATTTTATTTTTTATTTATTTATATTATTATTATTATTATTATTATTATTATTTTATTATAGTTAAACATATTTATATATTTTTTATGTATTTTTTTATTTTATTTTATTGTTCACCCAACTTTTTATCTTTTTTAGCATAACTCAAACAAGGCTAGAGATGAAATTGCAAAATAAACATAGCCTTGATTCATCTCCATTTTAGATCACTTCCTTTGTTTATGAAAATAATACTCCAAGTTCATTAATCAAAATTCAACACTATGTCAAATTTTGATTGAAGAAGGCTATTTTAACCTAAGCATCATGCTTAATTTAAAAAGCCTATGAATATGCCACACAGGTCTATGTGACTATACTCAAACCAGAGCATATATCATAAACAAGGGAAGAGTGAGTTTGAATGAGCAGTACATGTGGATGGAAGTTGAAGTTGCTACAACAATTGCATGATTATGTGTGCATACCTGAGTGTTGTTACATGTAGTACATGTGGATGGAAGTTGAAGTTGCTGCAACAGTTGCATGATTATGTGTGGTCCAACTCAGGTGAGCCACAAGGCTAGGCCAGTATGGACTATGGGCCTTGGTGGTAGCAAAGGTCTAGAAGAGGAGAATCCTCATTCTCTCTCTTCTTTATCTTCTCTTCTTTTTTTATAGATATCATTTTTCATAATAATTATATATATAGCAAGGTAGAGCTAACATCATCTCCTCTCTCTCTTTTTTAAGTGGGATGGTCTTTGGTGTGTATGGAACTTGGGGCTCTCACCATCCTCCCCCACACATGGACTTTTGTGTAAAAGTCAAGTGCGTAAGGTTGTAGCACCCGGTATTAAGAACAAAACCAGATACACACCATATGTGAGCCCAGGAAGTCAATTCTCACATATAGCTACAAATAATTGTAATATCAATAGACAATGCTCAATATATACATTACCTAGTATAAAGAATATAACCTTAGATAGTAAACAATGGAAAGACAACTCTGATCTTCGGGTGAAGATTCCAATCCATAGGGACAACTGACTGGTTGATCACAAGCCTAATTCCTCCAAACTCTAGCAATCTGGTACCCATCCATGATTTTTTCCACATATGTGAAAAACAAAGCAAGCGTAAGTACATGTCATACTCAACAAATATAACATGGGGTTCATGAGGCTCAAAAGGCTGACACCGGTTTACCTACAATTAGCTTTTATTGAGTCATGATTTTAGCAAGAGGGTGGCAACAAAGTTATCATAAGCCTATAAACATATGATCAGGTAAATATGAATAATGAATAGCATAAACAGTATTCATTAGTGAGCATCTTTATCATCAGTATCATTAGTGTTCATCATCATTAACCATTAATGATCATCTATTCCATAAATGTTCCAAGGCCGCTCGTGATCGTGAGCATGGCTGATATACCAGTTTTACACTCCACAGAGGTTGTACACGTTCACTATGAGTCGTGATTTACCCTTTCGCCCGAGGTAGCTAATCTCTTGACCCACTTCCAAGGAAGGTCGGTAGGGTTCACTATGAAGACTTTTAAAGGTTTGTCTAAACTAGTTAGGGCTAATAGATTCACTCAGCAAACAGATGTAGAGCCCCCCTTCCTGATGGCACAATGACGCGCAGCCTATACACAAGGGGATAGAGGCCACACTATACCTAATTCGTTAAGCCATTCTTACATCAATAAAGGTAACCAATAACAAGCTAGAAAAGGTCCTCATACTGAGCTAAGGACAGAGCCATGTTGCCCTCATAGTTGTACTATAAGTCCCGGATGTTCGCTTACAGATAAGTCCTTAGGAAGAGGAATCTAGAGCACCATAAAATATCCCAATGCTCTAGCCCCCTTGATTCCATGTTGCTAAAAAGAATCTTTTAATGTTTATTGCATATTCCATTAGTCAAGTTACAAGATCATGGTTGTAGTTGAGCACTAGCATCATACTACCCAAAGAGATAACCCATAGGAATCAAGGAATCCAGGATATCAAATAGCTAGGAAAATTACTACGGTTGCCAAGGTAGACACATGCATATGATTAAAATGATATTAAGGTGAATAGGACAATAAGGATGACCCCATGCTATACTTGCCTTAAAACTCAGATCCTTCTTCTACTAAATTGTAACCTCCAAAAGACTTCTTCTGGATCACCAACTTCTTCTATTTCATCAACGTACTTCTCACCGATTGGACATGATCATAAAGCACCACACAAGCATCCATACAATCGTACACGAAACAAATAAAAGATCTAAATTAGAATAGTATACCAAACATAAAATCAAGATGAAAAGTTTGTAAAATGAATCTATGTCCCGCTACGAACACACAGACGTGAAAAGCACTCTAATTGGAGCTATAACGAAGGAGTTATGAATTAAACAAAATTTCCTTTAATAAAATAATAGATTAAATCTAACCTTGAATTTTAAAAGTTGAAAATATATTTAACAGTAGGATAAATATGTAGATTACGCAATTACGAATCTAACGCAACTTGAATGGGTCAAATCGGAGTTAAAACAAAGATTTTATGGCTAAAACTAGATTAGTGGCAAAACTGTAAATAGATGAAAGCATATTTTGGATCTAACCGAAGAAACTACGTTTTCAAAAGAAGAAAACATATTTTGAATCTAACATAGGGATTTATGCTTTCTGAAAGAGAAAACATATTCTGAATCTACTAGAAAGAAACTACGCTTTCGGAATAGGAAAACGTATTCTGGAAGTACACCATGGACTGCGGGTTATATTACGTGAAATTGCAGGGGCTCTTTTGCAAATAAATCTGGCAAAGGGGTACGGGCGATCTTGGACCGTTGGATTGAATCTAGATGGCCCAAATTAGAAAGGAGGGGGAAGAAAACTGACGCGGCAGAGCTCCATTACCATCGGCGAGAAGCTCCCCGGAGCGCTTGGTTTGGGTTATAGAGACCACGGTTTGACGAGCCGAGAGCATAGGGAATAAGAGGAGAAGACGGCGAACTCACCTATGGCCTTCTTGCGGTCGACGGTGGGTCTACGATGTCGGGGCAGTGCAGCAGCGACGGCGACGGCGACGGCAAGAGGAGGTGAAAAATCTAATTTACTACACGAGGGATTTCCCAAACTAGAGGCTCCCCTTACGATAGTTTTGGTGTGCTTTATCAAAGGGGTTGGTACATATTTATATGGAGAAAAACTCCCCACAGCTACATCAACTAGCAATATGATACTAATTGATGTTGCACCCTCCACATTTACTAAGGGGCCTAAATAATCATTAAAGCCCATTAGTAAATAAATGCATGGGCCTTTAGGATTTATTAGAATTATTGCACATGGGCTTTGAGAGTTAGTTGGAAAATGAGATATATTATTTATTTTTGGAATTAATCAATTTCATGAATAAAATAATTCTAGAAAAGTCTAGAATTGATATTTAAGTCACAAAAAATACTCTGAGACACTTTGGAACATGATGAACCCAAATAATGTATTTGGAGCTCATGAAAAGATTGTTGGAAACTTGGAACATAAAGATTAAGGCGAAGGAGGTAGGAATTAAATTCCAGAAAGAAGTTGGAAAATTCCTAGAGATAGAGATTCGTCTCCTAAATGTATTTTGAAAAACACATTTTGCACATAGAAACACAAGGTGCGACCGGCATGAATGCAACAAACATGTTTCTACCTTAAGATAAATTTTAATCTAATGAAAATTTATTGTTTTCCCATGTTTTCATGAGCATAAAAATACAAAATTAAATCATTTTAGCTCTATTTCAAGAGAAGCAAATTTTAGGGTATTACAATTCTACCCCCCTTAAGATGAATCTTGTCCTCGAGATTTGGAAGATGGTGATAAAAGAGATATGGATTCTTCGCCTTTGGATTCTTCTCTACTTCCTCGTGTAGTTGCATCGTCTTGATAAGGATCCCACGTTACTTGTATACCTATTAACCTTACTCCAAGTATCTTGCCAAACTGATTCTAAGATTCTGACAGATACTCCAAACAATACTCAGGTAACTTCAATCACTAGGCCACCTTTCATTTTTAGTCCATACTTATTAGACCTCTTTTTTATATGTTCACCTTCCAATGGAGCCATCTTACTCTCTTGGTCTAAAGTAGATTCTATTTCCAACTTTCAAACATTAATGACTTTAGATGCTCAGATCAAGTTGCTCAACTCTCAAATGACTATTCTTAGTCCATGGTGTCGTTCGAATCTTCTTAGCATAACTCTCTCTTGCTAAAGACATCGACAACGACTTTTGCTTCTCCATGTGATAGCACTTTTCCAAGTCATAAAACCTTGAAGGCTTCAATCCAACAATGATGTCACAAGCTCAAAACTATCTTAGTGAAGATGTCCTTTAGATTCTTGTGATCCACTTAGATGTCATTTTTACGCCCCAGAAGCTAGCACTTGCATGCTCCACAATGGATAACTCCACATAATATGTTGGGTAATTCAACTCACGCTTCCTTAGTTGACTTAATAAACAAGGTACTACTTTTTCTTCTTGCATAAGGACATATCCCACATCTTGACAAGGTGTGTCATAGTAGATATAAAGCTCTTGTCCAGATCTAGCAAAGCTAATACTTAGGTTTTACTTCAACCCTTTTTTTCACTACTTCAAATACTTAGCTGAGGTTTCTTGATCCAAACGAACTTAAAACCTTCTCTAGTAGCATTATCAATATCTTGATGATCTTTGTTAAACCTCCCTTGAACCTCTAATCAAATCTCATCATTGAAAACTCTGAGTTTCTCTCTCACATCCTTGAGTACCACCTTTCTCATCAGATTAACCGATTCTTCCAAGTGAGAGCTAGAGAGCATAACTGAACTTCATATGGCACCTTGAGCATTCGGACCCTTCTTAATTGGATAGTTTGCATAGGCATGATTGTCTATCTTATTGATCTCCTCCAAAGGTGTTTGTTCCTCTACATTGACATCTGAAAACTCACAATCCACTTTACTTTCTTCATAGGACACACCTTCTAGCAAGTTATTCTCGTCTTCCTCTAGTGCATGTTGGATACCCTCATACTCAATTCTTTCTCTGGATGGTGTTGTTAGTAACACCGAACGTTGAGCATACTTAATTACTCCTTTACAAGCAGATAACCATCCCATTCCAAGGATAACATCAATGTCCATTAATTCCAAAACAACAAGGTTTGCCTCGAAGTTATTCCCTTTTATGTTAAGACTAACTTTTGGGCATATGTGGTTTGCCTTCTTTTCTCCTCCTAGAGAGTTAACTATTAGGGGTTTCCTCATTGGAAGCATAGTTATCTTATGTTCTTCCACATATTCCCTAGAGATGAATGAATGTGATGCACTAGGGTCAAACAATACCATGGCAGGGGCTGAGTTTACTGGAATCAAACCATAAACAACCTCCTTAGCTCCATGAGTGGTAATTAGATCCACATTGTTCAACCTGCCTTGAATGTAGTTTCGCTTTAACTTATTGCCTTGCACCTGCTCCTTATGGACATTCTGTTCTGGCTCTTGCTGCTGTTGATTCTGGCTTTGATTACTCTCAGCAAACTTCTCAAGATAATCGTTCTTATAGGGTTCAATCTCCCCACAATCATAACCTTCCTTACTAGTATTTATCATTATCAAGGTGATAGTGGGAGATGACAGACATGGCTCTTGAGAGCTAAAATGCTGCACTTCATCATTAGGTTGATGATACTGATCTTGATCATTACTTCCAAGCAGATTCATAGGGTGTGACTGATATTCTGCTTGTGTAGTGAAACGGAGATGAGTATTTCTTAACTGGCATTGAAGGTCATGCTTTCTCTTCTTTCCTTCCATCTCTCGACTCTTGTTCTCATTTACAATTGCTCTGTTCACCAACGTCTGATAGTCGGCATACACCACGGTCATCAGCTGTAGTTGCAAACCATCATTTAGTCCTTTGAAAAATCATTTTTTGCTTCTTAGCATCACTACACACCTCTTTTGGAGCATAGCATGACAATTGAGTGAACATGTCACAATCCTCACACACAGTCATAGATCCTTGCTTCAAGTTGAGGAACTCATCTTGCTTAAGTTCTACGACACCTAATGGAATATGGTAGGACTTGAAGCTCTTGCTAAATTCCTTTGAGGTGATATGTCTAGCATTGTTGAGACAGCCATACTGGTAAGACTCCCACTAGTCTTGTGCTGCACCATGGAGTTGGCCAAACACAACAAGCACCTTCTCATGGTAGCAACCATCACAGAGATAATCAATGCTTCCAAATGAATAACTAGAACGTATGAAACTTCATCTTCCAACTTTTTCAACTTGGCTACCCCCCTTAAGAAAAGATCAACTAGGGGACACAAAAGGGTAACTTGCACCTCCTTCCAGATGAGCTAACTAGTATCAAGACATTCTATCATCCCAATGATACTCTTGTATATGGGCAAGAACAAGAAATCTAAAATTCCTCACGAGTAGAAAAACAGCAGCGCAGTAAAACAGCTATAACTCTTATTCTGTTAATCCAATTAAGTGGTAGCTTAGACCATTGGAAATATTATCAAATCCTCCACAACTTCCTTATAGAACACTTTTCCAAATTCTGCAATTCAGGTTGCCGAAAATAGTGCACAACAGAATCTACTCTAGGCTTCAGACAACACAGGTGCATCGTCTTGTGATTTTCATAATTCCATAACCAACATAGCTATCTGGGTGATTCTTATGTTTAGAGAAAGATGTTGAAGTCCACTGTTGTACAAAATTTTCTCATGATTTTTGGTCATCCAAGAATAAATATATAAGCCAATAAAGACAGGTTGCTCCGAAAGACAAGATAGAGGAAATAGGAGAAACCAAAACCCAACTATTTATTGCACTGATCCTTATACCTTAGGCCTATAAACTAAATGAAATTATGGGAACACCCAACAAGATCATTGCAATCATTACAAAGATTCAAAACAAGCAGAAGCATAATGACAATTCAACAAAGCACTAAAGGTGCACAATTCAATCATTGACTCAACTTGCGATACTATCGTCCTCATTGTACTAGGGGTAACAATCCTAAGACTCATTTTCAGATTACGCAAGAAGATGGTGAGGGACAGTTCTAAAAGCATATCAAATCAAGGAGTGAAGATGAGAACAAAGACTTTAAAATAAGCACCAAGGTAGAGATGAATAGCAAGGGTAGAGATATAGTAGAGAAGAAAATATCAAGGTTCATAGAGCAAGGGTTTTTGTAGCAACTTCTAAACCTTTGAACGATCAGTTTCTACTAGGCTTGCATCCTACAGTTAGCATTGCTCTGATACCACTTTGTAGCACCCAGTTTTAGGAACAAAACCAGATACACACTATATGTGAGCCTAGGAAGTCAATTCTCACATATAGCTACAAATAAGGGTAATATCAATAGACAATGCTCAATATATAAAGTACCTAGTATAAAGAATATAACCTTAGATAGCAAACAGCGGAAAGACAACTTCGATCTTCGGGTGAAGACTCCAATCCACAGGGACAACTGACTGGTTGATCACAAGCCTAATTCCTCCAAACTTTAGCAATCTGGTACCCATCTGGGATTTTTTTTCCAAATATGTGAAAAACAAAGCAAGCGTAAGTACATGTCGTACTCAACAAATATAACATGGGGTTCATGAGGCTCAAAAGGCTAACACTGGTTTAAATACGATTAGCTTTTATTGACTCATGATTTTAGCAATAGGGTGGCAACAAAGTTATTATAAGCCCATAAACACATGATCAGGTAAACATGAATAATGAATAGCATAAACAATATTCATTAGTGAGCATCTTTATCATCAATATCATTAGTGTTCATCATTGTTAACCATTAATGATGATCTATTGCGTAAATGTTCCAAGGCCACTCGTGATCGTGAGCACGGCTAATATACTAGTTTTATACTCTACAGAGGTTGTACACTTTCACTGTGAGTCATGATTTACCCTTTTGTCCGAGGTAGCTAATCTCTTGACCCACTTTCAAGGAAGGTCAGTAGGGTTCACTATGAAGCCTTTCAAAGGTTCGTCTAACAAGTTAGGGCTATTAGATTCACTCGACAAATAGATATAGAGCCCCCCTTCCCGATGGAACAATGACGCACAACCTATACACAAGGGGATAGAGGCCACACTATACCCAATTCGTCAAGCCATTCTTACGCCAATAAATGTAACCACTAACAAGATAGAAAAGGTCCTCATACTGAGCTAAAGCCAGAGCCATGTAGCCCTCACAGTTGTACTGTAAGTCCCGAATGTTCGCTTACAAATAAGTCCTTAGGGAGAGGAATCTAGAGCACCATAAAATAGCCCAATGCTCTAGCCCCCTTGATTCCATGTTGCTAAAAAGAATCTTTTAATGTTTATTGCATATTCCATTAGTGAAGTTACAAGATCATGGTTGTAGTTGAGCACTAGCATCATACTACCCAATGCAATAACCCATAAGAATCAAGGAATCCTAGGATATCAAATAGCTAAGAAAATTACTACGGTTGCCAAGGTAGACACATGCATAGGATTAAAATGATATTAAGGTGAATTGGACAACAAGGATGATCCCATGCTATACTTGCCTTAAACCTTAGATCCTTCTACTGAATTGTGACCTCTAAAAGACTTCTTCTGGATCACCAACTTCTTCTATTTCATCAACGTACTTCTCACTGACTAAACATGATCATAAAGCACCACACAAGCATCGATGCAATCATACACGAAGCAAACAATAGATCTAAATTAGAATAGTATACCAAACATAAAATCAAGATGAAAAGTTTGTAAAACGAATCTACGTCCCGCTATGAACACACAAACGCGAAAAGCACTCTAATTGGAGCTATAACAAAGGAGTTATGAATTAAACAAGATTTCCTTTAATAAAATAATAGATTAAATCTAACCTTAAATTTTAAAAGTTGAAAATATATTTAATAGTAGGAGAAATATGTAGATTACACAATTATGAATCTAACGCAACTTGTACGGGTCAAATCGGAGTTAAAACAATGATTTTATGGCTAAAACAAGATTAGTGGCAAAACTATAAATAGATGAAAGCGTATTTTGGATCTAACCGAAGAAACTATGTATTCAAAAGAAGAAAACATATTTTGAATATAACATAGGGATTTATGCTTTCTGAAAGAGAAAACATATTCTGAATCTACTAGAAAGAAACTACGCTTTTGGAATAGGAAAACATATTCTGGAAGTGCACCATGGACTGTGGGTTATATTACGCGAAACTGTAGGGGCTCTTTTGCAAATAAACCCAGTGAATGGGTACGGGTGATCTTGGACCATTGGATTGAATATGTATGGCCCAAATTAGAAAGGAGGGGGAGAGATAGTCTCCGACCGGAGAAGAAAACCAGCGCGGCGGAGCTCCATTACCGGCAGCGAGAAGCTCCCCGGAGCGCTTGGTTTGGGTTCTAGAGGCCACGGTTTGACGAGCTGAGAGCACAGGAAATAAGAGGAGAAGATGGCGAACTCACCTAGGGTCTTCTTGCGGTCGACGACGGGTCTACGACGTCAGGCAGCGCGGCGGCGATGGCGACAGTGACGGCGAGAGGAGGAGAAAAATCTAATTTACTACACGAGGGTTTTCCCAAACTAGGGCTCCCCTTACTGTAGTTTGGTGTGCTTTACCCAAGGGGTTGATACATATTTATAGGGAGAAAAACTCCCCATATCTACATCAACTAGCAATATGGTACTAATTGATGTTGCACCCTCCACATTTACTAATGGGCCTAAATAATCATTAAAGCCCATTAGTAAATAAATGCATGGGCCTTTAGGATTTATTAGGATTATTGCACATGGGCTTTGAGAGTTGGTTGGAAAATGAGATATATTATTTATTTTCAGAATTAATTAATTTCACAAATAAAATAATTCTAGAAACGTCCAGAATTGATATTTAAGCCATGAAAAATACTTTGAGACCTCCAAAAATTTGGGGAAAATTCCGAGAGACACTTTGGAACATGATGATCCCAAATAAAGTATTTGGAGCTCATGAAAAGATTGTTGGGAACTTGGAACATAAAGATTAAGGTGAAGGAGGTAGGAATTAAATTCTAGAAAGAAGCTGGAAAATTCCTAGAGATAGATATTCGTCTCCTAAACGTACTTTAAAAAAACACATTTTGCACATAGAAACACAAGGTGCGACCGGCATGAATGCAACAAACACGTTTCTATCTTAAGATAAATTTTAATCTAATGAAAATTTATTATTATCCCATGCTTTCATGAGCATAAAAATACAAAAATAAATCATTTTAGCTCTATTTCAAGAGAAGCAAATTTTAGGGTGTTACAAAGGTCGGAGTCTCCTTTTGAGTACGTTCCCTCACCAAAGAGCATCAAGGTGTACAGATGATGCAGCTCCCATGTTCCTGAGCATCGTATGTACCCTTGTTCTTCTTAATCTCAACCTAAAATGGTTAGCGACCAAGAATACCTAAAGGTGCATACTAACTTGACAACATGTTCTTGCTTTTATTGATAAGAAAGTTCTTTTTTTATAATTATAATATATATATATTTTTAGAATAATTATATATATTATTTTTTTCTATGATAATCCAGGGTATCTCCTAGCAGTGCTTAATTTATGGTCTTAAGCTTGACCGCGGGAACTTCATCTCGTAGCTATCAGTGGTGGTATAGTTCCTAGCTTCACCACCAAACATTTAGCTTTAATGTTCAAGCTGCAAGGTTAGTACCACAATGCTACTGCAAGAATTGCAATATTTGTGAAAAACAAAAGCATCCACAACTATCCTCCCAAAAAGCTTACAAACAAGGAGCGAGAGATGGTTGTGGTCCTCGTGAAAGCAGGTGGCACTAAACAAGGTGTCCATGACACAGAAGTTTTCGTTCTCAAGAGATACATGGCCTCTATTGAGAAAGATATTTGGATGGCCAGAGGGAACATTGCTTAAGCTCGAGCGAGGTTGATGATGGATGTTCTGTTTCACAAGGAAGCCTAGGTGAAATGAATGGGGTATGAATTTCACCTCCTTGAGGGGGTAATGGTTGGGATGATGCTTCGCCATTGGATTTCGGGGCAAGAGATATGTGTGGCGAAAGCAGTTTTCCCAACCTCTTCGTCATGGCTCCCATAGGATAGCTTTTCTTGTAAAATTTTCTTTTTTTCAAGGTAGCCTATGATAAGACCAAAAACAAGGCTAGATGTGGAAGTTAGAATGAACCTCGATTTTGTTCATTGATTCAAGGTATTTCCAAGATATTCGGAAAAGTTCATCCTTGAAAAATGGAAGTCCGAAGGTTGGAAACCTTCCTCTAGAGTTTTCGGTTCGGGTGAGGGTCTCTAGATGAGAGGTATGGATTCGGACTCAGCCGAAGAGACTTCCTCATGGCTTGATTTGGGTCCTACTCGGTGGGGTTCTAGGGGAGGAGTGTTTTTTAGGATGTGATCTAGAAGCATTTCTCCTCCCGTTATGGTTTTGTGTCAAGGGACCCTCCGGGAGTGATATCAATCTATAGGACAGATTCATTGTTAAGACCTAACCAAAAATGCTATAACAACACATGGTCTGGTATAGACAAGGCTGGGCTAGAGTGTGCTAAGGTTGAAAATTCTAGCCCAGGCTGCACTTATGGTTTCCTTCTCATGTTGGTGGGAGCTGAAAATCTCTTGTCGTAGGGAAGCGATTTGAGATATAGGGAAGCATGTGAAACAGAATATGTCCCTCAATTCTTCCTAATCTCTATTTACCATCCCTATGTTGTGGGTGGAGGTTGTTTTGCCCTCAAAATAAGGGAAACAACTTCTACCGAAGGTTTTCTTGTGTCATGCCTGAGATTGTCAAGCACGCACAGAGTTGCTGAAACTCCTGTAAATGATGGCAAGAGTTTTTGTAAACTTAACCTATGAAGGTTTGTTCCTAAACCTTGGCTATAAAGCTAGGACAGAGTTCATAGCTAGAAGCTGTGATTGGCTTCCATGGTGGTGGCTCTGAGAACTCGTCCTTAGGAGCAGAAAGGTATTGAATTGAAGGGCTTCATGGTGAGAATAAAATGAATACTATTTTTTTGAAAATAAAGATAAAACACAAGGATACATGGTGAACTAGGTTCAGATAAACTATAGCAACTGTTCCACTGCAACGACGCCAGAAATGCTTGTTGGTATTTCTTAACGCATACAGAAATGATCCGCAAGCGCACAGAATTACCGTTGTAGCATTTCACCCGGAAGTGCTTGATTTTAAGAGCATGACAAACCTCTCATAAGGGTCAACAAAGCTTGACAAAACTCAATGAAAAAACAAGTGGCATATATGCGAAAGTTTTCCTAGTCTAAATAATATGTATGGCTCTAGTGGGAATTCAAGCTTTGTCATACAAGAACTCATCATGAAGTATTTTTATGTTTTTCAAAAGATAAAACTCTAGAACTTTAGTGTTATTTGGAACAAGATAAACAGTAGCTCAGACCTTCTCATATCATATCCATCAATTACCTAGACTTAGATCAAACATATGCTACCCATGAGTTTCAAGTTCAAAGTAAATCCTTATATCAAAACAATTTTATCCAAAACTCAGAAGAATTCAAGGCTAAAAGCTAGGTACTAGAAAGGAATTAAAATAGAGCAACTATTCATCATATCAATTTCAAGAGATTAACTCCAGAGCCCCTTCTTATTTATTTAGCTCTTAAAAGAAATCAAAGCAAACTAGGACACTCTTTTTATTTTGTTTTCAGTTCTACTATCATAGAGATAACTATTTATTGCATTCTTTTTTATAAAGCAAACTCAATAGAATAAAAAAAGGAAAATGAATACTTAGCTGGATATATGGGGGTGCCTCTCCCCCAAGATGGTTGATGGATAACCTTGCCGAGGATGAAGTCCAAGGCTAGCAGGCCCAAGATAGGTCAGCCTACCTTTCTCGTGGTTCTTTCGTTGTTTTGTCGATGCCGTGCTTTGTTTGGGAGGGTTGCTATAGGTATTTCTTAACACATACAAAAATGATCCACAAACACACGGAATTACCATTGTAGCATTTCTCCCAGAAGTATTCAGGGTATCGCATTTCCACGAGGAACGGATGTGTAGAAGTTTCTTAGCTAGTTCACCCAAAGTAACAAGAAGAAAGACAACTCGAGGAAGCAAGGTTTTCTAGGGATAGAGTTCCTAAACTAAGATAGCTTTGCCACTATAGACTTGCTTCGGGCATCGGATAACACTTGGTCTACCAAGCGTTGCTGGCCTATGGCTCTACGCCGTATCCAAACGTGGGGAATTACAAAGGATGGATAGGGGTATCACCACCTGCTGCCTACCCCTCAACCGGAGGACACGAGGCAAACAAAGGTAACCTCTAGCCTAGACACCACGTCTATGCTATCGACTACTACTCTAGCGCTATACAGGGTTATCCGTCTTTATCGGGAGTCCTCTACTAGAGTATCCGCCACGGGGATGGACGATGAACCCATAAGTAAATAGTAAATAAGACTAACTTAAAGTTTGAGCTCACCAGCGTAGAAGGACACAAATCATTGCACTACAAATAGTACGAGATTCGGTAAGGTACAAGTAAAGGGGGAGCCAACATTCCGTCCGCTATGTGTACAAGGGGCCCAAGTACACAAATGGAGGTAGCCGACAACTCCGGTACTTCTCCATCTCTTTCTCTTCCTCTCTCACTCCCTAAGCTAAAGCTAGCTAGAGAGCTAAGATATGAATGGAGCTCTTGTCTCTTCGTGCTACATTTTTTCTCCTTTGTGTTGTATTTTCCCAGTGTTTGATGATTCATGAATGAGGGGGTGATGGCCTCCTTTTATAGGTGGAGAGCAAGGGGTCCTTAGAAATATGCTTGATCCCCATATGGAAGGAGCAAACTGACCTCCAAACTATCCTTTAGGTACATTGAACCTGGCAAGCACCTATGTAACCGCCATTGCAAAGGCGGCATCAACCAACCAACCAATGTTGGGCCCGAGGGGACCCAGTGGTGGTGCGGGCGCACCAGGGGTGTGGCCGCACCCCAATAAGGCCCAAACGAGCCTAGCTTTGGTGAGTTGTCTCCTTTGGGCCTTTGGATGGGTCCTGCAAAGTTTCGCACTATTTGGAGTTGATTTGATATGGGTTTGGCCATTTTCCTTTACCAGACTGGGCCCTGATTTGCCTGGTAAGTGGACCTTCCATCCTTGGGCTCATGTTGGGTGTTGAAAGCTCTAGTTTGGTTTTGGTGAATTGATGAAACCCTAAGTGCTAACCTAGTGTATCAAAGTGATTATGAGATAGGTGGCACTACTCCAAGTGATGAAGCAAATGAAGATCATGACATGACGATGGTGTTGCCATGGTGATGATCTAGTGCTTGGACTTGGAAAAGAAGAAAGAAAAACAAAAGGCTCAAGGCAAAGGTATAAATGGTAGGAGCCATTTTGTTTCGGTGATCAAGACACTTAGCGAGTGTGATCACATTTAGATTCGATAGCCGTACTATTAAGAGGGGTGAAACTCGTATCGAAATGCGGTTATCAAAGTGCCACTAGATGCTCTAACTCATTGCATATGCATTTAGGATCTAGTGGAGTGCTAACACCCTTGAAAATATTTGTAAAAATTTGCTAACACATGTGCACAAGGTGATACACTTGGTGGTTGGCACATTTGAGCAAGGGTGAAGAAGATAGAGTTGAAGAGGAGTTAGTCGCGTTGGACACAGAGTTACCGGATGCGTCCGGTATAGCGACCGGACACGCCCGGTATGTGGCTCAGTACTGAATTGCAGAAAGCAACCGGACGCATCCGGTCGCCACATCGGACGTGTCCGGTGTGAATCAGCGAAGTCAATGTTCAGCGTAATAGTTGATCGGACGTTAGGAGCGTCCGGTCCGGAGTGACCAGACGTGTCTGGTCGTCCCAGAGCGGCTCTGGGAGCTCTCTAGACTCGACCAGACGCTGCGTCTCTTGTGTGTAGTCCGGAGTGACCAGACACGTCTGGTCGGCCCTAGGAGCTTACTGGACTCGATCGGACGCTGCGGCTCAGCGTCCGGTCGTTTCTAACCGAGCATCCGATCGTAGGTGAATGTGTGGCAGCAACAACTATTTTAGTTTGAATTGGACACATGGCGGTCAGGTAGTGACTAGATGTGTCCGGTCGCCATAACAGACGCGTCCGGTATACACGACCTGAGCATCCAGTGCGCCACGACCTACGTGTCCGGTCGATGCGCAGTCAGCCCAATAATTGAGCCAATGGCTCTATTTTGTGGGGGCTTCTATTTAACATAGCAACCTTGTGTGCTTAGCCAAAGCCCTCCCACTCATCTCCATCATAGATTCAACATCTTTGTGAGATTGGGAGTGAATCCAAGTGCATTGCTGGAGTGTTTGCATCTAGAGGCACTTGGTGTTCGTGTTTCGCTGTGGGATTCGCTCGTTACTCTTGGTGGTTGCCGCCACCTAGATGGCTTAGAGTAGTGAGGATCATCGAGTAGAGGTTGGTGATTGTCTCCGGCTCCGATCGTGGTGATTGTGAGGGGTTCTTGACCTTTCCCCGGCGGAGAGCCAAAAGGTACTCTAGTGAATTGCTCATGGCTTGTGTGATCCTCATCTTGTGTTGGTTGTGCGGCACCCTATTAAGGGTTTGGCGTGTGATGCCAATTAGCGCGTGAACCTCCAAGTGAGTGAATCACCACAACGAGGACTATCTTGCCGGCAAGCAAGTGAACTTCGGTAAAAAATCATTGAGTCATCATTTGATTCTGAGGTGATTGGTCTTCATTGGTATTCATTCTTGTGATTGATTGGTTCACTCCTCGACTTAGTGGTATAACCATCTTGCTCACTCTCTCTACATTACCACAAACTAGTTGTCAAGCTCTTTAGTGTAGCTAGTTGTGAGAGCTTGTTAGCTTGGTTATAGTGGCTCTTTAGTTAGCCTTTGAGAGAACACCAACTTAGTGTAGTGACATAGCCATTATGTGGTTAGAAACCATAGAAACTAGAATTGTGGTAGGTGGCTTGCATTTTTAGTAGGCTAGCGCAACACTTGCTTCGCCTCATAATTGTCTAACCGGTTTGTTAAGTGTTGTTGTAAGATTGCAATATCCATTGACATGAACATATTCAATGTGTTGCTAGTATAGAGCTTGAACTTCAATTTGCTATCCGTGGCTCAATTGTGTGATCTTGGATTCAAATGCATATTTGGGGTAGATGATGTAGAGATCATAAGTGTAGATGGCTCTAACTTGATCTTCAAAGTCTAGATATGAGAATCTATACTTGGTTGATTTCAATGCAAGTGAAGCTAAACTATCTACATGTTTGTTCACTAAGTCTAGCATGGGTTGGTTATGGCATAGAAGGCTTGGTCATGTTGGAATGAAACAATTGAATAGATTGGTTAAGCATGAGTTGGTTAGAGGCTTGAAAGATGTTATGTTTGAGAAGGATAACCTTTGTAGCTCTTGTCAAGCTGGCAAACAAGTTGGAAACACCCATCCTAAGAAAAGCATAATGAGCACTAGTAAAGCATTTGAGTTATTACACATGGACTTGTTTGGGCCAACTCAATACATTAGCATTGGTGGTAATAAATATGGCTTTGTGATAGTGGATGATTATACTAGATACACATGGGTATTCTTTCTAGTGGACAAAAGTGATGTATTTGCAACATTCAAATCATTTGTCAAGAGCATTCATAATGAGTTTGAAACAACCATCAAGAGAGTTAGAAGTGACAATGGTAGTGAGTTCAAGAACACTAGAATTGATGAGTTGTGTGATGAATTTGGAATTAGACATCAATTCTCGGCCAAGTACACTCCACAATCAAATGGCCTTGTTGAGAGGAAGAATAGGACACTCATTGATATGGCAAGGTCTATGCTTAGTGAGTATAATGTGAGTCAATCTTTTTAGTCCGAAGCTATCAACATGGCTTGCTATTGTAGCAACCGCCTCTATTGTCACGCATTGAAAGAGAAGACACCATATGAGCTCTTGAATGGTAGAAAGCCCAACATTGCATATTTTTGGGTCTTTGGTTGCAAATGCTATATCTTTAAGAAAGGCACTAGATTGGGCAAGTTTGTCAAGAAATGTGATAAAGGATTCCTACTTGGATACTCAACTAATAGCAAAGCATATAGAGTTTGGAATTTGGATAGTGGTACTCTTGAGGAAGTTCATGATGTTGAATTTGATGAAACCAAGGGTTCACAAGAAGAGAATGAGAACTTGGAAGATGTTAGAGGCATTCAACTTTCAAATGCCATGAAGAGCATGGATGTTGGTGAATTGAGGCCTAGGCAAGTGGATGATGATGAAGATGATCAAGTGCAAGTGGTCTCTAACTCAAATGTGCAAGATGATACAAATCAAGCTAGTACAAGTGGGTCTTATGATAATGAACAAGATCAAGTGGCTAGTACATCATCTCAACCCAATGATCAAGCAAGTGCAAGCAATCAAGTTCAAATCCTCCAACCAACCAATATTGCAAGAGATCATCCATTGGACACTATCATTGGTGATATTTCAAGAGGTGTGCAAACTAGATCAAGATTGGCTTCATTTTGTGAGCATTTCTCATTTATGTCATCCATTGAACCAAAGAAGATAGATGAAGCATTGAAGGATGTTGATTGGGTGAATGCTATGCATGAAGAATTGAATAACTTCACAAGAAATCAAGTGTGGGAATTAGTAGAGAGACCAAAGGGACACAATGTGATTGGAACCAAATGGGTCTTTAGAAACAAGCAAGATCAAGATGGATAGTAGTAAGGAACAAAGCAAGATTGGTAGCACAAGGCTATACACAAGTTGAAGGTCTTGACTTTGGAGAAACATATGCCTTGGTTGCTAGATTGGAAGCAATTAGAATCTTGCTAGCCTATGCTTGTGCCCACAACATCAAACTCTATCAAATAGATGTCAAGAGTGCATTTCTCAATGGTTACATCAATGAAGAAGTATATGTTTAGCAACCTCCCGGTTTTGAAGATGACAAGAAGCCCGACCATATGTACAAGTTGAAGAAGGCATTGTATGGCTTGAAGCAAGCACCTAGAGCATGGTATGAGAGATTGAGGGACTTCCTACTCTCTAAAGGGTTCGTGATGGGCAAGGTTGACACCACTCTTTTCATCAAGAAGATTGGAAAAGATTTATTTGTGTTACAAATCTATGTAGATCACATCATATTTGGATCAACCAATCAAGACTTTTGTGAAGAATTTGGAAAGATGATGGCTAATGAGTTTGAGATGTCCATGATTGGAGAGTTAAGTTACTTCCTTGGTCTTCAAATCAAGCAATTAAAGAATGGTACATTTGTAAGTCAAGGCAAGTATATCAAGGACATGATCAAGAAGTTTGTCATGAGTGATAGCAAAGCCATTAGCACACCAATGGGAACAAATGGGAACTTGGATAGTGATGCAAGTGGCAATATGGTGGATCAAAAATTGTATCGGTCTATGATTGGAAGCCTACTCTATGTGACCGCATCAAGGCCGGATGTCATGTTTAGTGTGTGCATGTGTGCAAGATTTCAATCCTCACCAAGAGAAAGTCATTTGAAGGCTACAAAAAGAATATTGAGGTACTTGAAGAATACACAAAAAGTTGGTTTGTGGTATCCCAAAGGAGCAAAGTTTGAGATAGTTGGTTACTCCAACTCGGATTATGCGGAATGCAAGGTTGAAAGGAAGAGCACCTCGGACACATGTCAATTGTTGGGAAGATCACTTGTTTCATGGTCATCAAAGAAGCAAAATAGTATTGCATTATCAACCGCCGAAGTCGAATACATATCCGCCGGTAGTTGTTGTGCACAAATACTTTAGATGAAAGCTACCTTGAGTGACTTTGGAATCAAGTTCAAGAAAGTGCCATTGCTATGTGACAATGAGAGTGCAATCAAGTTAACCAACAATCCGGTTCAACATGCAAGAACAAAGCACATTGATGTCCGCCACCATTTCATATGAGATCACCAACAAAAAGGGAACATTTGCATTGAGAGTGTAGGCACCGAAGATCAACTTGCCGATATATTCACCAAGCCATTGGATGAGAAAAGGTTTTGCAAGCTAAGGAATGAGTTGAACATATTGGATTTCTCAAATATGTGTTGATGCACCTCCCCACTTATATGACATGCCTCTCCTTCGAGCAATCCAAGGTAAAAGTTGATTGACATGGCATACATCCTTGCTAAGGACATGTTTAGTGCATCTAGTCATCTCTCACATTAAATAGGCTCATTCATGAAAATCAAATGAATTTGATGATTATATGGTACCACTATTGCTTCTATGTTTGATTTGGTATAGTGGTAGCATATGACATGTTTGTGGGCTTGTAAACCTAGTGTTTGATCTAGAAAATGAGCTCTAAGTGTTTAACTCAACATGGTACAAGATAACCCTTATTTGGAGGTGTGAAGAAGCTTGTCCTTGGATCAAACTGAGTTAAATGTCTCTGGCAAGTATTCTAGATTAGACCAAATTTGGGAAAATGATCCTCACCCCATTGATTGACATTGATAATCTCAACCTATCTACTTTTTGAACCTTTGTGGTCATTGATGACAAAGGGGGGAAAACAAAGATATAAGTGATAGGGGGAGAAATAGTGTACGAAGATAGTAAAAAGATAACAAAGGGGGAGAGATATGACAAAGGAAAGGAATCAATTAAAATTTTGAGCACACAAGTAGGGGGAGCAAGCTCATGAACTTGTATGGTGCATTTCATATGTTTGCTTGCATGACACAAGTTTTAAATTTCAATATCCATGATTGTGTGGTGTATGCTAGTTATAAGTTTGGATGATGAAATGAAAAACTAGTATGCATAGGTTTAAGTAACTAGACTCATGCTCACATTATAAAAACTAGACCCTTGCTTCTAATGTTGATCTCACGGGGTATTCTAGTTTTTGTGTATGTCTAGTTACTAATGGTGCTAAGGATGGTATATTCGTGCACTCCGATTGGTATCACGCTTCAAAGGTCCATCTTTTACACCTTAGCATCATTTGGTAGACATTGTCTCCTATATTTCCTATTTAAGCATATGTGCAAGCTACAATCTAAACTCTTAACACATATGTAGGGGGAGCATTTGCTTCCATTTGGGGTTCATGAAACTTGTCCATATCCTTTTACACATGGTAAATATGCTTGGGCAAGCAACATGGATTCAATTGAATTTCAATTCATATCTTTGTGAAAGGGTTGTCATCAATTACCAAAAAGGGAGGGATTGAAAGCTCTAGTTTGGTTTTGGTGAATTGATGAAACCCTAAGTGCTAACCTAGTGTATCAAAGTGATTATAAGATAGGTAGCACTACTCCAAATGGTGAAGCAAATGAAGACCATGACATGACGATGGTGTTGCCATGGTGATGATCAAGTGCTTGGACTTGGAAAAGAAGAAAAAAAACAAAAGGCTCAAGGCAAAGGTATAACTGGTAGGAGCCATTTTGTTTCGGTGATCAAGACACTTCGCAAGTGTGATCACATTTAGGTTCGATAGACGTACTATTAAGAGGGGTGAAACTCATATCGAAATGCGGTTATCAAAGTGCCACTAGATGCTCTAACTCATTGCATATGCATTTAGGATCTAGTGGAGTGCTAACACCCTTGAAAATGTTTGTGAAAATATGCCAACACATGTGCACAAGGTGATACACTTGGTGGTTGGCACATTTGAGCAAGGGTGAAGAAGATAGAGTTGAAGAGGAGTTAGTCACGCTGGTCACAGAGTGATCGGACGCGTCCGGTATGTGGCTCGGTACTGAATTGCAGAGAGTGTCCGGACGTGTTCGGTCGCCACACCGGACGCATCCGGTGTGAATCAGTGAAGTCGATATTCAGTGTAACAATTGATCGAACGCTGGGAGCGCCCGTCTGGAGTGACCGGACGTGTCCGGTCGTCCTATAGCGGCTCTAGGAGCTCTCTGGACTCGACCGGACGCTGCGTCTCCTATGTCTAGTCCGGAGTGACCGGATGCGTCCGGTCGGCCCTAGGAGCTTACTGGACTCGACCGGACGCTGCGACTCAGCATCCGGTCATTTCTAACCGAGCATCCGGTCGCAGGTGAATGTGTGGCAACAACGGCTATTTTAGTTTGAATTGGACACATGGCGGTCAGGTAGCGACCGGACGCGTTCGGTCACCATACTGGACGCGTATAGTATACATGTCCTGAGTGCACCATGACCTGCGTGTCCAGTCGATGCGTAGTCAGCCCAATAATTGAGCCAACGGCTCTATTTAGTGGGGGCTTCAATTTAAGCCCTATGGCTAGCTCAAGCTCACTCTCTTGGCCATTTGCATTGACATAGCAACCTTGTGAGATTAGCCAAAGCCCTCTCACTCATCTCCATCATAGATTCAACATCTTTGTGAGATTGGGAGTGAATCCAAGTGCATTGCTTGAGTGTTTGCATCTAGAGGCACTTGGTGTTCATGTTTCGCTGCGGGATTCGCTTGTTATTCTTGGTGGTTGCTGCCACCTAGATGGCTTTGAGCAATGAGGATCATCGAGCGGAGGTTGGTGATTGTCTCCGGCTCCGATCGTGGTGATTGTGAGGGGTTCTTGACCCTTCCTCGGCGGAGAGCCAAAATGTACTCTAGTGAATTGCTCGTGGCTTGTGTGATCCTCATCTTATGTTGGTTGTGCGGCACCCTATTGAGGGTTTGGCGTGTGATGCTAATTAGCACGTGAACTTCCAAGTGAGTGAATCGCCACAACGAGGACTATCCTGCCGGCAAGCAAGTGAACCTTGGTAAAAAATCGTTGAGTCATCATTTGATTCTGAGGTGATTGGTCTTCATTGGTATTCATTCTTGTGATTGATTGGTTCACTCCTCGACTCGGCGGTATAACCATCTTGCTCACTCTCTCTATATTACCACAAACTAGTTGTCAAGCTCTTTAGTGTAGCTAGTTGTGAGAGCTTGTTAGTTTGGTTAGTGTGGCTCTTTAGTTAGCCTTTGAGAGCACACCAACTTAGTGTAGTGACATAGCCATTGTGTGGTTAGAAACCATAGAAACTAGAATTGTGGTCGGTGGCTTGCATGTTTAGTAGGATAGCGTAACACTTGCTTCGCCTCATAATTGTCTAACTAGTTTGTTAAGTGTTGTTGTAGAAATTTTTTATAGGCTATTCACCCCCCTCTAGTCATTAGAACCTTTCAGGTGTTTGTCTTGCTATGTTCTTTGTGTACTTTTGACGCGTTTCTTGAGTTATCCCAACATGTCCTCCTACAATTGATGAATCACCAAAACTCGTGGAACTTTGTCAGTTATGAGCCCTATTTCTAAGTTTGGTGTTCATTTGGATAGATTTTATATAAATGTTAGCGGTTAAAAGTGTGAGTTAAGGACCATCAACAGTTGCCTTCCCCACACTTGAGTTCTATTATCTTGCATAAACAACATGTGGAGACAAACACCAACAAAAGACTAGAGAGATCCTAGCGATACTTTATTTGAATGTATAGATAGCTTAGCAGGTAAACATGTTTTTTAAAGGTTTTTCATAGAGCAAAGAAGAAGAGCTGAATTGAAAATGTTATTTAAATTCTATAAAGTTAATTATATCCAATTCTTCTTCTAGCAATTGTGTGTCAAGGAAAACTTTTAAATGATGACCATTTACTTTGAAAAGCATACTTTCATCATTTTGAAGTGTGACTACCCCATGAGATGATGCGCTAATTACCTTGTAAGGTCCTTTCCATTTGCTTTGTAGTTTCCCATGTCTGAACAACTTCACTCTGGAGTTGAAAAGCAACACCTTGTCACCTGGTTTGAATTCCTTTTTCAATCTTTTTTCATGCCATCTTTTTGTCCTCTCTTTGTAGAGTTTTGCATTATGATATGCCTTTTCTCACCATTCCTCTAACTCAGAGAGTTGCATTTTTCTTTTCTTCCTAGCTGCTTCAAAGTCTATGTTCCACCTTTTTATGGCCCAATGAGCTTTGAATTCCAACTCGATAGGTAGGTGACATGTTTTCCCATAGACAAGTTGGTATGGTGACATTCCAAGAGGTGTTTTGTAAGCTGTTCTGTAAGCCCATAGTGCTTCATGTAACTTATCTTTCCATGTCATCCCCATCTCATTGACAATCTTCTACAGAATGTTCTTGATTTGCTTGTTTGACGTTTCTGCTTGTCTACTAGTTTGAGGATGATATGGTGTTGTGATGTTATGATGGACGCCATGATCAGATAAGAAGCGTTGGAACTTCCTATCAATGAAGTGAGGACCTCCATCACTAATTACCATGTGTGGAACTCTGAAGCGTGGAAAGATGGTCTCTGAAAATATCCTCTTGGCGTTATTGGAATCTGTCAGCTCAACATGGTAAAGCTTCAACCCACTTTGAAACATAGTCGACTACCACTAGGATGTATTCACACTACCAGGATTTTGGAAATGGTCCCATATAGTTGATTCCCTAGACATCAAAGAGCTCTAATTGAAGGTTGGTGGTGAGTGGCATGGCGTGTCTTGCATTAATACTCCCATGTTTCTAACATGGAGTACACCTCCGTATGAAGTCTTTGGTGTCGTCGTACATGGTTGCCCAGAAGAATCACTTTGCTAGATTTTTGAATGAGTGCGGAATGCCCCATAATGTCCTCCATATGGTGTTGAGTGACATCTCTCGAAGATTTTGGTCGCTTCTTCGGCCAGAACACACCTCCTAAGTAGTCCATCAGAGCAGACTCGGTAGAGGTATGATTCATCCCATAGGTGTTAGTGACTTTCATTGATGAGCTTTCGCCTATTCTCCCCGGGTGGTACATAACCTGCAACCACAAAGTTAACAATATTTGCATACTAGGGGTTAGATTCTGTGACCTTCAGGAGCATGTTATCCCATAGAAAATCATTGATGGGTGACTCCTGTGGATTCTCAAACTACATTCTTGACAAATGATCGGCTATAGAATTTTCTAGTTCTTTCTTATCTTTAATTTCTAAATCAAATTCTTGAAGCAAAAGGATCCATCTTATAAGCCGAGGCTTAGCATCTTTCTTAGTAAGGAGATGTTTAAGAGTAGCATGATCAGTGTAAACAATAACTTTAGCTCCTACTAAGTAAGATCTAAACTTGTCAATAGCAAAAACAACAGCTAGGAGCTCTTTTTAAGTTGAGGTCCTGGCAGAGTTTTACTAGCATAAGAAATTACATGATGCTTTCTATCCTTCGTTTGACCCAAAACTGCCCCACAGCATAATCACTAGCATCACACATGATTTCAAAAGGTAGCGACCAATTAGGGGGTTGAATGATTAGTGCAAATATGAGTGCTTTCTTAAGGATTTGAAAAGCATTTAAACACTCATCATCAAACTCAAAGGGAGTATCCTTGGCTAACAAAGTTGTAAGGGGTCAGCAATATGGGAATTTTTTTATAAAATGACGATAGAACCCCGCATGACCAAGAAAACTTCGTATCCCTTTGACATTTGTAGGAGGAGGTAGCTGTTCTGTTACTTCTATCTTAGCTCGGTCTACCTCAATTCCCTGTTTGGACACCAAGTGTCCAAGCACTATGCCTTCTCTAACCATGAAATGACATTTTCCTAATCAAGGACTAAGTGCTTTTTCTCACATCTTTGCAAAACTTTGTCTAAATTTTCTAAGAAATCATTGAAAGTTTTTCCATAAACAAAAAAATCATCCATAAAAACTTCCATGATTTCTTCTATCATATCAAAAAATAGACATCATGCACCTTTGGAATGAAGCTGGAGCGTTGCATAATTCAAAAGACATCCTGCGATAAGCATTGTTCCATAGGGACAAGTAAAAGTAGTTTTGCTTTGGTCATCAGGATGGATCGGGATTTGATGATAACCAAAATACCCATCAAGGAAATAGAAGAAAGAATGCTTTGCAAGCCGTTCCAACATCTCATCGATGAAGGGTAATGGGAAGTGATCTTTCTTTGTTGCCTTGTTAAGTTTTCGGTAATCAATGCACATATGCCATCCTATGATTGTTCGTTGTGTGATTAATTCTTCTTTTTCATTTTTTACCACAACCATGCCCCCTTTCTTTGGTACAACTTGTACCAGGCTTACCCACTCACTATACGGCACGAGATAGATTATCCCTGCACGCAAAAGTTTCAAAACCTCTTTCTTAACAACTTCTCTCATCGCATTGTTAAGCCTACGTTGGGGCTCCATAGAAGGTGGATATGCTAGATCTTTGGGAATGTGATGGGTGCAAAGGGCAGGACTAATCCCCTGGAGGTCTTTGAGTTAGTAGCCGAAAGCATAGCGATGCTTTTCTAAAATAGTAAGGAGCTAGAGGGTCTCATCCTTAGAGAGTTTATCACTAATAATCATAGGAGACTCCCTATTATTGTTTAGAAAAGCATATTTCAAACCTAAAGAAAAGGATCTCGCGGTTCTTCTTCGTCTTGGAGGAAATCCTGGGCGACTTCTTTGAGATTTTTGTTAGAAGCTTCTAGGAGAGATGCTACCATAATCTCCTCCATTGGATCTTGCTCGGGACTCATCTCCGTCTTAACATGTAACGAGCGAGTAATGGGAATATAAAGGTTTATGCTTTTTCTAAGACTTACATTTAGACTCTCCTCCTTTCTTTCTTCATGGAGGAGTCTCTCTATTGGATGCCCTATCGAGCTCCCAAATATCGAAAACATAAAAACTAAGATACACCTTGGTTTCATCTACTTTGATAGGGATGAGGTGAAAAATTCCTTCACTAGGTAGGATTTGCCCAGAGAGACTTTTTAAGAGTTTGGTTGTTGGGGTTAATTGCATATTTCTAGGAAGGGTATGTGCAAAAGATTTAGACATAAGATTTACTCCTACAACCGGATTATAAAAAAGCATCAAAGGTGGTTTTATGAATCTAACAATGGATGGAGGTAGTGGGAGAATCTAAATGAATAACTTCAGGAGAAAGCTTGGATTCTCCCAACCATTCATTGCTTACAATTGTTGTCAACTCCTTCACATCTTTTTAAGGAACTTGTCTTTGGTTGGGTCAGGAAGATGCTGGTTAGGTGCTGAAGGCGCCGAAGATTTCCTTATTGCATATTAATTCGAGGTGTTTCCAAAATTAGAGAAAAGATCTTCCTCAAATTCAAACATATTTTCCAAAGGCAGAATTTCTTCATCCTTCAGTGGGTCAAGAACTTGGAGGATAGTTGAGGCTTCAAGTAGAGTAGCTAAAGGCTCAGGCTCAAATATCACTAGTTCTTCCTCAGGAGTTTTCTCAACTACATCTTCTGGGACATCGTCACGAATGCTGGTGTAGGGGGTGTTATCTAGGATTTTTGTAAGGATTTTTCTCCCTTCACTAGCAGAACAATGTAAGCACCTCCAGAGGCTGTATCAAGAAACTATGCGGTCTCCCCACTAAGACCCATATAAAAGTGTTATAAAAGCATATGGCCTTGAATGGCAAGGTCAGGGCCAGAATTGACTAGGTCATTAAAGCGCACCCATGCCGCACTAAGAGATTCTTTTTCTTTTTGTTTAAAAGATAGAACCTCTCTTCGAAGGCTAACCACTCCAGAGATGGGAAAGAAAGATAAGCAAAAGCTAGAGTATAATGCTTCTCAATCTTCTTATACACTCCCTATGGTTCAGGTATACTAGCGTTTAGCTGTTCTTGTCAATGAGAACAGAAATAGCTTCCACTTTAAAGTTCATGTGACATGCCTATGATATGCAAGCATGCACAAGTTTGCTCAAACTCCCGTAGGTGGGTATATGGGTTTTCATCACCTTCTCCTGAGAATGATTATTCCTAGACCAAATTTATTAAACACGGACACATCTCATAGCCTGGTGTAAGGATAGGTTTCAAAGATTCCGGTGACTCTAGTTGTCCACCCGTGGGAGCAGCGAATTGATTGATAGGTGTGATGTTATCCATGCTTAAAGATAAAAGATACAAGGACAAACCTGGTTCGACAAAATCACAACAATAGTTTTCCTAGGAATGGTGCTAGAAAACTTGTTGACACCTATGGTGGCACATAGAGACAAAATCTGCAAGCGCATGGGTATCGAAGTAGTTTTCACGGAGTATTATCGAGTATCGTATCCACAGGGAAACGTGTGTATGTTGTCTAAACACTAGTTTGTTCAGGGATAACAATCAAGGCTTAAGGTATGAGTAGAGAGGATTCCTATGGTTATGACCCTATGTAAAGTAAGGCTTATGATTCTAGTGTTCACTTTGGGACGCCGCTTAGACGGTAAAGCACCGCTAAAAGAGATTACTCTGCCGACGCGACTACGGTCCTACTAATTTGAGAACCTGCTTAATTTGGAGTGGACTAAAGAGGATAGATGGGGTTGTCACCACCCACTACTACCACGCAACTAGGGAGTAGGGAGCAAACACAGGTAGTCAATAGCCTAAGCACCATGCTTATGCTAACGATTACTACTCTAATCCAGCTAGCAAGAACTAGAGTACTCAAAAGAACTATGAACCCGTTAACAAAAGAGTACAATACTTACTTTAAATAGAAATTAATTACCAGAAGTATCTCAGATGTAGACTTGGAGAAGCCTAGATCCACCAAAGTACAAGCCGTAGAGGTAGCACCGACAGGCCAGTACTTCCTCCAAACTCTTGCCTTACTCTGTCTCTCTCTATTGTGTACAAAGAATAGATCCTAAGTAGAAGACTAATCTCCCTTGATGCCCTGATCCTGAGATGAGGATATGAACTAGGATTTCAGGATGGCCATAGGGAGGGGGTAGGGGCTATTATATATAGGGGGAGATGTCAATTCTGGACCCTTGGATCAAACTGACTTAAAACAATGGTGTATATTTGATCTTTATGGTAGTGGGAAACCGACATACAAAGCGGGGGCTGACTGGTGAGGCCCGGTCAGCCCCCTATCCGCCTCTTGGCTCAATCTTCGGTGGTTTGCCTTCTAAATGATTCTAGATCCTTCCTAAGTTGTTTTCGTCATGGATAAACGTGATTTGATCTAACGATTGGGTCCACCTTGCCTATTTTCTGATTAAATCCGCCTACAAACATAGATTCACCAAAACATGTGGAATTTATTAATTTAAACCCCTAGACCTATGTTTGTTGATGGAATTAAGTAAATATCTAGGTTATATTGATAGTTTATGATTGATGTTAACTACCATCAACAACCCTCAAGTCAAACTCTCTAACATGGAGTGCTCACCACGAGCTCTAGCACTCGACCTAGTCGGACCACTTGATGCTATTCACACCTTGGTTTGACTAGAGTTACTCTTCACATCTCCCACGAGGCGAGCACAACACCCCTCACAACCTTTCGCCGGAGCCACGTGCAAGCTTCTTGCGGACTTCATGATGGAGACCACACCACCAAGCCATCTAGGAGGTGGCAACCTCCAAGAGTAACAAGCACCGTACCACCGGCTTGCAACTTGTGAGTGCAAAAATGTGTCGATGCGCAGAGCACACAGCACGTCGGAAGCATCTACTTAGGATGAGCCCGGAGATCCGCTTGGCTTCAATGCAGGACCAGCCGATCCTACGAATTCCTCCCGAGGCGTGCCAGTCAATTTGACCTACAATTGACAAGGAGAGAAAGTTTATCAGTAATTTAAGGTGGAACGTGTCGGTTTTTGCCCAGACAGTTCCAAGTGTGCCGCTTCGGGAGCAGCCAAACGGGAAAAATCAACTAAACGGCCGATACGCGATGAAATCAGCTGTTACGGATTGTAAAGCTCATGGGTTGTGATTAATTTTATATTGATAAGTACAATGCACGTGGATATAAGCAAAATCATCAGTGTGGTGGATATTACTAGTGTAAAGCATTGAGCCGATGAATCTAACGAGAAAGGATATAACATGCAAACAAATCGACTGTCTAGTACAAATGGATCTATAAATGCTCTGAATCTAATCTGTTACCACCAACAGTGAGGTTCGACCAAATCGATGGCAGTTATGATGATAATAACAAACTAAAACCGAAGAATCCATAAAACCATCTATACATCGTCATGCTTTTCGAAAGACATGCTATATGTGTGAAGGCTCATGCGAATCGGCTGAAATAGTCGATTCAGGTGAAAATGGACTACAACATGTGAACAATCGACTATTTAACATAGACAAATCTATGAACTCATTAGACTTAACCTATTATCTCTAACAGTGGGGTCCGACCAGATCGATGGCAGCCATGATAAAGAAAACAAATCAAACCTTTAAAGTACATAAATCTATTCACATTTAACAGAATCATGGAGACACACTTTAGGCATTAAAGCATAGGCATCGGCTATTTAGCCGATGCAGGCATAGCAAACAGTTAAGGTCATGCCTGATCGAGAACAAATCTACCAACTAGCATCCTCCAATCTAAAGTGCCATAAGTGGGGATCGACCGGATCGTTACAGCCATAATAGCGAACTATAGACCAGATTTAACTAGCCAGCAAACCTCTTCAAGATCATACGTGCCTTAACTGCATACTATGCATGATTAATATCAAAGTAGAACAACCGATGAAACATAACCCGTCGCTCAAAGTAAGAAAACATCGTATTGTAACAAAGCAAATGACAGACTAAAAGGGTATGAAGCCGATCTAGATCGATCTTGACCGGGCAAGTTGATGTTGCTGAAACTAATGGCAATAAGAACATCAGCAAGATTGGTAACTTAATGAATCTACCCGAAGGACGCCACCCTTAGGTAGAGCCGATAACTTGACCTTAATCTAATTCGAGCAGTGGAGGTTGAACTTAACCGATGCAGCCGTACTTGAACTAGATAAGAATCGATAACTACCTTATACTAGAGTTCGCAGTGGAGGTCGAACATAACCGATGCAGCCGTACAAATAGAAGTATAAGCCATGACGGTACTTACAGACAAGCCAGAGGTCGACCGAATCGATGTAGCCCTGCTTGTTGAAGAACTCACCGAGATCTACACTACTCCTACTCCTAAGGGTTGGCATAAAGCCAAAAAAGTAATTTGTATTGATTGATTGGATGTATCCTTTTACAATAGCCAGGGTCTAATATTTATACCCGGAGCCTAAGCATGAATCCTACTCAAGTACGATTCATTACAATCTTTGGTATAAAAGAAAACATTCCTAACTTAAGATAACTTGGACCCTAATCTTTCCCTTTTTGTAGAGTCCGACGTGTATTTCCCGACGCCAACCATAGCTCATTGTCATCATCTACTAACATCATTCGAAGAGAGCCGATTCTAGTGCTGCATCTAAATTAGCTGATATCAACCCTTATGCAATCGATTCCTTGATGTCATAATCTTGGAAGCTTCGAGTTCCCACGTTCTTCTTCCCAAATTTTGGTGTAAACACATGCCCCCCAATTTTGGGATAAAAGTAATTTTATTCCAAAATTACCACGTCTGTACCCCCGATAGGTCCATAGTCATGGGTAGAGAATCTTGATCTGGGGCCTACTATCTATCACCGTCCTTGCCTGCTTATGAGCCCATGCTTCAAAGCTTCACGAGAGCACCATGGTTTCACGGGCGCTTGGATCCATCTTTCTAGATCGACTATAAATGTTTATCCGACTCTGGCGAGAGCAACTCAACAACTCAGTTATGTTTCTCTTCTGCTTGCTTCCTCGAGTGCCTTGGCTCTGCCAGACCCTTCATGGTCTAATTCCTTGCTACGAGGGTCTTGAGTGGTCAGAAGAATTCTTGTGCATAGGGTGCTTGTGTCATTCATTTCAGTGCCTTGTCGAGCAAGAGGATCAGCCACTGCGATTAGAAGAACTCTTGTGACATTGCCTGAGTTTTCTCACCATGATCGCAGAGCTGTTCTAGTGTTTGCAAGGGCTAAAATGTGTGGACACCTTTCCCTTGTTCGCCTTGTCAAATGCTCATCGGGGAAACCACAGACTTCTTTCCCACGATTTCCCAGCCACTGAGAAATGGGCATATTTTAGCAGGCGACTTTCTTTCCCATTGTTTCCCAGCCACCGTGGAATCGGTTGGATATATGGGTATCTTTAAAGCAGGCGGCCTTTTCTCTTCCCTGATGCACTTCTATCAGCATGCCGATATGATGACCTTTGGCCTTGTAGGGATCTAGACTCCCTTCAATCCAAAGAATTCTTAGTGGGCTGATCGTCAGTTGATGTAAACCTTTGGTATCTTGTATTTATGGGAAGCAATAAGTCTGAATCCATTGTTTCTTCGTGATCCGTCCCCTGAATTTCTAGGGTGTCGATCCATTTCCATAACTGACTTTAATTCCATAACCTCAATGAAGCCTATCTTCTCACCTCCCGGGCTATATATATGGGCCATGGCTGTGGATCGAAAAACAACCTGCTTCGTCCCAAACCTTCTGTGTCTTTGGTGTGATTTTGCTTTCCTATAGGCTTGAAGGCATGGAGAACGGCAAGAGGTTTGTTGAAGAGGCCTTTGACGGGTCTGTGTCACCACGCCAGCGTCTTCGTCATCAGGAGGATGCAACCCGTGACCTTGGGTGGATGGACCTTCATCCAAACGCGCTGCAAGATGCTCCCATCGTCTCAGAGCATAGGGCCGACTCCACTCAACCTCTGAGGTCGTCTTCATCAACAATTTGCCGCCCACTCCCCGCTGCCCGAGGAAGCAGTTCAACAATGAGGATCTGATCGCATCCATGGATCAGGTTGGCCAGAAGCTCATCGACCACCTTTCCATCACGGAATCGGCTCTGACCACTTTGGTTCAGCACCGACCACCCTAGGGGTTGCGGCCACCATCCATCAAGATGCCCCAAGGGGCAAACCCATCGATCAGGTGGGGGAGAGGTTGGGCGAGGCCGAGGCCAGAATCATGGGTGAGATGCCTACCACAATTTTCTGTTTCTTCTTAATTTTGTCTTCAAGATCTTGATTATCCCTTCTTCGAAACTTTCTAGATCTATCGGCCTAGTTGGAAAGCCTTCGATCAGCTACGCGGTAGGATTCATCAATGCCAGGGGCGTCGTGTCGGTGGTTCACTTGTACGACATCCCAAACCACATCAGAGAGGTTGCTCTCCACGGTGTTTGTCATGGTGCTACCATGGCATTGGCTGCTGTGCAAGCTCGCTCTAGCCACGAGCTTTGACTTCTTCCCCATGGTTTTCCAGCCACCGAATGCCTTGAGGATCATGAGCGCCTGGTTAAGGATTTCTTCAACGCCGCCAACTCCGTAGCCCTTGCTTCCTAGGCCGAAGACATAGTGAACAAAGTGTTTTCTAGCCTTTAGCTTGTAATAGGAGAAGCTAGTAAACAATCCCCTCATTTTAAGTGGTTTCTCTTTTGCCCTGTACTTCATGTTCCATGTACCAATTTGTCTGTGTTTGTTTTTGCTCTATAGGCGATACATATCGTATCGGCTTTTACCCCTTTGGGTTTATTTTTTAACTAGAGACGATATCCTTTTGCTATCGGCTATTAGAGTCGATGATTGGACAAATCAGCTATCAAGTATTAATCCAAATGCTAGGATAATATTTCTTTAGATATTTTCCATTGATTGCTCTGTCAAACTCTTCTTCTCTCCTAGTGTATCCAAAATATAAGCATTGATAGGCGCACAATGTTTAATCCGATAAGGTCCTTCCCAATTAGATGACCATTTGCTGAACTTGTTGTCCTTTGACCTGATCGGCAATTTCACTTTCCAGACTAAGTCTCCTTTAGAAAATTGTTTGCTCTTGACCTTTTTATTGTAATACTTGGCAATCCCCAGTTTATTGGCTTCGATATTCTCAAGAGCACGCAGCCGATGGCAACTCAAGTCCTCTAAGTCATCTATCATAAGATTCTTGTAGACTTCAGCTGAGAAATCATTTTGCAATGTGACACACCTTGATCTAGTTTGAATCTCCTAAGGAAGGACTGCATTATAACCATAAACAAGTTCATAAGGTGACGTTTCAATCGATCCATGATAGGCCATCATATACGCCCATAGTGCCTCATTAAGGGTTGAATACCACTTCCATGGCTGCTCTTCAATCTTTTTTCTTGATCAGCTTAATCATAATATGATTGGATGCTTCTACCTAGCCATTAGCCTGAGCATAGTAAGGAGAAGAATTTAACATCTTAATTCCCATACTGGCAGCAAAATCTCTGAACTCTTCTAATGTGAACATTGTCCCCTGATCAGTAGTAATAGTTTGAGGAATCCTAAAACAATACACAATATGCTCCTTGACAAAGTCAATCATGTTGTTTGAGGTTATCGTCTTCAAAGGAATTGCCTCAACCCACTTAGTGAAGTAATTTGTTGCTACCAATATAAACTTATGTCCTTTGCTTGAAGGCGGAAAAATCTAGCCAATTAAATCAATTCCCCAACCTCGAAACGACCATGGTTTGATTATTGGATTCATAACCGATGCGGGCGATTTCTAAATATTACCAAAACATTAACAATTCTGACACCCCTTATAATATTCAAAACAATCTTCTAGTATTGTTGGCCAAAAATATCCAGTCCTATGAATAATCCATTTCATCTTATAAGCCGACTTATGAGCTCCACATATCCCTTCATGTACTTCACCCATCAATACCTTAGCTTCTTCTTGATTTAAGCATTTAAGCAATACCCCATCGACTGTCTTGTAATATAGCTGATCATCTAGCAAAACATACTTAGTCGATTTATACCTTAATTTCCTGGTAACCTTCTATGATGGATTCTTAAGGTAATCGGCTATTTTGACTCTCCAATTGTTATTTGAGGTCTCACTACTTAAGACTTCTTGAAACACTCGATAACCTGACGCACTTTAAGCTAAATGATTAGCCTCTTGATTCTATGCTCTCGAAATATGCTGAAGAGAAACATGAGGAAATTCCTTGAGCAACCTTTGACACTCATCATAGTACCCCCTCAGAGTATCTTCTTTACATTCATATAGGCCGATCAACTGATTAATGATTAATAGTGAATCTCCAAATACTTCAATTGCCTCGGCCTTTACTTCATGAAGAAGTTGAAGTCCCTTAAGAATAGCTTCATATTCTGCTTGGTTGTTGGTAATCATTGGTTTAGTTGGAAAATCAAACTCAAAACTTGCTCTCCGAGGTGAAATAATAACAATACCAATGCCACCACCTTGCTTGTATGACGACCCATCAAAGAATAACACCCAAGGTACCGGCTCTACATAGCCAATACTTGGCATATGATGCTGGGTGACAAAATCGGCTATTACTTGCCCTTTGACTGCTTTAGCCGATTCATACCTCAAGTCAAATTCCAACAACGCAAGAATCCACTTCCCCATTCTTCCATTTAATATTGGCGTTGATAGCATGTGCTTGATCACATCAGCCTTGGAAACAACTGTACACTCAGCCGATAATAAGTAATGTCATAACTTAGTGCAAGAGAAATATAAGCACAAGCATAACTTTTTGATGGGAGAATATCTTGTCTCTGGATCCAAAAACCTTCTACTTAGATAGAAAACAACTCATTCTTTTCCCTTCAAACTCTTTCATCAAGGCCGATCCAATTGTTTGGTCATTAGCCGATACGTACAACTTAAAAGGCTTACCTTGCTGAGGAGGGACCAGCACAAGTGGACATTTCATGTATTCTTTTATCTCCTCAAACACCCTTTGTTGTATGTCACCCCACTTAAATTCTTGATCATTTTCAACTTCAACAAGGGAGAAAATGGCAGAACTCTTTCTGACAAATTTGAAATAAACCTCCTGATAAAATTAATCTTACCAAGCAAAGATTGTAACTCTGTTTTAGTAGTCGAGGGCACTTCCTCATCAATTGCTTTCATACTTTTTTGACCATTTTCGATTCCTCTCTCGTGGACCATGAAACCCAAAAATTGTCCAGCTGATACTCCAAAGGCACACTTATTGGGATTCATCTTTAGACCATGCTTTCTTGTGCACTCTAGAGTCTCCCACAAATCAGCTAGATGTTCCTTGTACCCCTTAGATTTTACCATCACATCGTCAATATAGATTTCAACAATCCTACCGATCAACTTATGAAAAATATAATTCATTGCTCTCTGATAAGTTGCACCAGCGTTCTTCAAACCAAAGGTCATCACAACCCATTCAAATAAACCGATTGCACTAGGGCATCAGAAAGCTGTTTTTGCTATGTCTTCCTCAGCCATAAAAATTTGGTTATATCCTACATTGCCGTCCATGAAACTAATAACCTTGTGCCTGACTGCTGTATCTACCAACATATCAGCTATCGGCATCGGATAACCATCCATGGGTGTAGCCTTATTGAGATCTCTGAAAATCGATGCAAACTCTTAACTTCCCATTCTTCTTATACACAGGAACAACATTCGATATCCACTCTATATATCGGCACGGTCGGATAAATTTCGCTTCTAGTAATCTTTCAATCTCCTTTTTGATATCATCAAGAACATTTGGGTTGAATCTCCATGGAGCTTGTTTAAATGGTCGATATCCAGGTTTGATTGGCAACCGATGTTCAACAATCGATCAGTCTAGACCAGGCATCTCATAGTATTCCCAAGCAAAACAATCTTTAAATTATTTTAATAAATCCACTAACTCTTGCTTATACTCATGATCCAACTTGGCACTTACATATGTCGGCCTAGGCCTATCTCTAGAACCAATATCTATCTCTTCTAATTCATCGGCCGACGTAAAGCCATGTCCTAGTTTACCATCTGTACCATCTATTGGATTATCCATTAAAACAAATTCTCAAAGCCAACTGCTTGGATCGGTTGTTGGCTTTCATCATTGACTTTAATGAAGCCTCCTTCCCATAGCTTGCCAGAAAAACACTCAAAGTCTTCTAGCTCCCAATACATTGGATCAGCTGTTGCGATACTTACAGAATCATCAGCGTGAACTAGCTCAACATCATCTCCATGCCATTGAATCAAATACTGATGCATGGTCGATGGTACACAACAATTTGCATGAATCCAATCATGACCAAGGAATAAACTGTATGACCCTTTTCCATCAATGACGAATAATGTATTGAGCAAAGTTTTACTTCCGATTGTCAATTCGACGTTCATTGCCCCTAGTCTTAGATGCATTACCCCTAAAATCCATAAGCATCATGTCGGTCTCAATCAAATCTCCTGGTTCCTTGCCAAGCTTGAGAAAAGTGGTATAAGACATAAGATTGACAGAAGCACCTCCATCCACCAACATCTTGCTCATCGGCTTCCCATCAACAAAACCTTTTACATATAGAGCCTTTAAGTGCCGATGTTTGATTGGCTTATCGAATATAGCCTGCTATATCACTGTTAACTTGGCAACTATTTCCTCATACTCTGATTCATCAAAAATCTGAATAGACTTCTTGGTTTGTTGGAGCTCTAAATTCTGATGGCAATAGAAAAGCCATTTGAATATTAGCCGATCCTTGACCCCTATCGGCTTTTTGTTTAGCATGACACACTTGAGGTCTACCAGATGCCCAAACCTTTTCTAACTCTCTATTTCTTAGGTGTTGCACCCTTCTTTTCTGGCTTCTTGTCAAACCTCCTAGAGACCATTGCCCTTCCTGCCAAACATATTCTTCCTCATTACTTTCTTCTTCATAATCTGCCCAGTTTGGATCAACAACTCGCTTCCCAAGCCGATCATGAGCACTTCTATTTTTTAAGTGCCGATCCATATTATTATGATGATACTCATCTCGAGCATGGATAAACCGGTGGTTGGCTTGAATCGGCACTCTTCTAACCAACACTGCCGAACATGCGCAGAGATACCAGAACATGCGCAGAGACAATTCATCTCGAGCATGGATAAGGCCGCGTGTTACATCTCAATTTTTGTTGAATAAATGGTAGCAGCAGAAGGAAAAAGATTATCAGCGTTGGTTAGAAGAGCAAGAATACCAGCGTCAACAAGAAAAAGAGAGGTATGAAAGAAAGCAAGATGAATCACATTGGAATTATCCTTTCTCCAAACATTGTTGGAATGAAGGTTCGAAGTTGCCAACTAGAAATAATTGCCCAGAGTGCAACGAGCAATATTGGGAGTTTAGGCACTCTTCTGGAATCGGGTATCTCTGCGCATGTTCGGGAATTGGCTATTGAGTGCTGCCACTTGTTAAGCCAACTGACCTAAATTGTCAAACTCTTGCCCAAGTAGCTTCTCTCTCCATGTTGACAACATTCCTTGAATGGCTAAAGCAGCTAGCTGATCATCAGTCAAGTTCAACGAGAAGCACAAATTCCTGGTCTCTCAGAATCTCTGAAGAAACTCGGTGCCCAATTCATTAGTTCTCTGCCTTATGGTCATCAAATCGGTAATTTTCTTTTCTCCTGTCCCATTATAAAAATATGTATGAAACTTCTTCTCTAGGTCAGCCCAATTGGCAATGGAGTTAACTGCAGCGATGAAAACTAAGTGAAGGTTGGTCCTGATAGGGACAAGGAGAAGAAACAAACTCGATGGGCCTCTTCAATGGATGCCTCGCCCAACTATGTAAGATACCGACTGATATGTTCTATTATGCTTGTGCTATCTTGGCCAGTGAACTTAGCAAACTCCAGGAGCCTGTAATTTGCAGAAAGAGCGACAAAATTATACCACTCTGGATATGGGCGTCTGTACGAGAAGGTTTGTGCTTTTGGCTTCAAACCAAACTGATTCTTCATCATCTCGGTCACTCTAAGCAATAATTCATCAGCATTTGAATTTGGATTTCTCTACAATTGCTTACCCATCTATGGATTAAAATTTCAGGTACCTTGATACCCTAGATTTGGAATCATGTGAAGGGTATTGTAATCTATGCCATAATGATATCCTTGTGGAATCTCTATCTGTTGGGTCCTTTGCTGGTTTGCTGCTTGAAGTCTCTGGTTATAGATGTTAGGATCTATATCTCTACGAATCCTTTGAACCGATGGCGCTATTTTTTGAGCCAACGATGGTATTTGGCATAATGTGCCAAAATTAACCATCTGGTTCTGACCTTGCCCCATCGGTTGTTGCACATGCTGCACTACTATATTTGATTAGTAGTAGCACCTTGAACTTGCTCAGATGAGCTCTGAACTGCCTAGACATCATCATTACCAGCTGGTGCTACTTCTTGATGGCTAGTACCGGCTTGATTAGTCCCCTGAGTTGATGAATGTGGAATATTGTAGTAAACCGGTCCAACCTGATCAATTGGATATCCATGAAACACCTCTTTCATGGTGTTGTGGAATGTGTTCAAGAAAATTGTATTGTGGTTCAATATGGCATCATGAACAAATTTGTTTACAACCTCCATGAAGAAACGCCTATCCTCAGCTTCATCTTTATCTGACTGCCCATGTAACAAAACTCTTGGTAATGGATATTTCTGAACAACTTTATTGTCACGTGTCTTGGTGTAGGACAACAAACACTTGTTCTGAAATTCTTCTATAGCTTTGCTGATGACATCTTTACCTTCATCAGGTAGGTCTTTATAAGGCACCATAAGGATGTCATTATTGTTGTAAGTCACCATGATGATTGTGGGGTCCCACTAGGCATGCCAGAACATGTGTCGGCGCAAAAATGTGTCGATGCACCGAGCACACAGCAAGCCTAAAGGATCTACTTAGGATGAGCCCAGAGATCCTCTTGGCTTCAACGCAGGACCAGCCGATCTTACGAATTCCTCCCGAGGCGTGCCAGTCAATTTGACTTGCAATTGACAAGGAGAGAAAGTTTATCAGTAATTTAAGGTGAAACGAGCCAATTTTTGTCCAGACAGTTCCAAGTGTGCCGCTTCGGAAGCAGCCAGGCGGGAAAAATCGACTAAACGATCGATACGCGAAGAAATCAACTATTCTGGACTGTAAAGCTCGTGGGTTGTGATTAATTTTATGTTGATAAGTACAATGCACGTGGATATAAGCAAAATCATCAGCCAGGTGGATATTATCGGTGTAAAGCATTGAGCCGATGAATCTAACGAGAAAGGATATAACATGCGAACAAATCGACTGTCTAGTACAAATAGATCTATAAACGCTCTGAATCTAATCTATTTCCATCAACAGTGAGGTTCGACCGGATCGATGGCAGCTATGATGATAATAACAAACTAAAACCGAAGAATTCGTAAAACCATCTATACATCGACAGGCTTTTCGAAAGACATGCTATATGTGTGAAGGCTCAGGCGAATCGGCTGAAATCGCCAATTCAGGTGAAAAGGGACTACAACATGTGAACAATCGATTATTTAACATGGATAATTCTATGAACTCATCAGACTTAACCTATTATCTCTAACAGTGGGGTTCGACCGGATCGATGGCAGCCGTGATAAAGACAACAAATCAAACCTTTAAAGTACACAGATCTATTCACATTTAATAGAATCATGGAGACACGCTGTAGGCGTTAAAGCATAGGCGATCGGCTATTTAGCCGATGCAGGCATAGCAAACAGTTAAGGTCACGCCTGATCGAGAACAAATCTACCAACTAACATCCTCTGATCTAAAGTGCAATCAGTGGGGATCGACCAGATCGTTACAGCCATAATAGCAAACTATAGATCAGATTTAACTAGCCAGCAAACCACTTCAAGATCATACGTGCCTTAACTGCGTACTATGCATGATTAAGATCAAAGTAGAACAACCGATGAAACATAACCCGTCGCTCAAAGTAAGAAAACATCAGATTGTAACAAAGCAAATGACAGACTAAAAGGGTATGAAGCCGATCTAGATCAATCTTGACCGGGCAAGTTGATGTTGCTGAAACTAATGGCAATAAGAACATCAGCAAGATCGGTAACTTAATGAATCTACCGAAGGACGCCATCCTTAGGTAGAGCCGATAACTTGACCTTAATCTAATTTGAGCAGTGGAGGTTGAACTTAACCGATGCAGCCATACTTGAACTAGATAAGAATCGATAACTACCTTATACTAGAGTTCGCAGTGGAGGTCGAACATAACCGATGCAGCCGTACAAATAGAAGTATAAGCCATGACGGTAGTTACAGATAAGCCAGAGGTTAGCCAGACCGATGCAGCTATGCTTGTTGAAGAACTCACCGAGATCTACACTACTACTCCTAAGGGTTGGCGTAAAGCCGAAAAAGTAATTTGTATTGATTGATTGGATGTATCCTTTTACAATAGCTCGGGTCTAATATTTATACCCGGAGCCTAAGCATGAATCCTACTCAAGTACGATTCAATACAACCTTTGGTATAAAAGAAAACATTCCTAACTTAAGATAACTTGGACCCTAATCTTTCCCTTTTTGTAGACTCCGACGTGTATTTCCCAACGCCAACCGTAGTTCATTGTCGTCATCTGCTGACGTCATTCAAAGAGAGCCGATTCTAGTGCCGCATCTGAATCAACTGATATCGACCCTTATGCAATTGATTTCTTGATGGCATAATCTTGGAAGCTTCGAGTTGCCGCGTTCTTCTTCCCAAATTTTGGTGTAAACACAACTCGAATACCTAGTGCCACTTGATGCAATCTCTCAATACAATGCACTAGTGATCACTCACTCGCAATCGGATTGCACTCACAATCGGATTGCACTATTGCAATCACAAGTGAGTTAGAGGGATCCCAAGCACTCTCAAGCATGGACACCAAGTCCCCCAAGGTGCTCAACCTTAGCCAATGCTGAGACACCCCTCTATTTATAGTCATCAAAGACTAAAGTGCCATTGGCCTTCTCACTACAGCTGAAACTAGAGCATCGATGCTACAGGAGGGCATCTATCAACAAAAGATGCTCGGCAGTCCACCGAGGGGTATCCCATGATGGTAGATTTGTCATAGAGGTGAGCGAGATCAGGAGCGAGATGGTAATATAAGCACCAAGACACAAGATTTAGACAGGTTCGGCCATCAGTATGACGTAATACCTACATCCTGTGTTCTGATGTATTGTATTGAGATGTATGTATCGTGTCCACTAGGGGACCCCTGCCTCTCCTTATATACTCTGGAGGGGTAGGGTTACAAGGAAAGTAGACTATTTGGTACTATACAATATCCTACGGTGCACGCCGAGCAGCGCCGTGCACGCCTTGATCTTGTGGGCTGGGCTACCTCTGATGGTGTGGCCCATGTCTTGTCTTGTTTATACCGGGGGCCATACCCCCATAGCTAGTCCCCGAGCCTAACAGTAGGTGACATAGTCATGTGGTGCCAGGATCAGAAAGTAGAAGACCAGCCGAGCAGGCAGTCAGTCCCTAGACGTAGCCTCGAGATGAGAAAAGCGCACATTCACCGTAAGGTGAAGTGTGCCCACTTAGTCCCCAAGCCTACTGGAAGATGAAGAATGAATCTTGTAGCAGGGTCAAAGAAAAAGAAGTCTAAAAGCTTTGCCGACATCATCCGACATGCGTGTATCAAGACCCTAGATGTGCTGCCCAAGATCAGCACCCTGATCCGAATAGCATGGAGCAGCTTGATAGCACACCGATGAGACATAGCAAGGTCTGACCACCAAGGGAGCACCGAGGAGTCCCTAGTGTCATTGGCGATGTCCGAGCACCAAAGAGCGAGGAGTCCCCGGTGTCTCTGGCGATGTCCGAGCACCGAGGAGCGAGGAGTCCCTAGCGTCGCTGGCGATGTCCGAGCACCGAAGAGCGAGGAGTCCTCGGCATCGCTGGCGATGTCCGAGCACCGAGGAGTCCCTGGTGTCGCTGGCGATGTCCAAGCACCGAGGAGCGAGGAGTCCCCGGCGTCGCTGGCGATGTCCGAGCACCAAAGAGCGAGGAGTCCCCTATGTCGCTGGCGATGTCCGAGCATCGAGGAGTCCCTGGTGTAGCTGGCGATGTCCGAGCACTAAGGAGTCCCCGACATAAGCGGCGATGTCCGAGCACCGAGGAGTTCCTAGCATTGCTGGCAATGTCTGAGCACCGAGGAGCGAGGAGTCCCCAGCGTCGCTGTTGATGTCCAAGCACCAAGGAGTCCCCGGTGTTGCTGGCGATGTCCGAGCACCGAGGAGTCCCTAGCATAGGCGGCGATGTCCGAGCACCGAGGAGTTCCCAGCGCAGCTGGCGACGTTCGAGCAGCAAGGAGTTCCCAGCGTAGCTGGCGACGTTTGTGTGGTGAAGTGTGCCCACTTAGTCCTCGAGCACGAAGAATCCGAGCACCGAGGAGTAACCGACATATCTAGCGATGAAGCACGAGCGACGAACAGTCTGGTCAACTGGTTGGTGGCGAAGTGGGCATTGAGTAAAAGCGACCAATGAACAGTCCGATCAACTAGTTGGCAATGGAGTCCATGAACCAAGCAGTCTGACCAGTTGATCGGTGGAGAAGTCCGAGCACCAGGTGGTCTAATCACCTGGACGATGATCCCGCAATACAAATATGTAGAACGGGTAGTACATGATGTAAAAATATATGAACTCCGGAAAAAAATCAGCAATGGTGATGAAATAGCATATGTAGCTCGGTGATCAGTTGGTGTGAAGATGTAATTATATTTCATATAAACTGCCCGACCAGTTAGTGTATAGCTGAGTCTCTAGCCGTAGCTAGCCCATAGTCCATAACGTCGAGCACGGAGCCCATGCACGTGTAGGAGGAACAGGCGTCGCTAAGGAGCCGCGCTACCACCACCCATAACGCAGAGGGCAGACGCTCGTGCACGTGTAGGGAGGAGCCAGAGATAGGGCCGTCTCTAGAGGCATCTGAGCATCAACATGACTATTCAGGGGTTTGGAACATCGTTTGGAGAGCAAACATGGAGAAAACAGCTCGGAGAAACATTATGGCAATATACGAAGATTGGAGAATATTTAGGAAAATATTAAAGCATGACTTAGCTTTAGACAGAAAGTCTGGTCGGCGACGTATGGCATTATCTGGTCAGCGTTGACGGCGATCACCTTGCGGGCGGTGAGTTGTTGGTGAAGATGACCTCAAAGGTGGTTCCGAGATCGGATCTGCTATCGCGGGGGCTGGTGTAGCCAGCGATGAATCGTCGTCATGGACCGACATGGATCTCCACGAGATTGATGATGAGAACACATTGTTGATTTGAGGTCCATCTGGCTCGCCATGGATCAAGCACACACCCCTACCTGGCGTGCCAAGTATCGACAAAAGATGCTCGGCAGTCTACCGAGGGGTATCCCACGATGATAGATTTGTCATAGAGGTGAGCGAGATCATGAGTGAGATGGTAATACAAGCACCAAGACACAAGATTTAGACAGGTTCGGCCGTCAGTATGACGTAATACGTACATCCTGTGTTCTGATGTATTGTATTGAGATGTATGTATCGTATCCACTAGGGGACCCCTGCCTCTCCTTATATACTATAGAGGGGTAGGGTTACATGGAAAGTAGCCTATTTGGTACTATACAATATCTTGCGGTGCACGACGAGCAGCGCCATGCATGCCTTGATCTTGTGGGCTGGGCTACCTCTGATGGTGCGGGCCATGTCTTGTCTTGTGGATACCGGGGGCCATACCCCCATAGCATCAAACAAAACCACTAAGCATCTGATGCACCACAAACTTCCACGCATCACTAGCCATTGGCACAGAATGGCTCTCACCATGCTCTATAGTCCAATGCCCATCGGACAAAAGTGCCACCAGCGTCCAATGCAACCCAGAGAGCATCTAGAGAGCTCTAGATCACATCAGACACGTCCGACGCCTCACATCGAAAAAACCCAACATCCGATGCCTTCTGTGCACATTGCCCCCTCAGTGAACAATGATCTTAGACCATTTGATGCGCCTACGCATTATCATCTAATGCAAATAGTCACGCTACCTTAGCTATGGTTAGACATTTGACATGCCACCAATTTGTCCAATGCTCCTCAGAGAGCATCCCTAGCTTAACTTATTCCACCCTTTAGCAAATGTGCCAACTCCAAAGTATCCCAAACACTTGTGCACATGAGTTAGCATTTTCACAAACATTTTCAAGGGGTTTACACTCCTCACCATGCTACTCAATCCTAGTAATGTATGCAATGTTAGATCGCTCAAGTGGCACTAGATGACTGATATGCAAACAAGTTTGCCCCTCTTGATAGTATGGCTATCTATCCTAAACCCTGTCATGCACTTCTCTACATGACCTTTGACCGGTGAAATGAAATGCCCTACAAGTCATACCTTTGCCTTGCGCATTCCATTTCATCTCCTCCAATGTTGATGCCACACAAGCACCAACCTCCATCAAGCCTCTTGATCATCAACATGAATCAACACTTAGCTTGATCTTCCTTGAATGATATGATCTACTTCATATAATCATGTGACCTTATTGGTTCATCGATTGCAACTTCGCTTGCTCTTCATAGTTGCCTTGGTCTATCAGCGCCAAGTCTTTGCTCAAGCATCCCCACCACATGCGGTTTGTCGCTACAAAGCCTCTGACTTGCCCTTCACGCTTGCAAACAGTCCATCATAGACAAGCCTTGTCTCTTGATCTTCTCCACCTAGCCACATGACTTAATGTCATGTATCATATGCAATATTCTCATTCATTGACACATACGTGAGCATTGCAACATATCCAAGCCATCTCCACCTCCATGGCTCAAGTTGCTCACACTAGTGTACCTATGGACTAATTACATGTGTATCTTAACATAAACACATATTAGTCCACCTAGGTTGTCACTCAATTACAAAAACCAAACAAGGGCCTTTTAGAGACGCCCAAGCCCCAACCGCTAAAGAACAAGGTCATGGAGGGGCCAACATCCGTCCTACCCTCGCAAGCTATTTTAGCTACCTTTGCATGTAATCCAAGCTTCGAATAAATAATATCCTCGACCATCAATGACTGTATGCATTTCAAGCTACCTTCACATGTAATCAAAGCTTCGAATAACTAGTACGTTGGAATAGTGATGAGTGTATTTGATTCAAATTCCCTTTGCGTGTAATTGAAACATCAAACAAGCAATACCTTCAAATTCCACTAACTTTATCTTCTCTAATACGAACCCAGCATATGTATAAAAAACTCAAACAACTATCACACACCATCAACAACAGTCACTTCCTCCCAAAATCACCCTTGTGCACCACAAAAACCTCGAGTAACCAACATCTTTGTGCAACAATTTCCATGGCGAACCAAACACGTGGACAACTCATCTAAACTAAGGCAATAACGAGCCTCACTAAAGAAAAGGGGTGTCACTTTGCCACTAAGGCCACAATGAGCCTCGCTAAAGAAAAGGGGGTGTCACCTTGCCACTAAGGCCATTAAAGAAAAGGGGGTGTTATTTCACCACTAAGGAAACAACAAGCCTAGCTAAAGAAAAGGGGAGAAAGCCTCGCACCCTAGCAGAAGGCGTCACTCCATAGCAAATTTCTTACAACACCTCTCACAAAAAATAAAATTTGGCGATGTCAACACTTATGACAGCACCATTGGCTATACAAGTCTCACCCACCTAACAATAGCACCCTTTTGGCAACACCCTCGACACAAACAAGTCCAAACCACTACAACAATAACCACGGTTCCTTTGCTATAAGGGATGCCCAACCACACTATAGTCCTTACTCAGCCATGCATCAATACTCCCAAACAGAAGGGGCATCTTCCTCATAGCAAACTTCATAGGCAACCTCCAACACTTTAGCAACTACACAATCCATAACCTTCAGCCACTTCAGCAGTAGAGCCTTCAAGAAAATCCAGACCATTGCCACCAACCCTCGTAGGCACCAAGCAACTTTCTCCCAAACCCTCGTTCAGTGCGTCAGCATCTAGAGCACCAATGACCACAGCGGTCCCCAAAGTAGCAGCTCATGGGGCACTATGGGCAGGTCCCCCTCCAATACCCTCTGGCAATACATATTCCTTTGGTCCAACTCAGTAACTTCAATGGGCTCAGGCTTTAGTACCTTGAACTCACCCTCACTAGTCACATTAGCGCTGCTCAAACCAAAAACAAACCCATGTGCATCCTCGACCTCGCCAATCCCACCTTTACACCCTGAAGAGCTCACAAATAGCTCGGCTCTCTGAACTCCGACGTCCTCCAAACCTTCCATCATTCAGAAATCTTAATATCATATGAGCAAACACTATGTCACCAAAAAGTGGCAAAATCCAACCAAGGTCAGCGCACCTTCGCGCGAGCCCACAAAGGCCTAGAAATAAAAACATCCTGCCAATTCATTACAATGGCAACACATCCAAACCCTCGTGCATAGGCCCCGTCGAGGGAACCTGCGCAACAATGCCACAAGTTAAACCATGTAAGATATTTACATAATTGGAAGCCATAAAGGCCCCTCAAACTCCACCCACTCTAAAAGAAATCTGTCACTAAACCCTCGCTCGATCTACTCCACCCTCAAACCTAGCAAGAGTTTTCCACAACAGAACCAACAACCTCACCCTCGGCCCCCGACCCATGCCCATTTGTCGTAGCATGAGAGGCTATCTCACCAACCATCCCATCCGTAGAAGTCGCCACCACTATCACCACCACCGAAGCATCCCCAAGCCAGTCATGGAGGAGATACCGCCACTTACACCATCACGGACACCCAAACTACAAAAGTCACTATTGGCGGTGCTTAACTCATAATTCCTACCGCTAACATTTTAACAAAACAAACAAAATTAAACACCAAAATGGCGTTCCCCCTCCTCGGTTCTAACACTGGCGCAGGCACCTCCACCACCACCATTCCCCCTCCTCCCCCTTCTCTGTCTCCGCCAGGTGGGACCGGGAGGAAACGGTGTTGCTGTCCTCCTCTGTCCCCGTTAGTCCCTCCCTCTCTCCCCCTCCTTCACTGACATGTGGGCCCATGGCTTTAACACTGACACCATTGTCACTGCTGATGCAAGCAGGTGGCCCACCTATCACACACACACACACACAATGCAGGGTACACTTTAGAAAATGCTGGGTACACCCAGCTAGTGTACATAGAGAGTTAGAAATGCATTTTCCTAGCTTAGAAAATTTCTAGAAAATTTGTAAATAAACTAGATGCATTAAGGAAATTAACCATGTAGTTTGCACCTATTTTTATGCACCAAAAAATGCATATAAAATTCCCCCTAGTTAATTAGCTATAGAATAAACTTCTAAAATACATAACTTTTAAACCCTAACTACTTTTTGTATGAAACCACATCTAAAATTCATCTAAAATCAAATCCTACCATTTGCACCTAGTGCCACCATATAGTTCTATGTTTGTTTTTGCCTTTTCTTTCGCGTATAGTGGTAGTCTTATTCGACTAATACGTCCGATAGACAACGTTAATCGTCAAGAGGATGAAGACCCAAATTTCGTAGACGTGCTGGAAGGTGACAATGACGAAGGAAAGTCCTAAATCCCCTCCCTATCATCTTGCTTTAAACCACTAAAATGCTAAAACATGACTGAGATTATTACCATAGAGAATGAGCTCGGTTAATGCGATATGATTAAGATAAATGATTATCTTGTTATTTTATAAGCTCCACACCAAGACTAGATTTGGGGATAATAATGGAACCTAAAACTTGTTAAACCTAAAACTAAACCCTAACATGGGGCGAGTAGTAGTAAACTATGGAGGTAGTTTACCATGGCAGGGATGCCTCGAGAGGATTCCTATGGGAGATACTCACCTCGGTCACATAAGGACCGGTTCATAGTCCCTCTCGCCTAGTGAGTTATTTCATACAACCACATGTCTATATGGGTAGACTTGATCTCACACCTCATTAGATAGAGGTATAATATCTACTAGGAGGCCGGTGTAGCTAGTGGATTGTCATGAGCCATTAGGTGGGATAGGTTTTCTTTCGTATCTAGTTAGCGTGGACGATATGTGACCTTCCACGTTAAGCTTTTGGTTTTTAGGCCACGTTTGAGCCATGTTTATCTTTTGTGGTGATTTGGTATCATCACATTTGGGGGGATTTGGTATCTTCCCAATTTTGTGTTCCAACCCCTGAGAAGCCATAGTAGAGTTATATGTACATCTAAGGTCACATACATTTGGGTACGAGGTCTCGTTAGGTCTATTTCGTCCACTAATCATGGATGAGGTTGCACCTATCATGTGGGGAAATTTGTACACCTCTGCAGAGTTTATTAAATCTATTCGAATAGCCACATCCTTGGGATGGGCAAATGCTTGAATGGGATACTATGATTAGCTTTACTTTTATGTGTAATGAAACTGGTAACAGAATTGATGTTAACCTAGGCACTAGTGGGAATGATAATACTACGCTAGGACCCAACCCTTAATTATAATCACCACTATGTTTCTATTTCCACCCTATGGTTAGGGCTTGTTGAGTACATATGTACTCACCCATTGTTGCCTCACAAACCTTGGCATAGAAGAAGACTATGACTTCGAAGATGAAGCGTACCACGAGGATTAGGTTTCTCATAAGGAGATACGATCGTAGGAATGTGACATCGAGGCTAGGGTTTTGCCCATGCTCAGTTTCCTATGGAATAGGATGCCACTTCACTGTATAATAATCCCGCTTTAGAAACCACCAATAATGCCATTTCATGGTCATAGCCTTTTGCTAGATATGTAGCCTATGACCATGCCCCTTGGGCTACTATTGTAAGACCCTATTTCTAGATATCAATAAAGCTCAGAACCTTTTAATATATATCTATGTACCATCCCTATGATTAGTACGTATTTGTATGTGATCCTAGTGCAAATACGGATGCACTGAGGGCTCTTAAATTGAGGGGCCAATAGAGTGGTATCGGAGCCAAGCCCTAGGGTTGGAAACATCTTAGATAGTTTTATAGTAATAGGAATTACCACAAACCTAATAGTAGTAAAGGCAACAAACCCTTCTCATTGTCGTTTCTTATTTGTGTCGCAAAAATGTTCTAACCCTTGTGGTGAATTTTTGCAGCAATGGACGACATATGGGAATGTTTGGAATGTTTGACACTTTAGCTCTTAGGGTACACTATGTAACACCCTAGTGTTAAGCATGCATTGGGCACTCGCATTTCATGAGCATAATCATCGTCCAAGCATTCATGAGCATGAGCATAAGAAGTTACATCTCATTCACTTTATCTTTATCACATGTGATGTTGCTTATATATATATGCTTGCCATTTTGTGTGACCAATGCATGAAATGGTTGTGAGGTCACAAAAACACCTTAGACATACTTAGGATGGTACATGGAACAAGTTTTGTATTCATGACTTGGACCAAAATAGCCCCCAAGTCATAGTAATCTAGAAACTTCCATTTTCATGATCCCACTTTGACCAAAGTGGAATTATAGCATAGAGTGTTTGCATGGCAGTGCACCCTTAAGCAAAGTTGTAGTACTTGACTAGAGTAGAAACTTTTATTTTTGGGTCAAGAGCTAATTTAGTGCCTAATATGGTCACATAGGGCTCACAAGAATCAACAAAATGATGTTTTCAACAGAAAAAATTTGCTAAGTCATGAACTGATTTTCAGTTTCGATGTACCATACTTTGAAGCTTTGCATTTTGAAAACCATGGTGAATTAGAGGAAACTTTCTAAAGAAAAGTTGTAGACCTTGTGTAGCTCTACAATTCTTAGTAATGGAGTTTTTGCTAAATCGCCATGGATTTGGAGTTAGACGATCATAAAGTAGAATTGTCAAACACACATCATCGGCTCGATGGATGGCGCGTCCATCTGCAGTGTCGTGGCCGACCGACCACACTGAGCCATGGTGGTCGCAGCGTAGCGGCCAGACGCCGGTGTGATGGCCTTGGCCATCAAAGCTAGATCATGCACAAAGGCGGCATGCCCTAGCTGCTCACTCCACTCGCCCGCTCTCACTTCCTTCCTCTCGCTCTACCTTGCTAAAGTAGAGCTCCAAGCTTGCTCCATCGGTCGATTCATCTTGGCCACTGTTGCTCCACCATCACCTCCACCTCCTTGAGCCACCAGCACCACCTCTTGACCTAAGGTAAAGCAGCGTTCTGCTTTGCCATAGCCGCCGTCGCCACCGGAGCGCCGCCGTGCTCTCGGCTCACCGTGGTCTGGCTGCTCCTCCGTAACCCCTACCTTCCTCTTCTTCGGTCTAGCACCATGCTAGGCTCTAGATGCTCAGGCCAAATCTAGGGTAGATGCTACCGCCTAGTTGCGTAGGAACGCATTGCCACTCTGTGTGCGGCCGCCATGGCCACCGTGGCACTCGAGCTCACCATCGCCGAGCTGGTCCATCGCCTCCCTACTCTCTTTCACGTCTTAGGTTGAGTAACCCTAGACCTAGCGGATTGCATGATGGAGACCTACCTTTCACCACCATCTAGCCAGAACGGTGGGAGCACCACCGTGCTCCATGCAATGCCGCACGGCCATGCATGCGGTCGGAGCTCACCGTCGCCTCACCGAAACCCTAACCCACCCTAAATAGCTTCGTTAGGATTCCGCGAAGCAGTAGCGCACCTCACCGGAGGGCGTGATGGCTGGAGGACGCCAGCGTACCACTGTGCTACCTTCGCCGTCCACCATTGCCACCGGCGAGCCATCTTCGGTGAACCCTAGGTCACGTCTTCACTACCAACCGACGTGGCTTGATGAGGGGACATGTTGGTGTCACCCTCATCGCTAGTGATCTCTCCATCAACAATATAGGGCTGGCTGAAGCACCTCCTCTGCCCCGGTATCACTAACGTGTGGGTCCTACTGACCAGTGGATCCTAGCTGTCTACGGCTGCATTAAGAATTTGAATTTATTCTTTTTTAGAAACATAGGCAAACTTTGAAAATTCATAAGTAGAGTTGCAGGTGTCCAAATTGAGTGAACAAAATTTTGTTGGATTCATCATGAAGTGTACTATTTGATAAAAATATGAAACCTACTGTTTGGGATGTTTTTCTAGGAGAATTAAATTGAGCTACATAAGTGCTTTTAAATTGTTTTCAATCTTGTAAAATGCATAACTTGAGCTAGGAAAGTGACAAAATTGTGATTCTAATTTTGCTGATCTTGTGTTGACATGCTCTAGCTAAGAAAATTACTAAACCTATAGTAAGCATACTTTGAATATGATATTCCTATTTAATTTTAAATCATTGCTAGTTTCTAGTGAAAATAAATGGGGTAAAAATATATAACTAATGATCATGCAAATTTTTACACAGTGATATGGTGCTAGGATGAATATAAGAAAAATATGAAATCTATTGTTTGATAGTTTTCACTAGGCTAAACTATTTTTGCTAAAATAAGCCTATGCAACTTGTCATTTTTGTAGAGATGTCTATACGTATTGATGGCATGAAATTTGTACAGTAGACTTTTGGGGACATATGTAGGCTACTGTATTTTTCTCAGAATTTATTATGCACTTTTGGTATATTTTCCTTATTTCACCTTAGTGTCAAAATAAATTAATAAATGCATTTAAATAATTTATTTGGGCTTGACCATTATGTTTTCTATAGTGTGTATGATGCCTATGAACTGTTGGTACCATTGGTTGTGCCCAAATTTGATTGCTTGTATGCAGTGAAATATTAATTGCTCTATAATTCAATTTTAATGACTGTTTTGAACAGTTTCGGTTGTTAAATAAATTGCATGGGTAAAATGATGTTTGATGTGAATCTTGTCTATAACAAAGTTGTAGATAACTTACTTATCTTGCTTGAGTAAAATTTTCATGGCAATAGGCTAAATGGTTTGAGAGTTATAATTGTTAGAAGTTGGTCTGTAGAAATGCTTGGTCTCTGAAATTTTTGAATAGATCTAGGAAATTACTTTGTTTGACCTTGATAGCCATTGAATCATCTTAAGATGAATGTAAGAAAGTTGTAGGAAGTTTTATAAGCTTTCCAGAAAGTCCAATATCATAGTATTTGGTTGAGTAGAACTCTAGTTATAGCCCAAATAAGTAGAAACAGCAGGAAATGACTAAGTCAATTGTAGTTGTTTGTCTTATGTGATGTTTGTGTAGATGCTTAGGCTAATTGAGATTAGTTGTTAGCTGTAGGTTCTAAGCCTCTTACTGATGATGAACAACTTTACCTTAGGTTACTAGAACTTGGTGAGTGTATGTTTCTTGTACCATAGAAGAGATATGCACCTACTTAGTAAAGATCAACTAGAAGAAAGTTATACATCTACTTAGTCAACAAATGTTAAACTTATCATACACCTTGTGGATAACCATGCTCATGCATATACAATTTATCATATCATGTCATCTCTTATGCATTCATGATACTCATTTGTGCATATGCATGCAATAGGTTCCCCGAAAGGAGTGACTCTAATCGAGTTTGAACCCGAGCATCAGGAGGAGCAGTAGGCAGCCCAGGAGCAGGAAGTTTAGGTGGAAGCATGAACCATCCTTGTTCTTGAAAGGCAAGCCCCGGAGCATTATAAGCCTCCTATGTTTTTTACAAATATCACTTGCGTCCTTTTATGTTTGATGCATTAGGTTATAGGAGTTGATTGGAAACACTTGCTGCATATATTCTCCTTGTCTAGACAAATATATCTTGAATCCTTGGTAGGTCTAGGATTGAATATATGCTTAGCCTTGCTTAGTTCGGTAGAAGTCAGGTGTTTTCCTTTTATCTGCAAGATATGGGTAGATATTTGATCACGGTTGACTATAATTGCTATCGTGGAAATAACCATGTGTTGATGAATAAAAAGGAGACCGGGTGGGATTGTGATAGAGAAGCACAAGGCATGGAGGTATTGGTGCCTATTTATCCCTATCCATGTCGGTTATGGACCTATTCGCTATATGTCCTCATCGCATGTTGAACGCATGCCTAGCACTTAGTTGGCCGGATAAGTCATTTCGACCGCGAAGCCGAGTAGCTCAATTTAGGCCAGGCCCTGGTAAGTGAAAGTGCGCACATTGGAGGTAGTAAGGATGTGTGGAGAACTAGTGGTGTGAGTCCAAGTGCAGGGTAGCCTAAACTTCCTGGCAGACTGGTAGAATCTCTGAGGGTGCGGCGGTGATCAGACCCGCCAAGTTGGTTCTTAAGTAGTACCAAAGGTGACCCGATGCGACCCCAATGGGGGAAGTATGGGTTTGTGTTAGGAATAATTCCCCAGCTGGGTAGGAATGGATTCGAATCACCATCCCTCCCTAATAGTGAGAACTTGACAGAGCAGTGGCAACGTAGAGTAACTTAATGGAAACTTGATGGTTATGATGATGCTCAAATTATTACACAGGATATGGTTACTAATGCTTGTTAGCTTAATCAAGTGATTGCTCTAGTGCAGGTGCTAATCTAGAGACGCTTAATTGAGTAGGTATTCAAATTGATGCTAGAGGTACCAAATCTCCAAGTTATGTTACTTAAGCTTTTATGCAAAATGTTGTCAAGCTAGCTCCACCGATAAAGCCTTGCATACTCCTTGGTGTCATATTATTTTTGGTTAATGATGGGTAAGTCTAGCTGAGTACATTCTCGTACTCAGGGTTTACTCCCTCTTGTTGTAGATGACATGAAGTATCATGGGTACTATAAGAACTGCCTTCATCCTGCCATGGATGAGGGCTAAACCATGGGGCATGGTACTCCTAAGTTATCCCCTCTATTCTGCTTTTGCTGGAAATGACCATGGTACTGGCATGTATTTGAACTAAGGGTGATGTTGATGTCAAACTACTTTGCTTCCGCTATTTGAACTTGGTTTGTAATAACTATGTGAACTCCGATGTGTGTGAGATACTTGTGAACAATTTGTGAACTGTGATGTAACATGTGACTGGTTGTGTTGAATCATGTACGATCTTGGTTTGTATGTTAGTTTGTTTGAGATCCTTCATGATTTCATCAGACTACCAGGTTTATATGGGCTCAAGTATGACGGTTTGATCACTTCGGTGATTGCTATTGTACTTGTGCTCTTATAAATTGGATGGTTCTGTTACAGCTGGCATCGGAGCAAGATTCAACACTAAACTAATCATATGGGTATTTAAAACAAAGGTTTTGTTTTATAAAATAAGTTTGACAACTTATAGCTATATATATAGGCATGTTAAAAATCTGAATTTTAAATTTAGAGTGTGCCAGTGGTCATATCCTTTATGCCCAGTTAAGAACTATCAGGTGGCTAAATAAGTACTAACATGGGGGTTTTTACTTTCGTCGTCCATATGGCGTGCTATTGTATGGATGCCATTCACTTGAGTGGTAATGTATGGATCAATTGCTTCTATGCCCAAGGTAAGAGTGGCAAGACCGCAAGGGTGAGCGTGTGGTTTAAGGGGAGAGGTAGCTTTGGTACTGTGGTATATATATATATATACACACACACACACACACACACACACAAAGGTATTTAATCATGGGTTAGCTTTGATACGGCTGTAGATGCATATTTATATGTATGTATGGCACGTATTTACTTTTGGGTAGCTTTGATACGGAAGTATATGTATGGGTATACATATATGGAAGTATTTAGTTGCAATCTAGAGCCCAGATTTACATTTTTGCATATATAAGTGTTGGGTTGGGATGAAATGAAATTCTTGTGCAGGTACACTAATAGCGAAATGTGTAGCCCGATTAGTTACGTATATTGAGAGAACGTATGTATGCCACCGTGTATGTTGTTAGAATTTTAATTTTTTTCTAAGATTCGTGAGGACGTACGGAACGTGCATGCATCATGTTCACTCATGCATTTACATTTTTGCATTCCTCCCTTACTTATAATTGCTTACCCCATCCATTAAATTTCTTCTCACATATGATATCCTCTCACAAGAGTTGCACACTTTGCTATAGATGGCAGCACTAGGAGCCCCGCCTCGTAGTGACACATTCCTAGCTGTGTTTGGTACTCCTACCTTGCTGTGGAGGGTGCTAAACTCAGTTGGATATGCTGAGCCACCCCGCTACTTCTCGAGGGAAGTGGCAGCTGAGGGGTAGCCATGGTATGATGTGCAGGTGACCATTCTAGCCTGTGTAGACAATCCATAGTGGCAGGGTTGGAGTATTGAGTCAGATGGGTAGTCTCCTTGGGAAGGTGCCCAAGTGATAGCTTTGGAGGCACTAAGTGAGATCTGTTAGGAGTTTGGTGACGAGCTCATCAACGGTCCAGCCGGAACCTTTCCCCGAGTAGATTCGTCTGTGACTGCTTAGATGCAGCCGAGCGGTAATGCACTGGTGAGAGATCGTGATGAGCGAGCAGAGAGCTCTAGTGCTGCTATGAGCGCTATGTTCGTCCTGAAGATGTTCTACTCCTGCCAAGACAGCTGCGTCAGCTTCATGCTAGAGCTCCAGTGAGCACAGGCCGCGCAACGCTAGCTGCGAGGGCGTGTGCACAGGCATCGAAGGGCAGCTAGAGAGGCTCAGCAGAAACTGATAATGCTATTACAACTTTAGAAGCTCACCGAGTGTAGTTGGTAAATGCTGTTGCAGAAAGAGATGTAGCTAGGGTAGAGTTACAGGACGTCTGTGCTGAGAGGGACGAGGTCATTCACCTTGCTAAGACTAGGGAGGCAGCTAGAATATGGACTATGTTTTAGGCTGCTAGGCAGGCAACAAAGTTTGATCATAGAGACCAGGAACTCATACGCTAGATTGAGGAGCTTTAACTGGATGTTCATCGTCTCAACAACATGGTGAACCCAATTCTTCCTCCAGCTTCAGCGGTGGAAGAAGATCCCAATGTGTTGATTGCTGAGGATGATGGCATGGAGGTGGACGCTGAGGATGAGCCTGAGGAAGAGGTCGAGCCTTTTGAGGACAACCATGGTGATGATGTGTCCGACATCGACAGCGACCACCTCGAGGAGTAGCTTAGCTATAGTATCTATCTAGATGCACAGTCTCTATCTTCAATCCTTTATGTAATGAACTCATAATTTAGGTTTCGATCTCATGATGTACTCCTTTGATGTAATCGTGGAACCTTGCATGTTTAATCTATGTCGTTGTTGAACCTTCATAAATGTCCAGTTTGTGTGCTGGCAAGTATTTGGCATGTATGGGAATGCATTGCATGATCGCTAAGTAATATAATTGGTGATGTTATGTTATGGAAATGAATTATTATGCCTCTGTTTTATTGTATGAATGTAAATTCTCTCTAGTAAATTCAATTTGGCATAATTATATAATTCCTCTACAATTTTTCTGGCATCATCAATAATTACTTGTGGTTGTAATTCTGTAGATGATGCGCACCCATAAGGGAGCTAGTGGAGATGATGCGGGTGGTAGTGGTTCTCGTGGCAATGGCAATGAGGACCTCCCACCACCACCGCATCCCACGCTAGCAGAGATGATGACCCAACTCATGGAAACCCAACGTTCCATGGGAGAAGTGCTGCGCGGTCTTGCGTAGAATGCTGGCCATGGACGAGGAAGGGACCAACACCAAGGACCTGAACCAAACCAGTTCAACAATTTTAAGGACTTTCTTGACACCAAGCCTCCTACCTTTAAAGAAGCAGATGGGCCATTGCAGGCAGATGAATGGCTGAATACAATTGAACAAAAGTTCCGTCTCTTAAGGGTCACAGAACATCTAAAGATAGAATACGCATCACACTAGCTGCAAGGGCCTACAGGCATTTGGTGGAGTCATCATCGATCCACTTTGCCTGAGGATGCTCAAATTACCTAGAACCAGTTTAAGGTTTCATTTCGGGGACATTATATTCCACCGGGTCTTATGAGCATGAAACATACAGAATTCATGAGGCTAACACAAGGTACCAAGAGTCTAACTGAGTACCTACATGCCTTTAACAATCTGAGATATGCCATAGAGTTTGTTGACACTGATGCAAAGAAGATTGCTAGTTTCAAGAGAGGGCTTAGTCCGAAGCTGATGAAGACCCTAGCTAACAGCAAATGTGCCACTTTCAATGAGTTTGTTAGTGATGCTTTAACTCAAGAGAATTAGAACAACATCTATTCAACATCTAAGAGTCATAAGAGAGCTTATGAAGAAGGTGCATCTCAGTCAAAAGCTCCTATTACTGTGAGACCTCAGTTTTGCCCACCTGCTCCAAAGTATAGACCACCTCAAAAGAAGGTATAGATCAGTCAGACCCAAAAAGTGCATCGCAAGGCCTTTTTTGTTGCACTACCAAAGGGTAGCACAGGACAAGGGAGCTGTAGCGTTCCACCTAGCGGCATGCCATGCTAGAACAGCAACAAGACTGGCCATTGGGCAAGAAATTGCCCCTATCCCAAGAACAACAACAACTAGAAGCAGGGTAATCCAAATGCACGTTAGGGACACGTGTACTATACCACCCTAGAAGACATCCCTTTAGGTGAAGTTGTTACTGCGGGTACGTTTCTGGTGAACCAACACCTCGCAATTGTTTTAGATTCTAGAGCTTCACATTCATTTATGAGTCAAATATTTGCATCCAAGCATGATCAAAGGGTAGTTACTATAGATAAGGGTGGTTATTGCATAAGTGTAGCTAGAAATAATATCTCTACCAACCAGATAGTCAGAGATGTGTGTATCTCAATAAGCAACCGAGAGTATACCTTAGATCTTGTAGTATTGCACGGGTTCGGGATAGATCTAATCTTGGGTATGAAATGGATGAGTGGCCATGGAGTTCTCATTGACACTTCGACTAGAACCATCATGTTGAGAGAACCCCAGAGTAATGATGCGTTCTTAGTGCCACTTCCTAGAAGTTTTGATCTCCAAAACTTAGCCTATGCTATTCAAACCACGACCCTCCTTGATATTCCAGTGGTATGTGAGTTTCTGGATGTGTTTCTAGATGAATTGCCCAGGTTGCCACCCGACAGGGATGTAGAGTTTAAGATTGAGTTATTACCAGGTACAGCACCCATCTCTCAGAGGCCATATAGAATGCCACCAAATGAGCTAGCCGAGCTTAAGATTCAATTGCAAGAACTTTTAGAGAAAGGTCTCATTCGACCAAACTCATCTTCGTGTGGTTGTGCTGCCTTATTTGTGAAGAAGAAAGACAAATCCTTGCGGATGTGTGTGGACTACCGACCACTTAAAACCGTAATGGTCAAGAACAAGTATCCCTTGCCTCGAATTGATATCTTGTTCGATCAATTGTCAAGGGCTAAGGTGTTCTCCAAGATCGATTTGAGATCTGGTTACCATCAGATTAAAAACAGGCCGGAAGACATACCTAAAACTGCTTTCTCCACTAGGTATGGCCTGTATGAGTATTTGGTCATGTCCTTTGGGCTAACAAATGCTCCTGCATATTTCATGTATCTAATGAATTTGGTGTTCATGCCCGAGCTAGAGAAGTTCGTGGTTGTGTTCATCGATGACATTCTAATCTATTTAGAAAACGAGGAGGATCACGCAAAGCACCTGAGAGTTGTTCTAACTAGACTAAGAGAACATAAGTTGTATGCTAAGCTTAGCAAGTGTGAGTTTTGGCTTTGGAAGGTACCTTTTCTAGGGCACGTACTATCATAAAATGGGATCTCCATAGACCCCTATAAGGTGCAAGAAGTTATGGATTGAAAGGCCCTGACTTTAGTTCACGAAGTTTGGAGTTTTCTTGGTTTAGCAGGTTACTACCATCGGTTCATTCCGAACTTCTCCAAAATCACCAAGCCAATGATGAGATTGCTTCAGAAAGATGAGAAGTTTGTGTGGACTCCGGAGTGTGAAGCTGCTTTTCACACTTTACGGACTTTGTTGACTTCAGCTCCTATTTTGGCACAACCTGATATCGAGAAACCTTTCAATGTGTTTTGTGATGTATCAGGTACCGGGTTAGGATGTGTTCTCATGCAAGAAGGCCGAGTCATTGCTTATGCCTCACGTCAGCTAAAGAAGCATGAAGTCAATTACCCAACTCATGACTTGGAATTAGTAACGGTTGTCCATGCATTGAAGATTTGGAGACACTATTTGCTTGGCAATGTGTGTCATATTTACACAGATCATAAGAGTCTTAAGTATATCTTCACCCAACCCAAATTGAATATGAGACAAAAAAGATGGCTAGAATTGATCAAAGATTACAATTTAGAAGTACATTATCATCCTGGCAAAGCGAATGTTGTTGTAGACGCTTTGAGCAGAAAGTCTCATTACAATTCTCTGTTAGAAGATGGCTTCCATTTGTTACATCCTGCTGTGCTGCACAATATTGTGATCAGTTGTTCTCTTGAGAGCAAGATCATCGAGCTTCAGAAGACTGATCCGGGTGTGTTCCACATCAAAAGAAAGATGAAAGAGCAAGAGACTAAGCATTTCAGGATCGATGAGAACGGTGTTCTATGGTTTAAAGATAGACTAGTGGTGTCGAAGGATAAGGAACTTAGAAACCAGATCTTAGGTGAGCCTGACTTTTCCAAACTATCCATTCATCCGGGTAGGTTGGAAGTGGGAAGAAGTTAGCATGGATTTTATTGTTGGACTTCCACCTACTCATAAGAATTTTGATTCCATATGGGTGATTGTGGATCGCCTAACTAAGTCTGCACATTTCATTCCAGTAAGAACCAACTATCGACCTCATGAGTATGCTGAGTTGTATATATCCCACATAGTACGTCTACATGGCATGCCAAGAACTATTGTGTCTGACAGAGGGACTCAATTCACTGCTCGTTTTTGGGAACATTTTCACAAAATGTTAGGCACCAACTTAGACCAAAGTTCTACCTATCACCCTCAGACTTCCGAGGCAAATTGAACGTGTAAATCAAATATTGGAAGACATGTTGAGAGCTTGTGTCATCTCTTCAAAAGGTTCATGGGAAAAGTGGTTACCTTTAGCTGAGTTTTCCTACAACAATAGTTATCAAGAGAGTATTAAGATGGCTCGTTTTGAAGCCTTGTACGGGAGTAAATGTAGAACTCCTTTGAATTGGGTTGAACCCGAAGGAAGGAGATACTATGGTGTTGATTTTGTCAAAGAGGCTGAAGAATAGGTGCATATCATTCAACAACATATAGAAACCGCTCAATCAAGGCAGAAAAGTTATGCGAACAAGAGAAGAAGACCCATTGAATTTGAAATAGGTGATTATGTATACCTAAAAGTGTCACCAATGAAAAAGGTACAACGGTTTGGGGTAAAAAGAAAACTTGCACCGAGATATGTAGGTCCATATCCAATCATTGAGAAAAGCGGAAGAGTAGCCTACAAGATTCAGTTACCTCCAGAAATGAGGGTTATCTTCAATGTTTTTCATGTATCCCAATTGAAGAAATGTTTACGTGTTCTAGAAGAAAGAGTGGAGGTTAGAGATATCAAGTTAGAATCGGATCTAGCCTATGAAGAGAAGCCGGTGCAAATTCTAGATAGCAAGGATAGAGTAGCTCGAAACCATGTGATCAAGTTTCACAAAGTGATGTGGAATAATCATAGCGAGCAAGATGCTACTTGGGAACGGGAAGATTATTTACATGAGGTTTATCCCGCCTTTTATGAAAAATGGTAGGTCTTTCGAATCTCGAGATGAGATTTCTATAAGGGGTAGGGGCTATAACACCCTAGTGTTAAGCATGCATTGGGAACTTGCATTTCATGAGCACAAGCATCATCCAAGCATTCATGAGCATGAGCATAAGAAGTTTCATGTCATTCACTTTATCATTATCACATGTGATATTGCTTATATACATATATATATATATATATATATATATATATATATATATATATATATATATATATGCTTGCCATTGTGTCTGACCAATGCATGAAATGGTTGTGATGTCACAAAAACACCTTATACACACTTAGGATGGTACATGGAACAAGTTTGGTATTCATGACTTGGACCAAAACAGCCCCCAAGTCATAGTTATTCTAGAAACTCCAATTTTCATGATCCCACTTTGACCAAAGTGGAACTATAGCGTAGAGTGTTTGCATGGCACTGCACCCTTAAGCAAAGTTGTAGTACTTGACTAGAGTAACAACTTTCATTTTTGGGCCAAGACCTAATTCAGTGCATAGCATGCCCAAAAATGGCTCACAAGTAGCAATGAAATGTTGTTTTCAAACTTAGAAATTTTTCTAAGTCATGAACTCATTCTCAGTTTTCGATGTACCATACTTTGAAGCTTTGCATTTTGAAAACCATGGCAAATTAGAGGAAACTTTCTAAAGAAAAGTTGTAGATCTCGTGTAGCTCTACAATTCTTAGTAATGGAGTTTTCGCTAAATCACCACAAATTTTGAGTTAGACGATCACAAAGTAGCATTGTCAGACAATGTCATTGGCTCTGATGGCCGTGTCCACGCGCGCGTCAGTGGCCGATCGGCCACAGGCCATGGCCACCGCGTGGCGGCCATATACCAGTGATGGCCCGGCCGGTTAGGCCAGAGCATGCACAAAGGGGCCGCGCCCCTGCTGCTCACTCCACTCGCCCGCCCTCACTTCCTCCCTCTCGCTCTGCCTTGCCAAAGCAGAGCTCCAAGCTCACTACGTCATCGCCGCAGTTCCACCGTAGCCGGTCGCCGCTGACATAGCTCCACCGGTGGATTTCTCTCTGCCACAGCTGCTCCACCATCACCTCCACCTCCTCGAGCCACCAACACCACCTCTTGACCCAAGGTAAAGCGGCGTTCTGCTTCGCCGTAGCCGCGGTGGCCACCGGAGCGTCGCCGCATTCTCGGCTCATCATGGCCCGGCTGCTCCACCGCATCCCCTGCCTTCCTCTTCTCTGGTTCGGCACCATGCTAGGCTCTAGATGCTCAGGCCAGATCTAGGGTAGACGCTACCACCTGGTTGCGCAGGAACACGTCGCCGCTCTGCGCGCGGCCGCCATGGCCGCTGTGGCACTCGAGCTCACCGTTACCGAGCTGGTCCATCGCCTCCCTCCTCTCTCATGCGTCTTAGGTTGAGTAACCCTAGACCTAGCAGATGGCATGATGGAGACCTTCCTTTCACCACCATCTAGCCGGAATGGTGGGAGCACCATCGTGCTCCGAGAGCCGCCGCACGACCATGCACGGTCGGAGCTCACCGCTGCCTCACTGGAACCCTAAGCCACCCTAGATAGCTTCGTTAAGATTCCATGAAACCATAGCGCACCTCACCAGAGCATGTGATGGCTGAAGAATGCCAGCGTACCGCTGTGCTACCTCCGCTATCTAGCATTGCTGCCGGTGAGCCATCTCCGGTGTACCCTAGGTCACATCTTCACCACCAACCGACGCGGCTTGATGAGGGGAACATGTTGGTGTCACCCCTGATCGCTGGTGATCTCACCGGTGAGATAGGGCTGGCCGAAGCACCTCCCCTGCCCTGGTATCACTGACGTGTGGGTCTTACTGACCAGCGGGTCCCAGCTATCAGCAGCTGTAATAAGAATTTGAATTTATTCTTTTTTAGAAATATAGGCAAACTTTGAAAATTCATAAGTAGAGTTGTAGATGTCCAAATTGAGTGAACCAAATTTTGTTTGATTCATCATGAAGTGTACTATTTGATAAAAATATGAAACCAACTATCTGGGATGTTTTTTTGGGAGAATTAAATTGAGCTACATAAGTGCTTTTAAATTGTTTTAATTTTGTAAAATGCATAACTTGAGCTAGGAAAGTGATAAAATTGTGATTCTATTTTTTTTGATATTGTGTTGACATGATCTAGCTAAGAAAAATACTAAAGCTATAGTAAGCATACATAGAATATGATCTTCCTATTTAATCTTAAATAATTGCTAGTTTCTAGTGAAAATATATGGGGTAAAAATACATAACTAATGATCATTTAAATTTTTGCACAGTGATATGGTGCTAGGATGAATGTAAGAAAAATATAAAATCTGTTGTTTGACAGTTTTCACTAGGCTCAACTATTTTTTACTAAAATAAGAATATGCAACTTGTCATTTTTATAGAGATGGATATACGTATCCAAATGGCATGAAATTTGTAAAGTAGACTTTTGGGGACATATTTAGGCTACTGTAATTTTCTCATAATTTATTGTGCACTTTTGATATATTTTCCTTATTTCACCTTAGTGTCCAAATAAATTAATAAATATATTTAAATAATTTATTTGGGCTTGACCATCATGTTTTTTAGAGTGTGTATGATTCCTATGAACTGTTGGTACCATTGGTTGTGCCCAAATTTGATTGCTTGTATGCAGTGAAATATTAATTGCTCTATAATTCAATTTTAGTGACTATTTTGGACAGTTTTGGTTGTTAAGTAAATTGCATAGGTAAAATGGTGTTTGCTATGAATCTTGTCTATAACAAAGTTGTACATAACTTACTTAACTTACTTGTGTAAAATTTTCATGGCAATAGGATAAATGGTTTGAGAGTTATAGCTGTTAGAAGTTGGTCTCCAGAAATGCTTGTTCTCTAGAATTTCTGGACAGATCTGAGAAATTACTTTGTTTCAGGCGGAAGGAGGAGTCAACGTGGAAGATATCCCTGAGTATCCTGACCACTAACCTTCTTTGTTCTTGAAAGGCAAGCCCCGGAGCATTATAAGCCTCCAATGTTTTTACAAATATCACTTTGCGTCCTTTTATGTTTGATGCATTAGGTTATAGGAGTTGATTGGAAACACTTGTTGCATATATTCTCCTTGTCCTGACAAATATATCTTGAATCCTTGGTAGGTCTAGGATTGAATATATGCTTAGCCTTGCTTAGTTCAGTAGAAGTCGGGTGATTTCGCTTTCACCTGCAAGATATAGGTAGATATCTGATCACGGTTGACTATAATTGCTATCGTGGAAATAACCATGTGTTGATGACTAAAAAGGAGACCAGGTGGGATTAGATAGAGAAGCACAAGGCATGGAGGTCTTGGTGCCTATTTATCCTCGTCCATGTTGGTTAAGGACCGATTTGCTGTACGTCCTCATGGCATGTTGAACGCATGCCTAGCACTTAGTTGGCCGGATAAGTCGTTTCGATCGTGAAGCCGAGTAGCTCAATTCAGGCTAGGCCCTAGTAAGTGAAAGTGCACACACTGGAGGTAGTAAGGATGTACGGAGAGCTAGTGGCCTGAGTCGAAGGGCAGACTGTCCTAAACTTCCTGGCAGACTGGTAGAATCTCTGAGGGTGCGGCGGTGATCGGACCCGCGAAGTTGGTTCCTGAGTTGTACCAAAGGTGACCCGATGCGACCCCAACGGGGAAGTATGGGTTTGTGTTAGGAATAATTCCCCACCTGGGTAGGAATCGATTTGAATCGCCGTCTCTCCTGAATAGTGAGAACTTGATAGAGCAGCGACAACGTACAGTAACTTAATGGAAACTTGATGGTTATGATGATGCTCAAATTATTACACCGGGTATGGTTACTAATGCTTTTTAGCTTAATCAAGTGATTTCTCTAGTTCAGGTGCTAATCTAGAGACGCTTAATTGAGTAGGTATTCAAATTGATGCTAGAGGTACTAAATCTCCAAGTTATGTTACTTAAGCTTTTATGCAAAATGTTGTCAAGCTAGCTCCACCGATAAAGCCTTGCATTCTCCTTGGTGTCATATTATTTCTTGTTAATGATGGGTAAGTCTAGCTGAGTATATTCTCATACTCAGGGTTTATTCCCTCTTGTTGCAGATGACATGAAGTATCATGGGTACTGTAAGAACTGCCTTCATCCTGCCATGGATGAGGACTAAACCATGGGGCATGGTACTCCTAAGTTATCCCCTCTATTCTACTTTTGCTAGAAATGACCATGGTACTAGCATGTATTTGAACTAAGGGTGATGTTGATGTCAAACTACTTTGCTTCCACTATTTGAACTTGGTTTGTAATAACTATGTGAACTCCGATGTATGTGAGATACTTGTGAACTATGATGTAACATGTGATTAGTTGTGTTGAATCATGTATGATCTTGGTTTGTATGTTGGTTTGTTTAAGATCCTTCATGATTTCATCGAACTACCGGGTTTATATGGGCTTAAGTATGACGGTTCGATCGCTTCGGTGATTGCTATTGTACTTGTGCTCTTATAAATTGGACGGTTCTGTTACATCCCCCTCTCACAAAACACAAATAGGCAAAGAGCTTCTCCACTTTTGAGCAACACTCCAAGGGCTTAGGCGCTAGATAGCTAGTAGAGTAGTAAGGGAGAGATGTGAGGGAGAGCTTGGGAAGGCGCCGGACTTGTTAGTGTCTCCCCAACTTGTACCTTGACAAGCATCTTAACTTCAATGGGTTCTCCTGCTAAGTGAGTGTTCTTGATTCCTTTGGTATAAAGTCTTTGACTAGTTATGCTATACTCTTACTTGTTTGTGGGTTCGTAGTCCATCCTTGTGGTGCATGCTCTAGTAGAAGGGCCCTGATAGAGACGAATAACCCTTGCATGCACGCTAGAGTAATAGTTGATAGCGTAAACGTGGTGTCTAGGCTAGAAGCTATCTTCGTTTGCTTTGTTCCCCACGGTTGAGGGGTAGGCGGCAGGTGGTGACAGCCCTATCCATCTCTTATACTCCCCCACGTCCGGGTTCGATGTAGAGTGAAGGCCGGTATCGTGTGGCAGACTAGGTGTAAGCCGGCGCCGGAAGTGAGCAAGTAGGAGTTGTGTTTATCTATCCTTAGACCGTAAAACCATAGGAATCCATTTCAACCTCTGCCAATTCTACCCTTGTGTTGTCCTTGGATGAACTAGCTAGAAGAGTACCTCTGTTCCTTGTGGAAAATACGATACCCTGAATACTTTCGGGTGAAGTGCTACAATGGTAATTCTGTGCGCTTGTGGATTATTTCTGTATGCATTAAAAAATACCAACAAGTATTTCTACCGTCGTTGCTGGGAAACAGTTGCTATTTTCTTCGAACCTAGTTTGTCCTCGTATTTTATCTAAAAAACAAAAAAATATTTTCTTTTTATCCTTTTGTCACCATGAAGCCAACTTCAACTCCATACCCTTCCGCTTCAAGGGTCAAGTTCGCTGAGCCACCAACAAAACCAAACTGTTCATTTGGCAGTGGACTCCACCCTAATTTTATAACCATGGTTCGAGCGTGACCCTTCGCAGGGCACTATAATAAAAACCCATGCAATCTCCTGCATGAGTTTGAGGAGATGTGTTTGTGCATGAGCATCTCAAGCATGATAGAGGAAACACTAAGGTAGACATTATTTCCCTTTTCTCTCATAGAAAAGGAGAAGCAGTGGTACACTGAAAGCCATAGAAAGTACGAATGGGGACTGGGATGAACTTAAAGATAAATTTTGTCTTGCATTTTTCCTGATGTCCCGTATCAACTCTCTACCAAGGGTGATCCTCGACTTTGAGCAGTATGAGAAGGAGTCTATAGGTGCAGCCTAGGCCAAATTTTTAGCATTAATACACGCCGGCCCAGACTTGTCTTTAACCAACAGCATATTACTGTGACTCTTTTGTTTGGGTATCAACATGCACACTAACCAATGCCTAGACGTGACTATAGGAGTCCAGTTTACACACAAACCCACGACAGAACAAGTGAAATTCCTTGAAAACTTCCTAGAAAGTTACACTTCCCCCATCATGCGAAATAGAATCCTCTAGACAAAAGTCTTGTCGAGCGTCGAGGAGTCCTCATTAGTCAAATCCAAACTCATACCATCCCTAGATTTGACTAATGAGCCCTCACCTAAACCACGAACACCGAAGGTGTAACAGAACTGACCAATTTATAAGAGCAGAAGTACGAAAGCAATCACCGGAGTGATCAAACCATCATACTTGAGCCCATATAAACCCGGTAGTCCGCTGAAACCACGAAGGATTTCAAACTAACTCGCATACAACCAAGATCATACGTGATTCAACATAACAAGCCACATGTTACATCCATTTCACAAGTAGTTCACAAGTATCTCGTACATCGGAGTTCACATAGTTATTACAACACGAGTTCACAAATAGCGAAAGCAAAGTAGTTGGAAACCCTCACACACACTTAGTTCAAATACAAGCTAGTTCCATAGTCATATCCAGCAAAAGCATCATGATAAGATAACATAGGAGATCATGCTCATGATCTAGTCTTCATCACCAGCAGGGTGGAGACAATACTTGTAGTAACCGTTATAAAGCACATCATCTGAAACAAGAGGGAATAAACCCTGAGTATGAGAATGTACTCAGCTAGACTTACCCATCGTAAACCAAAAATAAATGACACCAAGGAGTATGCAAGGCTTTATTGGTGGATCTCGCTTGACAACAATTTTATAGAAAAGCTTTAATGATACAAGAGCATAATTTAAATTTTTAGTTAAGCAGCAAGTTACCTATATTAAACCTATCATCTAGATTAGCACTTGTACTAGAGCAAGCACTTGATTAGAATCCAAACATTAGTAACCATATCCGATATAATGTTGTAACATCATCATTATAACCATCAAGTTCAATTAGGTGTTTCTACATTGCCACTGCTTAGTCAAGTTCTCACTATCCGAGAGAGACGGCGACTCGAATTGATTCCTACCTAGCTAGGGAATTATTCCTAACACACACCCAAGCAACCTGATCAGTGGTCGCCTCAGGTCACCTTTGGTATAGCTCAGGAAGTAAATTCGCGGGCCCGAGCAGCGCCGCACTCTCAGGGAGTCCACTCTGCCAGGATGTCAATCTACCCTTGGACTTATGCCAATGGCTCCCCACACATCCTAACTACCGCCAGAGTGCGCACTTTCACTTCCTGGCTTCCGTCCTGAGTTGAGCTACTCGGCTTTGCGGTCAGAACGTGTTATCCAGCCAACTAAGTGATAGGCATGCGTTCAACATGACATGAGGACGTATAGCGAATCGGTCCTTAACCGACATAGACGGGGATGGATCCACACCTAAGACCTCTATGCCTTGTTGTTTCTCTATCGACATCCCGCTCGGTCTCCATTCATTATTAACACATGGTTATTTCCATGATAGCAAATATAGCCAACCGTGACCAGATATCATCCTATCTTATAAATGATAGGAAATCACCTTACTTTACCGGTCTAAGCATGGCTAAGCTTTGATTCGCTCCTAGACCTAAATAGGATTCAGGGTACATTTACTGGACAAGGAAGAGATGTATGCAACAAGTGTTTGCATCCAACTCCTATAACTTAATGCATCAAACATACAAAGATACTCGAAGTAACATTTTCAAAACATAGGAGACTTATAATGCTCTAGGGCTTACCTTTCAGAAAAGAGGAAGGTTGGTGATCCAAGCACTCAAGCAGTTCTCCTTCGATGACTTCTCCTTCTAGGGCCTGCACCTCCTGCTCCTGAACTTGCTGCTGCTCCTCTGGAAGTCCTTGTTCAAATTCTAGAAGAGTGACTCCCTTCAGAACACCTATTGCATGCATATGCACAGCATAAGAGTCATGCATGCAAAAGAGATGGAAGGTGATGATGAAATGTACAGCCTTGTATAGGTGGGCACATGAATGACATGATGATACAAGATTAATATTTACTTTACTGAGTAGGTGCATATCTCTTCTTGAAAATAAGAACTACACACTCATCAAGCTCTAACAACCTAAGATAAAGTTGTTCATCTTCAATAAGACATCTAGCAGCTGCAACAAACAACTTATCTTAATCAGCCTAAGCATCTAAATCATCACATCAACTCATATAAAGCAATCAAGTCATTCACTGCATTCAACAGATTCGTGGCTACAGACAACAGCTTCTAGTTTAACTCATAACTGGAGTTGTACTGACCCAAAAGACATGCAACAAGACAATCTAAAAAGACTATGAAGTTAGCTACAATTCATCTTTAATCATATCTGCATGATTCCCAAGTTAATAGGGTCAAACAGTCACATTTATCAAATCTGGTCCAGAAATTCCAAAGAACAATTAGTTCTGAAGACCAACTTTGAATAGTCATAACTCATAAACTATTTGGCCAAATGCCATGATAATTTAATATAAGTTAGATAAGTGAGTTATCTACCACTTTGTTATAGACAAGATTCATAGCAAATATCATCTTCACCATGTAATTTGCTTAACTCTAGAATCTGTCCAGAAAGTCACTATAAGTGAATTTTAGGGAAAATAATATTTCACTACATATAAAGAATGGTACTTTAAGCACTACCAATGTTACCAACAGTTAATATACATCAAATGAGTACTAGAAAATATAGTGGCCATTCCTAAATAAATTCTTTTCATGCCTTTATTAATTTATTTTGATAATTAAGTGAAATAATAAACACATAGCAAAAGTGCACATTAAATTACAAAAAAATTATAGTAACTTACACATGTCACAAATAGGCTACTGTATAAATTTCATAGCAATTGAACATGTACAACATCCTACACAAAAATGACAAGCCAGCAGGGCTTAAAGTAGCATAAATAGGAAATCCTATTGAAAAGTGTCAAACAATAGATTTCATATTTTTCTTAGCTTCATCATAGCATAAGAACACTGTGCAATAAATTTCATGCTCATTGGATACATGTTTTTACCATGAAAAATAGCACAAGAATTTAGCATTTATTTAAAATAAATAGCAAACTCCTATTTCCAGCAAGATCACTGTGAAACCAATATTTTTCCCCGGTAGTACATGATAAGACAAGACCAACAAAATAGGAAATCACATTTTTATCACTTTCCTAGATCAAGTTTTGCATTTTACAAGATTGGAAACATTCAAAAAGTATTTATCTAGCCCTATTTTATTCTCCCAGAAAAATACCAGAAACAGTGCATTTCATATTTTTATCAAATACTACACTTCATGAGGAATCTGACAAAATTTGGTTCACTTAATTTGGACACCTATAGCTCCAGATATGATTTTCTAAAGTTAGCACAAAATTCTAGGAAAGAAATAAACAAAACGCTAAAGTACAGCCGCTGACGCGTGGGACCCAGAGGTCACGGACCCACCCGTCAGTCGAACAGAGACAGGGGAGGAGATTTGACCGGCGCTAGCTCACCGACGGTGAGCTTTCCGGTGAAACCGACCCCACCATCATGGTCCTCTCATCCTCCCACGTCGATAGGTGTAGGAGGTTGGGGCGCGGATGCACCGGAGAGGCTCGTCGCCGACCATGGCGGCACGACGGCACTGTGTGGAGGTGCGCCGGCCATTCCCGGCCATGACAGGTCCAAGCAAGAGCGGCTATGGCCTCACGGTGCTCAGGTGGAACTACCAATGCTACCTAGGGTTTGGGTGGTAGCGCCGGCGAGGTTCGTCCACGTGCGCGGATGTGTGGCGGTGAGAGCGTGGCACCTTGCGATCAACCATAGGGTCTCCCCTGAAGCTATGTTACATACGCATCTAGTGCTAGCATGAAGAGGAACGGAGAATTAGCAAGGGAGCAGAGTAGCGGCGAGCTCGCCGTGAAGGCGGCCATGGAGATAGTGACTCTGGTGAGGGCAAGAACGGCAAATTCGCCCTCACCGTGGCTTGCTTGATCCAGCAACTATGTCGAGGAGGAAGAGAGGAAGACGACGAAGCTATTGGCTAGATGGAGGTGGCAATGGTGCTATGGCGAAGGAGCTAGGCGGTGGTGGGGCTCTCGGCAGCAATGGCGGTGGTGCTGTTGCGGCTCACGCACGACAGCGAGACAAGGTGGATGAAGCGAATGAAGGCAGCAGCTCGTCGTGGCGTCTTTGCTTCTCCTCTGGCCTGATCAGTGGACCCAGCGATGGTGTATGGACAACACATGGTGCCTGCGGTCAGCACCCAGTTGGCCACGATGGCCAGGTCGAGATGGCCATCAGGCCCAACATCAGGTGTCTGACGGCGCATTTTCTCCCCGTCCTAATTCCTAAACCATGGCACCTACGATCAACCAAATGCACTACGTGATAGAGCTAAGTGAGTACTCCAATATTGCCAATACCAACTTAGTCTAGATCTCCATGGTTTTCAAACTATAAAGCACCCAAGTACCCTTCACGAAATCTAAAAAGCATGGAAAGACTTAGAAATTTTTTTCAAGTTTCAAACAGCACTGCATTGATTTTTGTGAGCCAAATTCAAGCATGTTAGGAGCTGAATTAGCCTATGACCCAAAAATAAAAGTTGTTACACTACTCAAGTACTACAACTTTGTTTTAGGGTGCACATCCATGCAAAGTTTGTAAAGTGACGTTCAACTCCAGTCAAACATGCAACTAGAAATTGGTGGTTTACACTATAGATACGACTTAGAGACCAAACTAGCCTTGGTGATGAATACCAAAGTTGTTCCATGTGATATTCTAAGCATGTTTAAGGTGTCTTAGTGACCAATATCAACCACTTGCACTTAACCACACATGGTCATAAGCATACACATATGGGAAACATAGAATAACAAGGCATGTTTCACATGTTTCAATTGTATGTTTCACATGTAAAAGCTCATATATGAATGCTTGATGCTTATGCTCATGAAAATTCAAGTGCAATTATGCAAGCCTAACACCTAGGGTGTTACAGAAGGAAAGAGTGATTTATCCTTCGGAGTTCCCTATCGAATTCGGGGATTTCAGCAATACCTCAAAATATTTTGGGCACAAAAACTTACACGTCCTTCTGAGGAAGTTTCCCCTAAAATAGAGCCATCGAAGGAATGGTTGTTGGAAGTAAAATATTCTTTCAAAGAAATTTAGATTCTTTCACCTTTTACAACCATGCCTTGTTCATTAAGAGGAACAAACACAGAAGCCCTGCACAACCCCATAGTCGGGACTATCATCATGTCAGAATTTCTGGTGAAAAATCTTTTGGGCAACATGCCGCTAATCCCGACCAACAAACTTTTCAAAAGTCCCTCAGGACTCATCTTTGAGTGTAGTGGGATTGTTAGGGACGTGCCAATTGAAATTAATAAAACCGAGGTTCACTTAGATTTCCACATCTTTGCCATTCTCGACATTGAACTTGTCATAGGCTACCCCTTTGAAAAACTTTTCCAAAAGAAACCTACTCATGGGAGCCTTGGTCAAGAATGTGGGAAAACTGCTTCGGCCACTCACCTAGAAAACCCCATGGCAGAGCATTATCCCAACCATAACCCGTTCGAGGAGGTGAAGTTCATTTCCCCGTTCATTTCACCTAGGCTTTCTAGTGAAACTAAACATCCATCGCCAACCTCGCTCGAACGTAAGCCATGTCCCTCTAGCCATAAAACTATTGTTCTTGATAATGATCAAGGCTCAATGTTGTTTCCACGTGATATATCTCTTAAGAACAAAAACTTCTGTGCCATGGACATTTTGCTTAGTGCCACATGCTTCCACGAGGATCACAACCACCTCTTGATCCTTGTTTCCAAACATTTTAAGAGGATGGTTGTTGATGCCTTTGTTTATCATAAATATTGCAAATCATGTAGTAGCATCATGGCACTAACCTTGTAGCTTGAATGAAAATGCTCAATACTTTGTGGTGAAGTTGGGAACTACACCACCAATGATAATTGTAAGATGAAGTTCCCAAGGTCAAGCTTATGACCATAAACAAAGCACTGCCGGGAGATACCCCGGATTATCAAAAAAAGGAGATCATAAAAAAACAACTTTCTTATTAATAAAAAGCAAGAATTTGTTATCAAGTTAGTATGCACCTTTAGGTATTCTTGTGTGTTAACCCTTTTAGGTTAAGATCAAGAAGAACAGGGACATACATTGCCTAAAAACATGGGAGCTACATCAACTACATGCCTTGATGATCTTTGGTGATGGAACACGCTAAAAAAGGAGACCCTGATCCTGCACACTTGACTTTCACACAAAAGTCCAAGTGTGGGGAGGATGGTGAGAGTCCCAAGTTCCATACATACCAATGATCACCTTGATTAAAAAAACAAGAAATGATGATGTTAGCTCTACGTTGCTATATAAAAAAAATATTTATCAATTCCTTTAACTCATGTTTATCTCCATATGATTTTGCTCATACAAGTTCATGCTTCCATTATTTATGTCATGTGCTCTAGTTTGGGTGTATTCTATAGGCACACTCATAGGCATTTTAAATTAAGCATGATGCTTAGGTTAAAATAGCCTCCTTTAATCAAAATTTTGACATGTTGTTGAATTTTGGTTAATGGACTTTGAGTTATTATTTTCATGAATAATGAAAGTAACCTAAAATGGAGATGAATCAAGGCTAGGATAACTTTGCAAACTTCATTTTATCCTTCTTTGAGTTAAGCTTAAAAATAGAAAAAGGGGGAACAAGCTTTTAATAAAAAATAAAAAAATAATAATAATAATAATAATAATAATAATAATAATAAGATTTAGGCTCCCCAGTCTTTTGGCTGGTAGAGCCCTTGTTTGTTTCCATTTTTCCTTGTTAAATAAAAAGTAGGTACAACAATAAGTGTGAGGGGGATCTGTCAAGCAAGATGAACACACATTCGAGATCTCCCACCAAGACGTTGCACAAACATCGACTGATCCAACATGCAGAAGGACAGGCAGATAGCTTCAGAGAGGGTTGGCTGAACCTTTGGTTTAGTCAAACCATCTTAGAGTTAGCTCCTTCTTCAATGATGGTTAGTGCAACACAACCTCAACTCCCTACAATTCTAAGTTTGAACATACATGAATCTTGATCACAAAAACTAAACTCAATTTATCCCTGCTATCTCCTCATGATCAACAATGCCCATATGCAATTTTACAAACCACACTTTGTTTAAAATTTTGAAAAGTGACATGTTCATAACATGTTTAAGATAGAAGCTTGCATAAAGTTGGTTCCGTATACATACACTTATGCTTGTGGGAAAATATTCTAATAGGACACTCATGTTGACTAAGTTGTTGTGAAGTGTGATATAGTTCTGACTTTGAAATCCTACCATTTCTATTTCAAGTACTTGGAGAATTTGTTTTAATAAAGATATAAAACCATAGTATCACATACTCCTCAATTGGTGAACAATTCCCACCAAAGCCAAATTTGACATCTTGTAGAGTTTCAAGCCTTCCACATATGCTGCTTGTTATTATGTTGAGTTTGGTCAAGTCTTGTTGACCCCTATTGAGAGATTTATCATGCTCCCAAGATCAAGATCACGTACACTCCACATACACATGTTGCTCCTACACTAGGAGTACGCAAAAACATGCTTCCATCTAGATCCACTAAAAACTCTTCTCCTACACTGGGAGTAGACACAAAAAAATGTTTTTAGGTGAATACTCTATGTTCTAGAAGATAGTGATCTCTCTCTAAATATGTTGTTTAAAGAAAAGAGACATAGGCTATGCAAAAAGTTTATAACAAGAAAAAAAATATGGACACATGAAGGTCCAAGTACAAAAAAAATAATGAGCACATGAAGGCTCATGTATTGAAAAAAAGAGAGATAGCCATGTTTCAAAATAATAAGTTATAGAGAGAGATCATATCTACAAAAGGTGTATAGTATTAGTTTACCTTTTTCCACACACATGCACATCTTGATCTAAGAGTATGGCACTTCTCTCCTTGGATCCTTGATTTGACTTTACAACATATGCAATACAAGTATGCTATATTGTTTATCCCTACCTAAAGCTCCACATAAACCTTTTTAGAAGTAGGAGAAAACAATAGAAGGCAAAACTCTGCTATGCCTTGGTGAGAAGTTATACACCATTGAGTGATTTGAGAGTGCCACTTGAGGAGTATAAGGTGAACTATGCTTTTCTTGAGAAAACTTTCAAAAAAACTCGAAGTTACTAAGATGTGATTTGGGAAGATGACTTTGTTTCAAGAACTGTTCCACTTTTCAACCACCCAAAGAAACATGTTAGCTAATGCCACATATTCGACTGGTGTAAAGTATGTGCTGGAACAACTTTCATGTATAGCCATATATCTTAGAATGTTATGCTCATGATTACTTTTATCTCCAAACTTTGCTCGAGGATGAGCAAAAGCTAAGTCTGGGGGAGCTTGTTGGCGGTGCTTAACTCATAATTCCTACCGCCAACATTTTAACAAAACAAACAAAAGTAAACAACAAAACTTAGAATTAGGGATTTTTACTCACACTTTGCACTAGTTTTGGTACAAGCATGTTTTGCAAGACATAATTATGAAACACATGACAAAATATGCAATCAAGAAAAGCAGAATGCGCATCCAGACCAAAGAAACATAGAGTGGCCATCCAAACTCAAACTCTGGACCAAAGGCACCATGGGGATGCACTCTAGGTCCAGCCAGGAATCCACCGACCAAACACGATGATCATCGGAGGTAGTTAAGGGGTGGCCGACCCAGGGGGTGCTTGATCCCCTACTGGGACAGCCTGTCCCCTCCTTTGTCTAGCGGTCGCATGGAGGCATGCGGAGGCGGTGCACAACCTTCCTTCTTGTATAAATAGAGGGGCACCCTCCTCTCACAAAACACAACAAGGCAAAGAGATTCTCCACTTTTGAGCAACACTCCATGGGCTTAGGCCCTAGATAACTAGTAGAGTAGTAAGGGAGAGATGTGAGGGAGAGCTTGGGGAAGAGCCAGACTTGTTGGTGTCTCCCCAACTTGTACCTCGACGAGCATCTTAACTTTAACGGGTTCTCCCGCTAAGTGAGTGTTCATGATTCCTTTGGTATAAAGTCTTTGACTAGTTAAGCTATACTCTTACTTGTTTCGGGTTCATTGTCCATCCTCGTGGTGGATGCTCTAGTAGAAGGGCCCTGATAGAGACGGATAACCCTTGCATGCACGCTAGAGTAATAGTTGATAGCGTAGACATGGTGTCTAGTCTAGAAGCTATCTTCGTTTGCTTCATTCCCCATGGTTGAGGGGTAGGCGACAGGTGGTGACAGCCCTATCCGTCCCTCGTACTATGCCTTGTCTAGGTTCGACATAGAGCGAAGGCCGGTATCACTTGGCAGACCAGGTGTAAGCCAGCGCCCAAAGTGAGCAAGTAGGAGTCATGTTTATCTATACTTAGACCATAAAAACATAGGAATCCATTTCAACCTCTGCCAATTCTACCCTTGTGTTGTCCTTGGAGGAACTAGCTAGAAGAGTACCTCCATTTCCTATGGAAAATACGATACCCTAAATACTTCCAGGTGAAGTGCTACAACGGTAATTCCATACGCTTGCGGATTATATCTGTATGCGTTAAGAAATACCAACAATCACTCACACTATAGACTCAACTCAAGCCTACAACATACCCCTCCCAGCACCACAGCAACCCTCGCCATAACACACCTTCATTGTGTGGTTTACGGCATGCTCTAACGTGAGCACCCGACCACCCACCTCATCACAGATGTTCCTTATAAAGCGCTTTGCAACATTCCTCTAATGGTGGTCGGCTTCACGAACCTCATACACTAAAGGAAATGGTGTATTTGGATGCCCAAGAAGAACGACATGGTCATAGTTCTTAGCTTGAAAGGTATGAGCGACCCTGATAGCCGTGCTGAATGCACATTAGTCTCTATCTTTCTGAACAACCTCCCTAAACTTAGCGACCTTCATGGTAGCCACTCAGCAAAGGCGTTAGCATCAATAGTTTGCAATGTGCCACTCTCTAACATGCCAACCTCTATCAACATACAATCAAGTGTAGCCTTCATAAGGGCCATGCAATCCTAGGCTCCCTCTGCATGCTCTCGACTCGACAAGCACCATCAGCAGCCTTCTCTTTAGCCTTCCTAGTTTTCTCCTCTGCCCCATAGTGGATGTGGTTAGCTTCACGGAGCTCAGCCTTTACATTGATGTTCTATGACACCACCTCCTTGTGGTAAGCCCAAAGCTTCTTGGAGACCTCACACTAAGACTCTAGCTTCTCCTTCACCATCTTTAGCTCCTTGGCAAGATCCTTATTTGATTCCTTCAGTTTAGCCACCCTCCTCTTCTCCATGCGCAATGAATCATTCATTCGCCCGAGCAATTCCTAAAGGTCGGTCTAGATTGCACCACACCAATGCCTGAACACCCAAGCATATAAAATTGATCGCTTTCTTGACACCTCCGCATCATCACAAAGCTCATCAACCTTGGCCTGGACAAGCACCATCTCTACCTCAGGAATGCAAAACCTATGAGATAACCCACAAAGGAACCTTCGCTCTTCCATGGTCCTAGTCAGGTAGCTCGAGCTCATGTACAGGTCAACCTTCTCATCATCAGCCCTAAGAACATCACTCATATGCACCAGGGCCTCCTAGCTTGTGCTTCTAAATGGCCGCTTCCCTCTTCCATTATGAGGTCTTCCCCTCGACCAACTGATGAACCGAGGGCACTCTAGGCACATGCTCGTGAGGCGCACCACCCTTGGAGTCACTAACCGTAACCATGGCCAGCTGTTGTGAGGTCAGAACTATGGCAAGCATTGTTGTTCGAGTTGGTGTCAAAGTATGTGTCTCCGGTGGCTCGGGTGGACTCAAGAACACAAGAATCATAGAGAGGACGCATTTGTTTATCCTAGTTCGGGCCAATCGATGCCCTATGTCTAGCAGCTGATTATCCTTATACTCAAAAGCACCCAAAATCGAGGACGTTACAATAGGGTTGTAGAGAGATTTGGTTGGGTGTTAGCTCGGTGCTAATCCTAAGGTTGCCTCACCGCCAGTGGAGCTTTCCTCTCATCGGAGAGGAAGAAGACGATGGGATGCAGTGGAGGAGCTCTCGGTGCCCCTCTCTCTGGGTTCCCCTGCCCTCGATGCTGGGTAGGAGCGGATGTAATGGAATGATTTGTCTTGGATTGTCCCTCCCCCTCTAGGTCCAACCTTATCCCTTATATAATGAGATAGGTCGGGTACATGGTGGTTTGGGGAGATGAGTCTATGGTCTACATCCGCCGGAGTCTAGGAGGGTATTGTAGCGATGCTCTGTGGACTATGGTGGTGTCATGGAGCCAAAGAAGCCTTGGGCGTCGTCCGGCTGCTCTGTTCTAACACTCTATGTGTCAGGCAGTGTCAGCTTGGACTGGCCTTCCCCAGGTTGACCTTCCGGAGTCTTCTTGATAGTGAAGGAGGTTGGCTCTAGGGGCTGACGCATGGGCCCAGGAGCCGCCTATCCCCTAGAGGCCTTGGGAAGCTTGTCTTCTTATGTCACGCCCCGTGCATGACCCTATCACAAAAGTGGCCGACACGGCCACGCCCAGGGAATGATGTCTTGGAGCCCCGAGCCTTGATGGCTTAGGGCTTCTCTTCTTGAGCTCGGCCTTGGCTGGCGTTGCAAGCCAGGCAGGAGCCAAGGCCTGATCTTGGGTGTGTCATCGATTGGGAATTTGAGGCCCGGGCAAGCCCCCGGGCCTTGTGTGGGGGCTGCGCCATGCCTAGGCTTGGCTAGGTTTCTTGGTCTGAGGGTGCGTGTGAGCATACCCGATGGGTATAGCCCCGAGCCCTCGGGCAACACTGGAGGGGTCGATTGGGGGAGCCCATCGGTTGGGAACCATTGATCCCAACGCTTAACATACCCATATGTCAGGATCTTGTCAGGAGCCCCCGAGCCCTTTTGTGGCCTCATTTGGCCTGATTCATGATGGCGATGAAGTGCTGAATTCGATCTTCTGGTGACCGAACTAGCCATGGCGGAGATGATTTCTGTTGATGGGAGTGTTGCCCTATGTGGGGTCATTTCCCATAGTGTGATAGGGATGCTTGGCTATCAAGGCTAAGTGGTAGTGTTGCTGACCCCTTCTCTGTTCCGATGTTGCATAGGTCTGTGGCCCGAGCGAGGGTTTAGTGAACTCGTTTGGGAGTTACCGACTTTAGGCTCAGGGGCAACCTTCCTTTTGATCGGGACCTACCATGGGTCGGGTGATCGAAAGTGTCTGGGCTTTGGCTCAGGGTCATCTAATCACCTAGAGCACCATGCCCTTTTGGGGGCTTCGATAGCAGGCCCCGAGCCTCTCGGGATGGCCTTCGTGGGCCAACCTTTTGTAGCCATAGGTTAGGGTGTGGGGAGCGCGCTGAGCTCGAGGGACCCACGTTGGGTCCATCGCTCTATGGTCCTTGACCCAACTCCGGGAGTTGTTTGGTTTTGGGGGTGCACCGTCTGAGCCCTCATCGATCGAGGGGTCGAGCTGCTCCATCTGGGGAGCTAGCGTAGCCCCGGAGGCCGTCATGGGGCCTCAAAGTCTTTGAGGGGCTCAAATGAGCCTACACCTCTGGGCTATTGTCCCCTCTAGGGGGCTGGGCTGCTATGACAATAGCCTTGTTGGCCATGATTGTCGCGCCCGTGTTGCTAGAGGGTGAGTTCATGAGAACCCCAGGTTTACGGTCGTTCCATGCCCCGAACATGTCCCCTAGAGGGGAGATCCTCAACTTCTTGGCCAAAGCCACTCATATAGTTCTTGAGCCCATCTATCGGTGATTGGGGGCTCGCTGTGTTCCTTGGTGGGTCATGACGAGTAGGTCCGGGTTGGTACATGGACATCATGCGATGATCTATAGGGTTCACTTCTGGGTGACTGGCTAAGGCCTCTGGTGTCCAATCATCAGTGTCCCTCGCACTTTAGATGCCTCAAGCATCATTGAAGCCCGTTGGGCTAGCATTAGAACCCTTAGCGATGCCCCTTCTGAGAGGTCCCATGCCGGCATGCGGGTGGGAGAGGCGATCTGATGAAAGATCGGATACAGTGATAGTTGCAAATGAATGAAATGAACACAAGAGATGGGATAGGGGACATAGCTAGTAACATGGCAACCGAGGCCATTCTGTTAGTGCCTTGCCGACCTCTCTCCTGCTTCCCCTGCTCCATCGTCTGTCCTTGCCTCGCTCGGGGGCCCTGTGTTGTGGTTCACCTTCATGGAGGGCAATAGGTGGTTAGCTCAGTCGATCCTTTTGCGTAGCCAAGCTACTGCTGAGTCGCTTAGGCTTAAGGAGACAACAGTGAAGTCAAGTGAAGCAAGAAGGTTAGGAGGATGGGACTTATCTTGGTTTTTATTGTTGGAGAGGTGGGCTCTGGCTCAGGAGACGACACTTTTGGGTGAATGCTTGGTGATGGCCTTCCCTCATGAGGAAAGGTCAGAACTCACCTCGATCAGGTCAACCCCTTCTGGGGGCCAAGCGTCTGGATGGAGGGGCCAGCCGAGCCACCGCTACTGCTAGGAGTCTTGGCTGCACCGCCGATGCTCGGTCGGTTGAGCACTGCCACTGCCTTGGCTACTCCCTCTGCTGGCACCCTTTTCTATGTCCTAGCTAGGGCCATCGGGAGAGCAGGGGGTGATGTAGTCTAGATTGCAGTAGTAGGCTTGCTCGAAGCTGCCCTCGACGGTGATGACACCCTTTCAGGCGGGGCATCTTGTGCTTCAGGTAGGTGTAGTTGAGGATAGCCATGAACATGGCAAAGCATGGCCGACCCAGGAGAGTGTGGTAGATGCCGGGGAAGTCGACCACCTCAAAGGTGAGCGGCTCCTTGCAGAAGTTGTCTGGCTAGCCAAAGGTGATGTTTGAGTCAGATGCGCCCGAGGGGCATGGCCTCCTTCCCTAGGATGATCTCGTAGAATGACACCTTGCTAGGGCACAGGCTGCTCCACTGGATGTCCATCTTATCGAGGGTGCTGGCGTACAGTATGTTGAGGGCGTTACCCCCATCCATTAGCACATTGGTGAGAGGTGTGGTGCCCACGATCAGGCTCACCATGAGCAGGTAGCTCCCTAGGAGTGGAACAGTCAGGATGATCCTCCTGGTCAAAGGTGATGGCTGTCTGGGACCATTAGAGCCATGTTGGAGCGGTGAGGGTGTGAACGGCGTTCACCTCCTGCTCGGTGATGCATCGCTACTGGTAGGATTCGTAGGCCTAGGAGCCCCTAAAGATCATGAGGCAACGCTCGGCCTTGGAGAACTTGGTGTCATCCTCTGGGGTGGCATCTACCGGCCTACCAGCCTTAGGGGTAGGCTTTTGGGCCTTACACTGTTGGCCGAGGGTGGCGTGGAAGTAGCCACTAATGGTGGTGCAATCTTTTAGGAGGTGCTTGCCGGTCCCCTGTGGAACAGGCAGGGGGCCTCGAGCGCCTTCTCAAAGTGCTCCGGGCATGCACTGTGCCCGCAGGGCTAAGACCTAGTGGCACCATCTCCTCCCCATGGTGCTTTCGGTGCTTGTTCTTCTTGTCATGGTGGTGCTAGGATGAGGTGGGGTCATCGTTGGCATCTCCACCACTGAGGTGGATTGCGGCCTTGAGCTTGCCACTGAAGTTGGCTTGGACGGCCTCCTCACTGGTGGCGTACTTGGTGGCGACATCCTAGAGCTCCCGCATCATGCACGGGGTCTTGTGGCCGAGCATGTGGATGAGTGCCTCACAGGTCATGTCGTTGATGAAGGCGTTGATCACGTCAGTGTCGGTCATGTTGGGGAGCTCGTTGCGCTTCTTAGAGAAGCGCTGGATGTACTTTTGGAGGGCCTCATAGGTCATGCCGCTGATGAAGGCTCTACCTATAGTTGTAGAGGTCCCACGAGTTCTTGGGCTGGGTATATGTGCCCTGGAAGTGGCCAATGAAGACTGAATGGGGATCACCCCAGCAGCGGATGCTATCGGAGCCAAGCTCTGGTCGAGATTGATAGAAGTAGGGGAAGGGACTAGATAATGAAGTCATTGTATGACCCCTCGGCCTTCATGGTGAGGTGGTAGTCCTCTAGCCAATGGTCTGGGTAGGGAGCCACTCGGATCACTGCCCCAAATGGCACGGGGTCAATGATTTAGGGTGGCGCCCCCATCCTATCACTCAAGGGTTTGGGATTGTGCTTAAGTGTGGTGCCTGGCCTCAATGGTGTCATGAACGTCATGGTCGTCATGATCTAGTGGCGCACGGGGGGACGCCGAGGAGAAAGGTCACACCTTCGCTCCTGCCGAGGCTTGGCACCCCATTTTCATGGCCGGTCGGCATTACCTGATTGGTCACAAGTGTGAGATTTATACCGATCACAAGAGTTTGAAGTATATATTCACTCAGTCAGATCTGAATTTAAGGCAGCACAGATGGCGAGAGTTAATCAAGGATTATGATTTGGAGATACACTATCATCCAGGAAAAGCTAACGTTGTAGCAAATGCTTTGAGTAGGAAGAGTTATGTGAACATGGCCTATGCAACTCAATTACCTAGAGAGTTGTGTGAGGAGTTTGAACACCTGAACTTGGGTATTGTAGCTAACACTATGGAGTTAGAGGTAGAACCTACTTTAGAATGAGAGATTCATAAGGGACAATTGAATGATGAGAAAATCAAAGATATTGCTGAACGTATAGTGATTGGTAAAGCTCTAGGTTTCCACATGGATGATCAAGGAACAATATGGTTTGGTAAAAGGATTTGTGTGCCAGAAGTGAAGTCTATTAGAGAGTCTATTTTGAGGGAAGCTCATGACTCGCCTTATTCTATACACCCGGGGAGTACTAAGATGTATCTTGATCTTAAAGAGAGATATTGGTGATACGGACTAAAAAGAGATGTAGCTGAACATGTGGCCATAGGTGATACATGCCAAAGGGTAAAGGTAGAGCATCAGAGGCCAGCAGGTTTACTTCAACCTATGAAGATACCCAAGTGGAAATGGGAAGAAGTTGGAATGGATTTCATAGTGGGATTACCCCGTACACAGAGGGGATATGACTCTATTTGGGTAATTGTAGACCGTCTGACAAAAGTAGCACATTTCATTCCTATCAAGACAACCTACTCTAGTGCGAAGTTGGTAGAGCTATACATGGAAAGGATTGTATGTTTACATGGAGTACCGAAGAAGATTGTTTCAAATAGGGGTACACAGTTCACATCTCATTTTTGGTAGAAGTTGCATGAGTCCATGGACACGAAATTGAACTTTAGCTCAGCTTATCATCCTCACATAGATGGGCAGACTGAGAGAACAAATCAGATTTTAGAGGATATGTTGAGAGCTTGTGCTTTACAGGAGAGCTTGTGCTTTACAGTATGGGACAAGTTGGGATAAGAGTTTGCCCTATGTTGAATTCTCTTATAATAATAGCTACCAGAAAAGCCTTAAGATGGCACCATTTGAAGTGTTGTATGGCAGAAAGTGCAGGACACCACTATTTTGGAATCAAACGGGGGAAAATCAAGTCTTTGGACTAGAAGTTTTGCAATAGGCAGAGAAATAGGTACAAATAATAAGGCAAAATTTGAAGGTCGCGCAGTCTCGACAGAAGAGTTATGCTGACACGAGAAGAAGAGAATTGGTGTTTGAGATTGGTAATTTTGTTTATCTCAAAGTTTCACGTATGAGAGGAGTTAAGAGGTTTCATACCAAGGGAAAGTTGTCACCCAGGTATGTGGGACCCTTCGAGACCATCAACAGGAGAGGAGAAGTTGCTTACCAGTTGGAATTACCCGAACAACTCTTAGGTGTTCATGATGTTTTCCATGTATCATAGCTCAAGAAATGTTTGAGAGTACCTGAGGAACAGTTACCTCTGGATGAACTAGATATCCAAGAGGATCTATCATACTAAGAATATCCAGTGAGAATCTTGGAAACAACTGAGAGAATCACAAGGAGCAAGATTATAAGAATGTGTAAGGTTCAGTGGAACAGGCATTCTGTAGATGAGGCAACCTAGGAAAGAGAGGATGATCTGAAATCTGACTATCCTAATCTTTTTGAATCATCTGAATCTCGAGGACGAGATTCATCTTAAGGGGGGTAGGTTTGTAACACCCTAAAAAATTATTATAAATTAGTAATCAAATTTGAGCATTTAATTCATTTTTATGCATTTCAAACTAGGTTAAATAATGATTTTTGGCTAATTAAAATTTACTATAAGATTTAGTAACATGATTGCTGCATTCATGCCGTGGCATTTTGGTTTTTGTCTGAGTGTAGGGTTAGAGTTGAGTGGCTTTGAATTCAAATCCAGTTTGAATTTAGAGCAAGTTTGCAAAAACCAAAAAATGAAAAAAGTTCCTTTTTCTATTTTCACTCGCACCCCATTCCGGCCTAGGGCCTACTCGATAGCCCAGCCCCACACGCCCTTCCTTCCCTTGTAAATCATGCACGTGGCCCGTCATCGCGGCCTGCTCGGCGGCCCGCTCCAGTGCCCTCGCTTCGCACGCGCACACACTGTGGCCCAGTTCGGCGTGCGCTCGGCCTAGCCGGGGGCCTGCTCCGCACCCACGCCCGCGCGCTACCGATTCCCCTCTCTTCTCACTGCACACGGGACCCGCACATCAGTCGCCCCCTTCCCCTTCCATCTTCACCATCCGGTGATGGTGCTTTCCATCCATGGCCACCCGCCATGCCTCAAGCCAGCCAAGGAAGGCTTTTGAAATCCATTGATTCCACGGCTCCACCATGCCTGTTTCCCTTTTCTACCATGCTTGCTCACCTATAAAACCCCCTCTGCTGAGCCCTTCTTCCCCTTGTTGTTGCCACGCTCACCCACACCCCCGCCGCTCTGATTCACCGCTCAAAGCTCTCAATCTACCATAGCTTCTACCTCCACTCGTCATCACCGCCTTGGAACCATCCTAGACATCACGAGCAGCTTCACCGGGACCACGACGGTGATCAGTTCAAGGTTTCTGAGGATTAGTTAGGTGACCAGCAGTACCAGGAAGGAGACTTTGAGGAAGGCAAGTGTAGCAAAGGCCCCTTGTACCTATGAACTCTACAATTCATATACATGCATGTGTTTAAATTTGAATTACCTTTAAGAACTTTACCTAGTGTAACAACCCAGGTTTTTGGAGAAGCCAAAAATACGAACTTTTTAAAAATTTTCCTGCAATGTGTGAAGTATGTAGATGCTAGGTCAAACAAAGAACAATTTATAAATAAATTGTTGCATACATATAGTGTTGCTTGTAGGAGCTTGCCAGAGTTCCTTATTTGGTTTAGGGTTTTGTGTTGGAGAGCACAAGTCCGTAGCGAATCCTTTTGACTCCTTCTGGAATCTCTCATGAACCCCTTGACCTAATTTCTATAATCAGCCAACTATCTTTATCAACTCAAATACCCGTGAATTGCCAACCCTTGACATGGACCCCACTACCCCTAGTTGACCTCTAGTGGACCCCACTAGGAGGTGTACAAGTTGGCGACACATGTATTCAATATAGGAGCCTTGGTTTATTTAGAAAATAGGAAAGCCAATCTGGCCCAAGCAAATGACCAGCCAGCCCAAGATGCGAGACCGGCCCAACCCTCCTCCTGGCCCCGCACGTGCCTTCGGCCCAGATGGAGCACAGCAACCTGCTCGGCCTGCCTCCCTGATCTAGCCCAACTCACGCGCCATCCTCTTCTCCTGGCCGCATGGCCCAACTGACAACCGGTCGGCCCAGCATGGCCATAAGCTCAGTAGCGCTCGCAGGCCACCCACGTAGCCAGCCCAGCATCGCCACCCGCACGCGCACAAGCCACTGACAAGATGGATCCGCCCGTCAGCCATCACGCACCGCACGCTGCCGCATCAGGACAAGCTGACAAATCGGACCCCACGCGTCAGCCACCCTAGCAACAGGATCATCTTCCTCCCCACGCCAACCTCTTTCGCGACCGGGAGCCGACCACGGAGCAGACGCGAGCCTAGGGTCACGCACATCGCATGACCCTGTTTCCCCCTTGCGCCGCGCCTACGCTATCGCACGCGGGCCGTCGGATGCGCCGCATGCATCACCACCGCCCGATCACCGTCCACCATTGGAGCCCTTGGAGCTCGGCTATAAAAGCCAATGGCCACGAGCCCTAACCCTTAGCCCGATAGCCGCCACCGCTGGTGGCACAGCACCACACCGCGTCAAGCCGAGAGAGAGGGAGGAGGAAGAAGCAAGGAGGAGAAGGAAGCCGCTGCGGAACCGGACCTCGCTGGAGCCAGGAGCGCCACCCCGATCAGCTACAGCGACGTAGCTACTCGGCATGGCACTGCATCGCCTCATCACGGCCTCGCCTCACCACTGCACCGCCATCCTACCACCACGAGCCCTATGGTGAGCCACATTGTTCGCCGCTCACCACGCTAGCCGTACTCGCCATGGACGCCACCGCGTTCCCGCACCTGGGGAATGCAGAGGTAGAGCATTCCCACTCCTGGACACGCTGCACACGCACCACATGCACACCAGCCCAAGGTCTGGCCTCACCAACCCCTAGCAGCTTGGGAACACCGGCACGACCACTCCTAACCTCTTGGACGCCATGAACGGACCACGTCGGAGCACGAGCTCTTGCTCTAGCTTAGCCAACCGGTAGCATAGAAGGACCACCATGACCCTCTTGTTGAGCCAAACGGAAACGTGAAGCAAAGGGAAGAAAGGGGGACGACGCCGAGCCTTCTGCTAGGGAACGCCAGCGCCAAGCGCTCTGCTTATGCCATGCATACGCATCGCACGCACGCATGCGCTCACCATGGCCAGAGCACAACCATGGCGAGACCACCGCATCTTCTACGTCGCGGTAAAGGCGACGTTGACACCCTGACTAGCTCCGCCATGACGAGAGACACACCACGCTCACCTTAGCCAAGGATGAAGCCCACCGGAGCCCTACGTTGCCGCATCGCATCTTGTAGGAGTGCCACCGCCTCCGCCTTGCCCCCACCGCCATGGCCGGAGCCACTGGGGGCACCAAGAGCTCCTTCAACATGCCTACCATGGTCGTAGAAGCTCACACACTCCTCCAACTAGGCTCTCGCTGCCACTGCAGCCCTGTCCAGGCATGTCGATGAACCCACACCGCTGTTCACCGCGGCCAGCCAACTGGAGCCGTCCGACCACCATGTTAACTTCACCGGCACACCTGCTATGGCATGGCTAAGCTTTTGCCCACCTTAATTGCACACCCGCACCGCTGGAGGGGCTCGCCGGTGAGCTCACCATTGGCGGGAGCATGACGGGGAAAGAGGATTGGGATTTTCCCCTCGCCGGCCACACGTCCGAGCACTTGGTGCACGCGAACCAAACCCTAGGAAGGAGTAAGTGGACCAAGTCCTTCATAGACCAGCTCTGCAGTCTATGGACCAACGCAGGCAGGTTCACCATGAACCGTGCCTCACCTATCAATCACCATTTGACCCCAGACTCACATGTCAATGACTAGTGCCGAGGGCCCACCTATCAGCCGCGGTTTAGCTCTGACGACGCCATGCTAACGTCATGCCGAAGAAGAGACCACGCCAGCGTTGGGGACTTCGGCGACCACTCCGACCACCCCCGTGACCACGCCGACCACGTCGGCGATCTCGCTGACCACTTCGGCGATCTCACCGACCATGTCGGTGAGCTCTCCAATCACTTCGGTGAGCTCTCCGACCACCTCCGCAATCTCTCCGACCACCGCGGCGACCTCTTCGACCACTTCACCAGCTGGTACACTACTCCAAGTCCCTTCATGCCACGTGAACCAGTCACAGTGTGACACATGTCAGCCCTGAATAAATCAGCCTTAATTATTATCAGAAATGGATTTAATCTTCGGAAAGTCATAACAAATTCATACGACCTCAGAAAAATGTGAAACCAGTTCCCACATTTTTCTAAAATCAAGCTCTACGTGGTGGACTTGTCCCCACTTGCTATTCGTGCTACAAAACTCGAAGACCGAGATCTACCTCTCTTTTAGACTTGCAAATGGCCCCGACGACTTGGCCGAATACCCTTGTCACCAACCCTAGCTGTGTCCTACAGCAGCTAGCCACAAAAAGCCGCAGCCCTTTGGGACAAGTTACAACAACCATCCTCATATTCGTCGCAAGGCTAAAACCAGTCAAATGCCATTCCCGACGCCGACAAAAGCCCTCCCTTGCTCATTCTTACACTCGTTCATACACTTATTCTACACGATCTTTACCTATCTATAAATGCCTACACCGTGCCCTTATGCAGGTCTATCTATCTACCTTTCTCGCTATGGATATGTGCTACTCCATTCGTGTGGTCGTGTCTTAGCTCTTATGTTGGGTTCTCGGGATTCTTGTTCTTATGTTGTGCTTGTTTGCCTAAGGACCGTGCCTTCAAGCCGGTCGAGGGATCGTACCTTGTTCGACCATTTTGGTAGTGGGTTCGCCCCACCATGGCCGTAATGGAAGCATAACTCGCTCCCTCGCTTTTAGTTGTCTCTGACGTACTACAAATATTAGTAATCCGATTCGGCCCTAGGACCTAGCCATTGTGGACTGAACATTGGTGCGGATATCACCCGCACACCATGAGCCCTTTGTGGCCTATCTTAGTGGATGAGTTGGGATATGATGATTGTAGAAGATGGATGTCAACTCGTGTAGGATAAGCTCATGGCCGCGAGTCCTCTCGCCATGACCATCGGGCTCTACCTCTTTTCGCCTGTGTTTATCCTAGCCACCTTATATGATTGCACCACCTTGACCATAGCATTCCTTCGGACCTAAGCGATGACAACCGCACTGTTGCGAACCAAGGGAATAGCATTGTGCCATTTAAGTTGCACGGTCGTGATGCCCTATGAGTTGGTTTGGGTCGTGGGACTGTACCCCTTCTCTCCAACCTTCATCCGTTCCATGACAAGTTGGTCAAAAGAGTATAGATTCCATTCTTCTCTCTCTTTGGTTCTCAATCCCCATCGATCTAGTAAAGATGTGGATTGAGCCTTTTGCTAGATTGGTGTTTATTGCTCTTTTGATTTCATTCATTCGATTCCCGTCGTTGCTATGGCAAGTGGATCAAATGAATGTGAATCTCGTGTTTCTCTCTTTCATGCTTAAGCTCTTGTATGGTTGTACCCATTTAGACCATAGCATTTCTATGGTTCTTGCGGTGACAACCACACCGCTAAGAACCCTAGAGATGTCTTAGTGCCAGTGCACCTAAGTCGGGTACCCTACGAGTGGTTTGCGCACTTGGTGTTTGTCGCTTCCTTCCAATGCCCCGTCTTTCGTCGTGGCATGAGTGTTGGAAGAAGTAGACCTTGTCCCTTGTTGTTCTTGCTCTTGTTGCACCGTTAGCCCGCTCTGTTCGATTCCATCTTGCCCATGACGATTGGATCAAAGACCGGACTATTCTCTTTGGGTTAGCGAAGCTATGGTCTATGTCATACCTCGGACCCGTGCCTGTCGACCCGATCGGCCGTCTAAGACCATCTTTCCCGAAGATGTGTCTGAGAACATGACATGGATGTGCCTAGCTAACCCTCGCATCTTTTGCCATGTTGAACGACTCTCTTCTCGACTCCCGACGTTATTGAGTCGTGTGGATCGAAGGGAACCGTTGATGTCCAATCTCTTTGCGCTACCGCTTTCTACCATAGCGGACGAGCCGAAGTACATTGGAGCCAAGTCATAATAGTGTTATTCGTTCTTGTTTGCTTCTTGTATCCAATAGTGACTTACGGGATAAGACTATAAGAGCCGAACCCCATCGTTCTTCCTTCGTTGGGCTCATTCCCCGATTCTCGTCCTTTCCATGATGCCCGGATCAAAGGTCGTGAGCCGTGGTGTTGCTATGGATAAGCTTTGGCTTAAACCATCTATCCTAAAGCCATACTGGCTTGGCCATGACTTAAGCTTGTGCTTAGCAAACCACCACTTGTGATTCTTTGGCCCGAGGAAATCGGACAACCGCCGAGAGGGCTAAGCCGTGTATCTCTTATTGCCTCGCTGGTGTTATTGGATTTTCCTGCGCCTTGTCGTCTTTTCGAGTGTTGAGTGCTCTCTTGCCTTGCGTGTCGCTTCGCGGAGTAGCTAACGATCAGACCAAGAGAACGTGGACGACAACAAGGACTACGGAATGAAGTCAACGCAGGAGGAGGTGACCCCGCTAATGGAACACCAACGAATGGAGAACTATACCACTACTACCTCGACATCGCAGGTGTCATGGCAGCACCCTCTTTTAGAGAATCCTATTAGACATTGCATAATATCTAGAACTGCTAGCGCTTTATAATTATTCCTTTGCTAGAACTTTGATGCATGCTACTACCTGAGCCATTATTACCCTGATGCAGCCCACTCTACCACGTCACCCTGCTTTGTGCATTCGCTCGCTTATATATGCTTACTTGCATGCTTGCTTGCATATTACACCACTATACTTATTATTAACACCACTTCGCATTATATCGGGGATGTGATACTGGTGGTACACCCCCTGGGAATGGTTTGGCTATGGGTGCCGGACTTGGTGGTGTGTGAGCATGCTGCGTGTGTCTTGGGTGCGTGGAGAGTGAGGGTTGTGTCGACCGAGCTGGAATAACGACGAGCCTGGGGCGAGTCTTGCCATGTGGTGCTACCTAGACACTTGGATATGGAATACCTGTGGTGGGTAACTGGTATTTGGAGGTGGCCTTGGGTGTGAACCTCGGAGAGGTGGAGCCTGGGTGGAGGTGCTATGGTGGCACGATAAATGGAAACCCTGATGAAGACATTCTGGCTTGGTCAATCCCTAAGGACTTACTAGTACTCAGATTCACCGAGAATCCTTTACATCCCACTCGCCCTATATGGTGCGGGACGGTCGGACTACTTGGTAGAGCGATGCCACTACTGCTAGGCGAACATGTGCAAGGAGGTACGGGGCGCATGGTTCCCCCCCACACCCTTCTGAGACTTCAGGAGGCCTTGTGGACCTGGCTCTTGACATCCGGTGGGCCCCGGCTCTGTCTACGACTCATAGTATCAGCCATCCCACACTAGACTTGGGATGTTCCAGGGCTGAGAGGTAGGGTGGCATCGTTCTAGGCTAGCAAGCGACTGGAATTCTGCCTAGGAGATACATGGCTCCGAGGATGGCTAATCTTGTGGGTATGTAAAACCTCTGCAGAGTGTATGGTTGATCGATCGATACATATGCCGACTTGTCGGCTATGGACCTTTCCTGGGTTTCGCTTAAACTAGATAGGAGATGAGTCCTTCCATCCTCCCTCCAAGGTTGGGGTATTTTTCGGTCGTGAGCCTTGGGGCTGCGGGCCATTGAGATAAGGCCGAGAGGGAGTTGGCCTGTCGACCTGAGTGTGTGAGATGAGATAAGGTTTGGTGGTGTGGAGATGGTTTGGGATGGATGGTTGGTGGATGGATATGGCTGGATGTGGATGTGTGTGGATGGGAATGTGTTAAAAACTAGACATTATTATTACATTACTACTGTTACTTACTTCTCATGCGCTAAGGATGCAAACCACAGCCAAATGTTAGGATCGCCAGATCCTCTTGTTTTATCTTTTTCACTAAAGCTCATCGGTGCTGACCATGGCCTGCACACATCTAGCGGTGTGCAGATTTCCTGCTTCTCAGAGATGCTGACTATAGAAGGATTAGGAGGTCTCATGCCTACGCTCAAGTTTGGTTCGGAGATGGAATCTACGCTACACTACGCTAACTCTGATGATGAGCCGTGAAGGAGAAGCCCTCACTCGATAGTCTTCTACTAGATTAACTCTGTAATAGGTGTGCTCCCCAGTGATGAAATATCTTGTATTCTTGTAACCTTACGATGTATGACTGTGATATTGACTAATATAAGATAATATGATGGAATCGACTATTGGTTTCATCATATTATAATTCATTATGTGGATTTTCCCTTCGCGGAAAATTGAGGATGTTTCACCTAGATTACTATTTGTACCACATATCCTTGATGCCTATGGTTTGGGATGCATTTTGGATAGATGCTACAACGCTCAACATAAAATAATTATTAAACATGACTAAAGGTATTATGCAATATGTTAAAATGGAGATTTTTAGCACCAATTAGGGGGATAGAGTACTGGGTTGAGTGCTCTAGTGCCTCTCCATAAGGACTTAATCCTGAAGCGGCCACCTAGGAGGTTTTGTACAACCCCGAGTGTCATGTGGCTCTGACTTTAACCTATTAACTAGATTGTACTAGCTCGTCTGTAGCTTTCCGTAAGGGCAAGAGGGGGGGCACTAGTTGGTATGTTTCTTTTCCTGCTAGGGTGTGTACCATACCACGACCACGAGTTCCACTCCTAGAGGAGGGCCACATATGGCTAGACGGCTGAAACCTTAGCAGCTATGACCTATTAGTGCGACTAGCGAAGGGTTACGTAGTGAACCCCTGCCACACTTCCTAGGTAGAGGTGATGTGGGTTTTGCAAACCCCGATATTAGGAATCACGGCTCGATGGGTAAAGTTGTACAATTTCTATAGAAATATTTAACCTGTTATAACTATTGTGCTCACGGATACGAGCGGTCTGGATCCTTCATGATTAGTGGTTACTATGGATGGTTGGGAATTGACAAAATCTTGATTATTCATTACTACCACTTGGGTTGGTTTTATTCACTAAAGTAGTGATTTAGGATGCTAAAACTTGACCAACTAAAATTGTGAACCGCAGTCATACCGTGTGTAGCCCTTGAGCCTCATAGATCCCTTTGATATACTTGCTAAGCATGGTGCGCTTACACTTGTTTTACATTCAATGAAAATCCCAGATGGGTAACAGATAACGTATATGAAGAGTTTCTAGAAGATGTCTAGGATTACTAGAGTGATGTCCCTCAGTTGGAGTCCCCTGTGTGCGTTTGGACTTAGTCTTATACTCTATGTAATAATGTTGCCGATGAGCAAGACTTATGATAACTATGTAATGAAATATGCAATGTAATAAAGTACTTTACTTTGATATTATTGTAATTTGAGATTATATGTGTGTTTGGACATCCTAGGCGCACATATATGAGCACTTGGTTTTGTTATGCAAAATTGGGTGCGACATCATAACTCGCAACAACTTAGAAAAGGAGCATGCATTTGTAACTCACAAGTTTTCAAGTTTTAGGATGAGACATTTTTAGCTAACAAACCTAAATCTTGGGGAATACTAAGTTATAACCTAGGCACAGATGAATTATAAATAAAGCAACTATTTATCATTTCAACTTAGGAGAAACTAAACATTTTTAAAACACATATGAGAGTGGAATAAATATTTTTGGTGTTTTTATCATATTTTATCTTTTTGGTATTTTCGAATTTTTAGATATTTTTTATATACTAATAAATAAATAAATGCAGAAAATAAATGCAAAATTTAAAAAGTTACAAGGGTACCTCTATGGGGGTTCTCCCCCAAGCTAGCTCCAGGCCTCTGGTCTGAGATGGCTTGGTGACGACTCTGTGGTACATTATTTATTATTTGTATATTTTTATAGGTTTATACTAGAGAGAATTCCTTATTTGACACTAGGAAAATGAGTCGTTCCTTTCTTGGCCCTGAAATTTTTTTCGTTCCCTATTTGACACTCACTTCAACTTTCATCCCTAATTTGACACTACCGTCAAATCCGTTAGCTAACGGTGTTAACTGGTTGTTAAAAAGACGTTTTTGCCCCTAGAAAAAAAAGCGGCGAATCAAATTTGAGAGGAAAAAAAACTGCGTCTTTTTTTGCAGCTGGGCGCATGCATAGGCGGGCGCTGGTTTTTTTTTCCTCTCAAATTTGTTTCACCGCTTTTTTTCTAGGGGCAAAAACGTCTTTTTAACAGCCAGTTAACACCGTTAGCTAACGGATTTGACGGTAGTGTCAAATTAGGGATGAAAGTTGAAGTGAGTGTCAAATAGGGAACGAAGAAAATTTCAGGACCAAGAAAGGAACGACTCATTTTCCCAGTGTCAAATAAGGAATTCTCTCTTTATACTACCCATGTTTCTAGTCAACAGTTTTGGTTCAATGATCAAACTAGTTTTCAATTTGATCAAGATAGGCTATCAACCTAAGCACCATGCTTAATTTGAAAAGCCTATGAAAGTATGATTGCACACTAACCATACTTCAAACCAAAACATGTTTACATAGAACATGATGAGTTTTATTTTAAAAGTATGAAAAGTAAACTTAATTGTTTTTTATTTTAGCATGTATATTTCATAGTTTTATTATATAGACAATCTAAGCAAATTATAAAAGGATAACTACCGATTTACCTTCGGTAAGGGCTCAATGTTTAAAGTCCAATGAGCAGGACTCCTCTCCCTTCATTTCTTGCTTGAGGATGGTACATCCGTGCCTGGGGGAGTAGACTCAGAAGGTTGCACCTTCTTTGGTTTCCACACCATTTTGTTGGTTTTTGGTGGTGTGGTGGTGGACTTTGGAGTGTCTTGTTTTTGTTTCCACACCTTTTCCTTCGTGGTGGCGTGAGAACAACCTTTGGAGTTTCTTCCTTTTTCTTTGGGTTGTTCTTCTTTGGCTCCAGCCTCTTTTTGCTTTCTTTATTTTTCTTGACAGGGCTGTCCACTAGTTGAGGCTGTATTTTGACCTCCCTTATGCCTTGTGGATGTGGCCCGTACTTGATTCTGATCATGGAGCATTGCTCCTGCTAGGGCCAAAAGTTGAACTTCTCTTCTTTGCCATTGATGTTGAAGCAGATTTCTCCAGCTCCAACATCAATTTGAGCTCCTGCGGTGCTAAGGAAAGGTCACCCAAGAATGAGGGGCGATTCTTTCGTAGTTTCCATGTCTAGCACCACAAAATCAACTGGGATGAAGTATCCCTAGATTTTCACCGGGATATCTTCAGCAATCCCAGCTAGATAGCGGAACATGGAGTTAACCAGCTGGAACATCATCGGTGTAGGTGCGAGGTGGGTGAAGTTTAGCTTGTCGAACATGACCTTGGGCATCACGCTGATGCTATACCCTAGGTCGCACAAGGCATGATCAAACTGCTAGGTGCTAATGGAGCATGTGATAGTGGGGCACCTAGGGTCCTTCTTCTCAGGTAGACAGTTGAGTATAGCAGCACTACACTCTTCTGTCAGCTTGATGACCTCCATGGATGGCAAAGGTCATTTGTTGTTGATGATGTCTTTGATATATTTTGCATAGGAAGGTACATGTAAGACATCCTTTAGTGGATGCTCACATGTATCTTCTCTATCATCTCCACAAAATGAGCGAATTGCTCATCCATGGCCTGCTTTCTTTTCTTTGTTGGAAAAGGCAAGTAGCTTGTATCAACAAAGTCTTGTCGTGCCATTTTCTCATCTTCTTCTTGATCTTTTTGTGTTTTTGTCGATGGTGAAGGTCCTTCTTCCTGTTGCCCTTGTGCTTTTCCTACTTTATTGTTAGGATTTGGTGGATCATGAGTGGACTTACCACCCCTCATGGTCATGGGATTAACTTTTTTCAAGACAATTCTCGGGTTGCCCCAGGATCTTCTCTTCATTATTAACAGGAATGGCAGCAACAATTTGAGCTAATTTTGTTTCTATCATTTTATTAAACTCAATTGATTTTTAACAGAGGTAGATAAACCTTCTATCTTAAAGTTAATATATTCTAGAATTTTGTCATTATATGAAAGCTTTTTAGTAAGATTTTCGTTAATTTTAGCTTGACCTAAAACTAGGTTTTTTAAGGAAGGTTGATTCGAATTGTAATTTAAGTTGAAGTTTGAATTACCTCCTTGTGGGCAGGACTGATTGTTCCACCCGTTATTGTTACCTTGTCAGAACTCGTTGTTGATGTATGATGCTTCTTCATGGGTCTCAGGGCAGTTGTTCCTCAAATGTCCAACTTCACCACAGACTTCCCAAGTCATTTGTGAGTCTGTGGCCTGAATGGTGGCCTTTATGACTTCCTTCTCGTGGGCCCTTTCGTTCAGTCTTCAGAGTAACAAGTCTATTTTCGCGGCAAGCATATCCATCTCCTTCACGGCATGTATGCCTTTTTGTTGTTTATGCTCCTCTCCCCAACTCTGATTGGCCACCATCTTCTTGATGAGAGCCGTGGCATCAGCGATGGTCAGGGAGAGAAATGCTCCTCCAGCAGTGGCTTCTACGTGCCCTTTGACATGGGCATAAGACCTTCATAGAAGTTATGGAGCACGAGCCAGTTCTCCAGTCCATGGTGTGGGCAGGCCTGAATGTAAACCTACAGCCTTTCCCATGCCTCGGGGATGGATTCGAGGGATGATTGCTGGAAGTTTGAAATTTTCCCCATTAGGGCATTGGTTATGCCCATGGGGGAAAACTTCATGAGGAATGTCGCGGAACATTTGTCCCACATGTTGACAGCTTCATTCTCCTTGTAAAACCACTGTTTCGCCTTCCCCATGAGGGAGAAGGGAAATAGATGGAGCCTAATGCAAGCTAGTGCGATGTCTTTGATGATGATGGTGTCGCATAGTTCTAGGAAGTGTTGCAAGTGTGCACTTGCATCCTCGCTTGGCAAACCATAGAATTGGTTTGTCTATACCATCGTGATCAGGCTAGTGCGTAGCTTGAAGTTTCTAGTACCCATGTTGACAGCGGGCCCAACAGGCATGTTGGAAGCGGCGGGGGTGGAGTAGTCGTCGAGTGTCTTTGCCATTTTGGTAGTAGCAGATGGTATGGGGGTGACTGGTTCAACTACCGACAGAGTAGCAAAAGAAGAAGCGGTATGGGACTGACTCTTCCTTAGGAGTGTCTCCGAATTATCGGTGTAGTTGTTCGATAGATCAAAACCACTCATACACTATCCTATTTTCATTCACAACTGGAGGAAAACAAGCAGAATTAGGCTGCATAAGCTATGGCTACCATTACATGTATGTGCTCATGATCATGTCCTACTAGATTCTTTAACTTATGCCCTCCCGGTAATAGCGCCAGAAATGCTTGTTGGCATTTCTTAGTGCAATCACCAAGTGAGGAGGTTTTAAGTCCATCCCCGGCAATGGCGCCAAAAATGTTTGTTGGCATTTCTTAGCGTAATCACCAAGTGAGGAGGTTTTAAGTCCATCATCGGTAACGGTGCCAGAAATGCCTGTTGGTATTTCTTAACACCATCACTAAGATTGAGTTAACCTTAGCGACGCCTCTAAGAAACACCAACTACGATAGTTCTTAACGATTACAGAGATCATCTGCAATCGCACGGATCTATCATTGTAGCATTTCACCTAGAATTATTTAGGGTATCGTTATTTATATTTTCCTCAAGGAGGGTAAGGTATAAGAGTCTAGCATGAGCATGAACAAGATTACATACTTGCATTAGTAAACCAATAGTCCATGATAGGGGTAAAAACGGTATTTCAAGGATAGTGGACACACATTTGGGCCAACCTCAAGGATAAAAGGAAAAACAAAGAATAAAAGAATATTCCTACATGGAGCCAGCATGGTCAAATATAGCCGTGCAAAGAATAGTTAATGATCATACAAGTTATATGATTAGAGTTAGAACTAAGTTTGAGATGGACGGGGAGATCCTCGGACACTGGTCTACTAGCAAGCCATAGAGACTTTACGAACTCCTACACGATACCCGAATGTGGGGGATTACAAGGGACCGATAGGGCTGTCACCACTTGCCGCCTACCCCTCAACCGTGGGGCACCATCATATCCGAAGGTTCCCATGCACCCGAGCACCACGCCTGTGTACAAAGAAACTACCCATATCCCCCCAGGACTTTGACCCTACGAATCAACAAGCAAGAACATGGGCAAACCCGAAGGAACAATGAACCACCACCTCAACCCTAGCTCTACTTCTACTCATACAAATTATATGAATGATTAAGCATAGGGTTGAACATGTTAAGATCATAATAGACAAACTATATGCTAGTTCATATATCATGATTATAACAAGACAACTATACTCTAGTTCATATGCACTACTATATAAATGATATGAGAGCAAGACTTCAGAAGAACTCTTCATAGTATTATTCATACCAAGATGTCAATCTTCTTCTAAGGAGACAAGCTATCCAAGTAGCTCTTGCCTTGCTCACAAAAACTACTACTAAAACTAAAAGAGTACAAGTAGAGAGAGATGTGGTGCTTGGCTCCAAATGATGTTGTGTGTGTTGAGAATGAGCTCTAGCCTCCAATTTATAGTGGAGTGAGTATGGTTTGGCGCTAGAAATTAGGAAACACCTAGCAACCATAGTAGCATGGCGGCATGCAACCGCCAGAGTGAGGTGGGGCCATGGAGCACTGGGGGCGGTGCGGCCGCACCCTGGCCTACTCCGCTAGCCACCGCCTTGCTCTTGTGGGCTACTGGCTGGGCCTGGGTCGCATCCTCGGTGGTGTTCTGCCTAGGTAAGTTGTGTAGGTGGGCTTTTGCTTTTATTCTCTTCACACATTTCTGCTTTACGCTTTCTGTTTGCACCTTTTGCTTGGTTTTCCACTTGTATTTGAATGTGTCCTACAAAACATGTTTCTCCCAATACAAGTAGAACTAGGTATGTGTCAAAAGATTGTTCATTTTTGCTGTTTTGGACTTTATTTAGCGGTTGGATTCGATCATTAGTGACCGCCAATAGTGTGGTGCCAATTGGCTAGTGAACCACCAAGTGAACGGTCAACACAACAAGGACGTATTTTATCGGCAAGTAAGTGAACCTTAGGATAAATCTTGGTGTGATCTCATGGTGTTCATATTGTGACTGATTGTCTCCTGGTATGAAATAATGGCTTGTACCAGATCTATGTAGTCCATCCCAGGGGAGGGATCGGCTCATCCTCTTCAACGGCATCCTCCCCATCATCATCATCAGACAATACAACGACCTCCACTTCTTTGGATTCTTCTTTGTCGGGCTCTAACTGGAATGGCTCAGGTGTAGGTGCGTGTTGGCGAGTCAACTTCTTGCTCCTAGGGTTCCTCCTCCTCACATGGCACCATGGACTTGTACAAGCCATGAGGCGGGTAGTAGCCTCTGGTGCTGATGCGAGTGGTCTTATTGGCACGAGGCATCTACAAAATTAGATTTAGTTCGATTAGAAGCAATAATTTTCACAACAGAGTGAGGCAAAAGAAGCATAAAATTTAGTAAATAACAAGGGTGAGATGGGAAGCATAAAATGAGTGAAGCAAAAGAAGCTAAAAGGACCATTGCTAACTAGGCTTGCGTCCTACAATCAACACAGCTCTGATACCAATCTGTCACACCCGATTTTAAGGATAAAATGGGATGCATAATCTTATGTGCGCCTAGAGATTAGTCACACACATAAGCCAATAAATTATAAATAGTATCATCACAAGTGTTTATTACATCATGAATAATAAGACATAGTCTTCACATAAATGTAGCGGAAGTATAAAGAAAATTCTCTTGTGGAAGCTCCATATCACAGGGACGTCAACTGGTTGACCACAAGTCTAGTAATCCTCAGGAAAGTCATCATTATCATAGCCATCTGTTACCCATCCGGGATTTTTATCTAAATAATGAAAATAAACAAGCGCAAGTACATGTCGTACTCAACAAGTGTAACATGGGGTTCATGTGGCTCAAAAGGCTTGACACTAGTTTAACAACATTCAACTTTTAGTTGTCACAATTTTAGCATAAGAGTAGCAACAAGTTGTTTCAATCCCAAAGTCAAACACATGATCAATGTAAACATGAATAATGAATATCATAAATAGATAATTCTTAGTGATTATCTATTCCATAAGGGTCCAAGGCCGCTCGTGACCATGAGCATGGCTGATATACCAGTTTTACACTCTACAGAGGTTGTACACTTTCACTGTGAGTCGTGATACCCATATGCCCGAGTTAATTACTCCCAAAACACTTCCAAGGTGAGAAGGCATGTGTCACTATGAAGTGTTTCAAAGGTTCGTCTAACAAGTTAGGGCCATTAGATTCACTTGGCAAACAGATGTAGGAACCCCCTGTCGAATGCCACAATTCCATCACGGCTATACACATAAGAGTATAGGCTGTCCTATACCTGATTCGGCAAGCCATTCTTATGCCAATAAAGGTAACCTCTAACAAGCTAGAAAAGGTCCTCATACTGAGCTAAAGCCAGAGCCATATAACCCTCACAGCTGTACTGTAAGTCTCGGATGATCACTTATAGATAAGTTATGAGGGAGAGGAATCTAAAGCATTTAGAAAGTAGCTAAACACTCTAGCCCCCTGTTTCGAAGTTGCTAAAAATTCATATTTTAATGTTTATTGCATATACCATTAGTCAAGTTATAAGATCATAGTCTTTAATTGAGCACTAGCAAAGCTACCCAATGCATATCCCATAGGAGACAAGGTATAAGTTCAATTCTAGCGAATCCCTATCAAGGTGACACATGCAGCATGGATTAAATGTATTAAAGTTGATAGGAAACAAGGATAATCCCATGCTATACTTGCCTTGAACAAAATGCTCCTACTGATCCTGCTCATCAAAGTAGTACTCTTGTTCACCCACGAACTGCTCACCGTCTATACTCAATAATCACAGCAACATACAAGCATCCAGAAGCAATCATGCAAAGCAAACAAAAGCTATAGATTAGAACAGTACACCAACAATATAAAATCAAGATGAAAAGTTTGCAAAATGAATCTACATCTCACTACGAACACACAGACGCGAAGATCACAAAAATCGGAGCTAAAACAGAAAAGTTATGAATTAAACAAGATTTCCTTTAACAAAATAGTAGATTAAATCTAACCTTGAATTTTAAAAGTTGAAAACATACTTAACAGTAGTATGAACATGTAGATTGCTCAATTACGAACCTAACACAACTTGAACAGATCAAATCGGAGTTAAAACAGAGATTTTATGGCCAATAGAAGGTAGTGGCAGTTCTATAAATAGATGAAACCTAATTTTTGAATTTAAATAAATAGAATCAGATTTTAGACCAAGCCAGGGACTGCGGCCATGAAAACGAAGAAATACAGGGGCTCTTTAACAAAATTGTAGGGACGGCGTGTTAAGATCCAAATAATTATAAGGGCCTTTTTGCAAAACGACATGCGAAGGGGTATCGCGTGATCTGGATCGCTGGATCGGGATTGGATGGCGCAGATAAGATCAGAGGGGAAGAGAGAGAATGTGGTCACCAGAACAGGGTTGGGCACGATGGATCTCCATGGACGGCGGCGAAGAGCTCACCGACGTTCGCGGTTTAGAGCCTACGGACCATCACAGAGCAAAACGGGGGCATAGGAAGAGAGAGAGCAGATGACGACAAGCTCGGCTAGGTAGCTTACCTCGGCATGAAGCGAACAAGAGCGGCGTGGTGCTCGGTGAGGTGGGCGAGATGGTGACGGTGCAAGGGTTGCTGTGGCTTGTGCAACGTGAGGGCAACAGCTGGCGCTTTAGGGTCAGGTGAGCGCGGCGCAACGCAGGGACGCTATTTATTGGTGGCTTCGGCATGTGGGTCATGCCAGAACGCGGCGTAGAGGAGATGGACTCGGTGGCAACGGTGGTCATGACCAACCTAGTCTCGCGCGGAAGGTTGAAGAACGGCACTAACAAGTGGGGCCAGTTGGTCAGCGACTCAGGCGTGGGAGAGGAGCGGCGCGGGCGTGCTGCTGGGCCGCTGGAGAATAGGAGGCCATGCGGGCGAAGCTAGGATGGGAGAAGACTGGGCCACGGCGGGAGCTGGGCCAACAGGCTGAAAATGAGAAGGGAGAGAGTTTTCCTTTTTTTAAACTAATTTTCCAAACCAATTTTGAATACAAATTCAAATCAATTTGAAATTTGATTTCAAACTACACAATACAAAAAAATAATATGTCAGCATGAATGCATAGACATCTAGGTAAACCTAATATTTGATTTTAATTTGATAAAATTTATTATGTTTTTCTATGTGGCATGCTCACACTAATGCATAAATAAATCCAATTCACCTATTTTGAAAATGTTGTAAAATTTAGGGTGTTATAATTCTACCCCCCTTAAAATGAATCTCGTCCTCGAGATTCGGACCATGCTTACTCAAAAAGCTGCGGGTATATTTTCCTCAAATCCTCTTCTCTTTCCCAAGTAGCCTCATCTTCTGTATACAGATTCTACTGAACCTTACACATTTTTATAACCTGGCTCCTTGTAACCCTTTCTGCCATTTCCAAAATCTTTATCAGGAACTCCTCATATGTAAGATCTCCCCTAACTATAAGATCCTCTAAAGGTATCTGCTCCTCAGGTACACGCAAACACTTCTTTAATTGAGACACATGGAACACATCATGTACACCTGACAAACTCTCAGGCAATTCCAACTGATAAGCTACTTCACCACATCTCTCTAAAATCTTGAAAGGTCCAATATACCTTGGTGCTAACTTTCCTTTCATGTTAAACCTTCTCACACTTCTCATAGGTGACACCTTCAGGTAAACATAATCCCCTATTTCAAAAACCAATTCGCTTCTCCTAGTGTCGACATAAGCTGTTCTATCGAGACTGTGTCACTCTCAAATTATCCCTAATCATCCTTACTTGCACTTCTGCATCTCTTAAAACATCGGGTCCAAACACTTAAGTTTCTCCTGTTTGATTCCAAAACAACAGGGTTCTTCACTTTCGTCCATACAAAGCTTCGAAAGGTACCATATTAAGACTTTTCTAATAACTGTTGTTGTACGAGAACTCTGCATAAGCAAACTCTTGTCCCAACTTGTACCATACTGCAACGCACAAGCTCTCAACATGTCCTCTAATATCTGATTAATCCTTTCAGTTTGCCCATCTGTCTGAGAATGATATGATGTACTAAAATCCAACTTTGTTACCAATGAATTATGTACTTGCTGCCAAAAATGAGATGTAAATTGAGAACCCCGATCAGACACAATTCTCTTAGGAACTCCATGCAGACATACTATTCTTTCCATATATAATGCAGCCAATTGGGGTCCAGTATAGGTAGTCTTGACCGGTAAGAAGTGATCATCTTTAGTTAACCGATCCACTATCACCCAAATTGAATCATAACCTCTCTAAGTGCGTGGTAACCCCACAATAAAATCCACACAATAAAATCCATACCAACTTCTTCCCACTTCCACTCTGGTATCTTCATTGGTTGTAAGAATCCTGCAGGTCTTTGATGTTCAGCTTTGACTCTCTAACAAGTATCACATATAGCAACATACTCAGCAACATCTCTCTTTAGTCCGTACCACCAATACTTCTCTTTCAGATCCAGGTACATCTTGGTACTCCTAGGGTGAATAGAGTAAGTAGACTCATGTGCCTCATGAAGAATTGCATCTCATATAGCCTTATTCTCAGGCACACATAGTCTTTTCCCAAACCAAAGAGTTCCATTTTCATCCATACGGAAACCTAGTGCCTTGCTAATCACTATATTCTCCGCTATCTCTTTCAACTTCACATCCTATAACTGGCCCTTACGTATTTCTTGCTCCAGTGTAGGCTCTAACACCAACTCTACTGCATTAGCGATGAAACCCAAGTTTAGTTGCTTAAGTTCAGCACATAACTCACTTGACATAGCTGCCACTTGCACCTCCTTGATGTAACTCTTCCTGCTAAGAGCATCGGCAACAACATTCACCTTCCTAGGATGATAGTGCACCTCCAGATCATAATCTTTAATCAACTCTAGCCATCGACGCTGTCTCATATTTAGATCTATCTAGGTGAATATGTACTTCAAACTCTTGTGATCAGTATAGATATCACTCTTATGCCCAATAAGATAATGTCTCCATATTTTCAAAGCATGAACCACTGCTGCTAACTCCAAATCATGAGTATGATAGTTTATCTCATGATTTCTCAGCTGTCGGGATGCATAGGCCACTACTCTTCTTTCTTGCATAAGAACACATCTGAGACCTTGATGAGATGCATCACAATAGGTACAGAAGTTCTTGCTCAAATCTGGCAAAACCAACACTGGGGTGGTAGTCAACCTCTTCTTCAATTCTTCAAAGTTAGCCTGGCACTTTTTAGACCACACAAACTTAACATTATTCTCCAACAGAGTTGTCATAGGATTGACAAGTTTAGAAAACCCTTCTATGAACCTTCTATAGTATCCCGCCAATCCCAAGAAACTACGAATCTCTCCCACATTGGTTGGTGGTTTCCAATTCAACACAACTCTCACCTTGCTTGGATCTACTGCTATTCCCCCATTAGAGACAACATGGCCTAGGAAAGAAACTTCCTTCAACCAAAACTCACACTTGCTTCGCTTAGCATACAACTTGTGTTCCCTGAGCTTTTGTAAGACCAACCTTAGATGTTCAGCGTGCTCTTCTTCCGTTTTGGAGAATACCAATATATCATCGATAAATACCACCACAAATTTATCCAAAACCTCCATGAACACCTTATTCATCAAGTACATAAAGTATGCAGGTGCATTGGTCAAACCAAAGGACATAATGGTGTACTCATACAAACCATACCTCATAGTAAAAGCTATCTTGGGTATGTCAGTTGCATGAATCTTCAACTGATGATAACCAGAACGAAGATCAATCTTAGAGAAAACACAAGCACCTCTCAATTGATCAAACAAGTCATCAATTCTAGGCAATGGATGCTTGTTCTTGATAGTAACCTCATTGAGTGACCGATAATCAACACACATCCTCTGGGTACCATCCTTCTTGTCAACAAATATAACCGGTGCTCCCCAAGGTGACAAACTACGATGAATGAAACCTTTCTCCTATAACTCCTTTATTTGTTTCTTAAGTTCCTCTAATTCATTAACCCCCATTCTATATGGACATTTAGCTATAGGTGTAGTTCTAGGTAATAATTCAATAATAAACTCAATGTCATGGTCAGGTGGCATACTTGGCAAGTCATTGGGGAACACATTTGGAAACTCATCCACTACTGGGTCCTCCTTGTTGATGCGGTCATCAAGCTGGTTCACTGTGGCTGTCGGTTGTGCTTGTACTACAACATCGACACTGATTCTATCCCCATTTGGTGCGGTCACAACAACTACCTTCTCTTGACATTGAATGACTACCCGGTTTTGCTTCATCAAGTCCATACATAGAATCACATCAATGCTAGAGGTTCTCAACACAATAGGGCTCACTTTGAACTCTACCCCCCTTAAAGATAGACTAGTTGGAAGACAATGATAAGAAGCTTGCATACTACCTCCTAGTGAGTTTACTAATATAGGATATTTCATGGCACATAAGGGTATGCTATGCGTTCTAACAAATGCTTGTGATATGAAAGAATGCGAAGCTCCAGAATCAAAAAGATTAGTAGCAGGAGTGGAATTGACATCGAATGTACCGAGCATGACTTCTGGTTCCGCAAGCACCATCTCTGTAGACACATGATTAACCTTTCTAGTGTTGGGTGCTGGCTTCTGAGGCGTTCCCTTCTGATTACTGTGCTGACCCTAGGGTGTTAGCTGATTCTGCTTCCTGGGGCAATGGTTAGCATAATGCCCAACTTCTCCACAATGATAGCATACATTAGGGGTGCTAGGTGCACTGATCTTCATGGGAGTGTTGTTAGGCATTCCTTGGCATGGTGTCTATTGGCCACTCAGCTGCTGGGGACATTGATTGCCATTTTGCTGTTGGTACGGTGGACGTTGCTGATTTGGGTTGCGCTGAGGGTACTGACCACGATTCCACTAATGGGGTGATCCCTGGTACTTCTGTTGGAAGCCTTGCTGAGGATTGGTGTGTGGATGAGTATTGCTCCTAGAGGCCTGTCCCTGAAGCCTCCTCTTCTTGGCCTCCATCTCTTTGCACTTATTGTCAATAACAATGGCACAATTCACCAGCGTTTGGAAATTAGGGTATGTATTGGACATAAGCTAGAGTTGCAGACCATCATACAGACCGTTGAGAAAGCGACATTGCTTATCAGCATCATCAGCCACCTCATTCAGAGCATAACGTGACAACTGAGCAAATTTGTCATGATACTCAGCTACAGACATAGATCCCTGTTTCAGAGCTCTGAATTCCTCTTGCTTGAGCTCTATCAATCTTTTAGGTATGTGGTAGGATCTGAAATTCTCTCTAAATTCCTGCCAGGTGACAAGAGGAGCATTAGTGGGACATCCATACTCGAATGCCTCCCACTAGTCTTGAGCTTCTCCCTAAAGTTGTCCTGACGCGTACAACACCTTCTGCTGGTCATCGCACTGTGCTATGTTGAGTTGCTTTTCCACTGCACAAAGCCAATCATCTGCTTCTAGTGGATCAGTGGCATGAGAAAACACCAGGGGCGGCCCTTCAAGAATTCACCATGCTTGTCACGCGGTGCTCCACCAATTGGTTGATTCTGCTGATTCTGCACCAGAGCTTGCATAAGCTATGTCTGCACTGCCAGAAGCTACTCAATAGTAGGTGGTGGTGGATGTGGGGGAACACCTCCATGACCTTAGCCTCTTCCTATTCTAGACATCCGACATCCAACAAAAATATTCAAAATTTAGAGATTTCCAAGTTATATGCACTAGAGATACAGAATACATCCTGAAAACTTTCTGGACGAGTTCCAACATTAGCAGCTTGGTAAAACAGTCATATGTCGAGTTCCAAATATCCAAAAGAGGCGTGCTTTACATGGTCTGAAATCTTAAGAAATTATCTACAAGTTTTATTCAGACCACATGCCCAGATTCTATCGTTAGTTTACTCAAAATCAGATCACAACCCAAATTGTTCCAGATTCTAGACTGCGTAGAAACTTCAACTTAAAACAGCTATATCTCTCAAACCATATCAGGTATAGGGGTGATTCTAGAGGCATTAGAAAGATACTTAAGTATAATTGCTCCCATAAAAATTTCATAATTTTTTTTGGTCGAGTAGATTTAGATTGGCATTGAGATAAGGGCAGACTGCTCTGAAAAACAGATCCGAGAGAACAAGATGTACCAAACCCAACTATTTGTTTATTGACTTAAACTTTAATATTCTTAACTATGGAACTTGTGGACATGCCCACAAAGTTCCAACACTCATTACAAAAATCCAACTCACACATAAACATAATAATAATCCAACTAGGCACACCAAAGTTCACACCGCACCACTAGACTCGACTTGATTCAACTTGACCCATGCTACTAACGTCTTATTACATAGAAAGGAACTCCAACACCTATGGGCAAAATTCATGGGGAAGCTCCTCATAGATCCTTGGTAGGTTGAGGCACACCCTTTGCTCGTCTATCACTTGTCGGTATCTCTTAAGGGTCGCCTCATGTACCTTCAACTGATCTTCCAGCCGTTGATTCTTGTCTACTAATTTATAGGCATAGCTCACCATCACTTGAGTAGTGGGATCCATGCCTTCAGGGTCCATTATTGCCCATCCCAAGTCAGGGGTTGGCGAGGGAGGAAGCGATATTGATCTTCCTTCATATCATCAAAGCGACGACCACGAAGACCCATGCAGGCTACAGCGGCCGCATCTTCTATGCTATCTTCCATGGTGGCACAGTGAGCGTGGTGCATAGTTTGGGTCTAGCTGGTATGCTTCCTTCTATTCATCCCTGATGGAGATGCACACCCTGGTCTTCCAATAAGTGTCCTCTAGAGGATGTGTATGCTCGTTGCAGATGTACTCCACAACAGCGTCCCAATCACCGTAGTAGGTCTGAAGAATCCCCATAAGTCGGTGGTGCGAGATGGAGGATTCACACCTCGGCTTGTACTAGATCTATGTAGTCCATCCTAGGGGAGGGATTGGCTCATCCTCTTGAACGGTGTCCTCCCCATCATCATCATCATTAGACAATACAACGACCTCCACTTCTTCGGATTCTTCTTCATCGAGCTCTTCCTAGAATGGCTCAGGAATAGGTGTAGGTGTTGGCGAGTCAACTTCTTGCTCTGGGGTTCCTCCTCCTCACATGGCTCCATGGACTTGTACAAGCCATGAGGCGGGTAGTAGCCTCTGGTGCTGATGCGAGCGGTCTTATTGGCATGAGGCATCTACAAAATTAGATTTAGTTCGATTAGAAGCCATAATTTTCACAACAGAGTAAGGCAAAAGAAGCATAAAATTTAGTAAATAACACGGGTGAGATGGGAAGCATAAAATGAGTGAAGCAAAAGAAGCTAAAAGGACCATTGCTAACTAGGCTTGCGTCCTACAGTCAACACGGCTCTGATACCAATCTGTCACACCCGATTTTAAGGATAAAATAGGATGCATAATCTTATGTGCGCCTAGAGATCAGTCACACACATAAGCCGACAAATTATAAATTGTATCATCACAAGTGTTTATTACATCATGAATAATAAGACATGGTCTTCACATAAATGTAGCGGAAGTATAAAGAAAATTCTCTTGTGGAAGCTCCATATCACAGGGATGTCAACTGGTTGACCACAAGTCTAGTAATCCTCAGGAAAGTCATCATTATCATAGCCATCTGTTACCCATCGGGATTTTTATCTAAATAATGAAAATAAACAAGCGCATGTACGTGTCATACTCAACAAGTGTAACATGGGGTTCATGAGGCTCAAAAGGCTTGACACTGGTTTAACAACATTCAACTTTTAGTTGTCACAATTTTAGCATAAGAGTAGCAACAAGTTGTTTCAATCCCAAAGTAAAACACATGATCAATGTAAACATGAATAATGAATAGCATAAATAGATAATTCTTAGTAATCATCTATTCCATAATGGTCCAAGGCCGCTCGTGACCATGAGCACGGCTGATATACCAGTTTTACACTCTGCAGAGGTTGTACACTTTCACTGTGAGTCGTGATACCCATATGCTTGAGTTAATTACTCCCAAAACACTTCCAAGGTGAGAAGGCAGGGGTCACTATGAAGTCTTTCAAAGGTTCATCTAACAAGTTAGGGCCATTAGATTCACTTGGCAAACAGATGTAGGAACCCCCTATCGAATGGCACAATTCCATCACGGCTATACACATAAGATTAGAGGCTGTCCTATACCCAATTCGGCAAGCCATTCTTATGCCAATAAAGGTAACCTCTAACAAGCTAGAAAAGGTCCTCATACTGAGCTAAAGCCAGAGCCATGTAGCCCTCACAGCTGTACTGTAAGTCCCAGATGATCACTTATAGATAAGTCCTTAGGGAGAGGAATCTGAAGCATTTAGAAAGTAGCTAAACACTCCAGCCCCCTGTTTCCAAGTTGCTAAAAAGTCATATTTTAATGTTTATTGCATATATCATTAGTCAAGTTACAAGATCATGGTCTTTAATTGAGCACTAGCAAAGCTACCCAATGCATATCCCATAGGAGACAAGGTATAAGTTCAATTCTAGCGAATCCCTATCAAGGTGACACATGCAACATGGATTAAATGTATTAAAGTTGATAGGAAACAAGGATAATCCCATCCTATACTTGCCTTGAACAAAATGCTCCTGCTGATCCTGCTCGTCAAAGTAATACTCTTGTTCACCCACGAATTGCTCACCGTCTATACTCGATAATCATAGCAACATATAAGCATCCAGAATGAATCATGGAAAGCAAACAAAAGCTATAGATTAGAACAGTACACCAATAGTTTAAAATCAAGATGAAAAGTTTGCAAAACAAATCTACATCTCACTATGAACACACAGATGCGAAGATCACAAAAATCAGAGCTAAAACGGAGAAGTTATGAATTAAACAAGATTTCCTTTAACAAAATAGTAGATTAAATCTAACCTTGAATTTTAAAAGTTGAAAACATACTTAACAGTAGTATGAACATGTAGATTTCTCAATTATGAACCTAACGCAACTTGAATGGATCAAATCGAAGTTAAAACAGAGATTTTATGGCCTATAGAAGGTAGTGGCAGTTCTGTAAATAGATGAAACCTAATTTTCAAATTTAAATAAATAGAATCAGATTTTAGACCAAGCCAATGACTATGGCCATGAAAATGAAGAAATACTAGGGCTCTTTAACAATATTGCAGGGACAGCGGGTTAAGATCCAAATAATTATAAGGGCCCTTTTGCAAAAAGACAGGCGAAAGGGTATCGCGTGATCTGGATCACTGGATCGGGATCGGACGGTGCATATCAGATTGGAGGGGAAGAAAGAGAATGCGGTCCCCAGAACAAGGCTAGTCATGGTGGATCTCCGTGGACGGTGGCGAAGTGCTCACCGGCGTTCACGGTTTAGAGCCTATAGACCATCACAGAGCAAAACGAGGGCACGGGAAGAGAGAGAGGAGATGACGGCGAGCTTGGCTAGGTAGCCTACCTTGGCATGAAGTGAACGAGAGCGATGTGGTGCTCGGCGAGGTAGGCGGAGATGGCGGTGGTGCAAGGGTTGTGGCGGTTGGCGCAATGCGAGGGCAATGGCTGGGGCTTTAGGGTCAGGTGAGGGCGGCGTAACGTAGGGACGCTATTTATTTGTGGCTTCGGCGTATGGGTCACGCTAGGACGCGAGAGCTGGGCCAACAGGCCAAAAATGAGAAGGGAGAGAGTTTTCCTTTTTTAAACTAATTTTCCAAACCAATTTTGAATACAAATTCAAATCAATTTGAAATTTGATTTCAAACCACACAATACAAAAAAATAATATGCAACAGCATGAATGCATAGACATGTAGGTAAAACTTATATTTGATTTTAATTTGATAAAATTTATTATTTTTTTCTATGTTGCATGCTCACACTAATGCATAAATAAATCCAATTCATGTAGTTTCAAAATGTTGTAAATTTTAGGGTGTTACAGTGGCGCACCTTCAGCACCAGCGGCCGGACCGAAGCCGACGCACCGCCCAAAGCTCCCACTGAGGAAGACTCCCTGCAAGTTAACATCCATGTCATCAAGCAATGAACAACCCACGTCCAGGCAGGGACGTCCTAACCAATGAAGACTCTTACCTGTCGCTTGAAGAGAGCCTCAGAGCAGAGTGCCTTTTCCACGGAGGCACCCTTGCCCTAGGGGAAATTCGAGGAAGGACGCTTCCCGGCGGACCAGGTGGCCAGCGACTCCAACAAGGACAGCGTGAGGGACCTGCCTCCGGTCAGCGAAGAAGAACCCTCGGAGGTGCCCTCGGCCCCTGGACCCCCGGGGCTAGGGGGAATGGAGACCACCCCCAAATACAAGAGATCGTCGGGTCCCAGTTCATACACCAAGAAGAGAACTGGGCCTTCACCAACTGCTGGCTGCCCCAACACAGATTCCAGCACCATCTACGCCACTTTGGCCATAGACACCTCTAGAAGATTGCCCTCTGCCATGATGGATGGATCCCCTACCCTGATGTACTCCCACATCGGGGTCAGCCTCGCCATCAACAGGAGGATCTGCCAAAACAAGAATTCCCGAAGCACCATTCGGCCGGTCAGCCCGGCATTCTTCAGGGCAGTGATCTGGCCCAACAGCCCCTCGACAACCTTGAGGGTAGACCCTTTTGCCAGGCTCTTCCAAGGCAAAGGCACCACCGACCCAAGGTGGTCTGGGGAGAAGGCCAGAAGGGACCCAGAGGGGTGGGGAGCGTAGAACCATTTCTAGTGCCACCCCTTCTCCAAGGTAGGGAAGGAAAGCTCTAGGTACCATGACTTCAGATTGTTGCATAGCTGGATGGTGTCGGCGCCGATCCATTGCATGGATCCGTCACCATCCTTGTTTAGGTTTAGGCAGAAGATCCACCTCCATAAGTCAAAGTGGGGCTCGATGTCCAAGTAGCACTCACAGAGAGTGACGAACACTATAAGGTGCACCACCCCATGCGGTGTTAGGTCATGAAGCCATAGCCTGAAGTGGCAAAGGAACCTGCCCACGAATAGATGTGTGGGGACCTCAAACCCGGTGAGGTGAAAGGGGATGAAGGAGACAACCTACGAGTCCCCGGGCGTGGGCTTTGACGCCTTTGGATCCGGCAGATCCCATCTGGAGGAGTGAAGAATCAACTATGCTTGAGCCACCTCCAATATCTCGCCCTCGGCCTTCGACGTGTCCTAGTCTGCCATTAAAGCTTAATCTCAGGGGAGGCACAATTAGGTGCGGCGATGCTTCGATGAAGAAGCAATGAGGGAGCAGGAGACAAAGGTATGCCCACTCCCTTCTCAGTTCGACCCTTTCTATAACCCGAGCATGTAGTTGTGGACACGGGCCAGCCCGAGCACACTGCCCACTTTGCGCACTCATCCTCATGGGACTTGGGGGGATCCACCTCCCTTAGGCCCATCGGCCATCATCGATGACTCAGATCCACTTGCACCAAGTGCCGTGACTGCTCCTCCACCAGATCTGCTCCATGTGGCCCCGATGTCCTGTCTCCTAGATGAGACAGACTACGTGGGGGGTCGCGCATGTCATAACTCCTCCACTAGGCATGATGGCCTAGACACCATCAACCACCTGTGCAAGGCCTCAGTCAGATGGGACATGCCTAGAAGTCACCCCCTCGCTGGCAAGGAGGCCCCATAATGGCCTCGGTGACTATGCCGGCTCAACGGGTGCTTAGGTGGCGCATCCCCAAAAAAACCAACCAACTCCCCGGAGTTGGGTCGGGAGCCACTGAGTAGTGGGCCCAATGAGGGCCTCCGTCTGAGCCTCGGTGTGCTCCCACTTCCCTGATCTATGGCTATAGAGGGTCAGCCCCAGAAGGCCAGCTTGAGAGGATCAAGACCTGTTATCGCATCCCTCAGAAGGGCGTGGAGCTATAGATGATCAGATGGCCCTGAGCCAGAGCCTAGCGCTCTTGATCACCCGACCCACGGCAGGCTCCGATCAGAAAGGAGGGTGCCCCCAGGCCTACAGTCGGTGTTGACATTTCTTTACATCACTCTTTACTACGTTGTCATCCCTAGCATGATGCTAGAAATGCATGGTTGGTAATTAGTAATGACACTTGTAAACTTAGAGAAAATTATATATGTTAAAGTAAAGTGTCCGCAAAAGCATAGATAATATACCATTGTAGCATTTCACCCGAAAGTATACCGAGTATCATTATTTATATTTTATCCACAGGGAGGAGCTATGGGATTGTTGGCAAAGAGATATTGACAAATATATATACTTATGATAAAACCACTCTCATGCTATGGTAGGGGTAAGTCAAATAATAAATAAATGATAAGTATGAAGCATTGATAATAATTCTAGAGATAGAATTAGAGACTCATAAAATGTAGTATGGCTTGGCAGGAGATTCGATAAGAGCAAAGGATTCCTAAGTCATTCCTTATTTACTAAGTCTTTTGTACACCTAAGTATATACACTCTCGTCTATAGCATAATTAACTTTGGATCTATGGATAAGGAACATTACTAAGGAAGATCAAGAACATAGCTTATCTCCCTTCGCAACCATGTTCTACTTGCTCTACAAATGGGGAGTGGACTACAAAGAACTCAACGGGAGTGTCACATCCGCGATCTACCACATAACCTAGAGTGCAGAATGCATCCGCAGGTAAACAATATCTAAGCACCATGCTTACACAATGTCAGCCACTTAACCCACACATGTCTTGGCCTAAGCGCTTTGCGAACATATGCATAAACTCATTATCAATCACAACTATATCAAGTATATAACTAGAGAAAACTTGGAACATAATAAATAACAACATAATATTGAAGTTGCACAAAGTCATAAATAAAGAGATACAATGGCTATATCAGTCTCTAGACGGCAGATCCGGAATCTTGAGCAATAACCCACACTCTACTTGAACCTTTCTAGGTAGCCTATACTAGAAACTTGAAGAATTGGAGCTCTATTCTCTTCTCTCTAGAAACCGTAATTTTTGTTCTAATCTTGACTTATGGCAGCATGCTCTAGAGGGGGGCAAGGGCTGGTTATATAGGCCAGAGCATCAATCATGAGCCCTCAGATCAAACCGACTTTAATAAACGACGTAGATGCAATCCTTAAGGCGGTGGAGAACCGACATAACAACGGGGGGCTGACAGGTGGGACCACGGGGCCGGCTAGCCTATAGGTGGGGCTGGCCGACCCCATCTATCATCCTTTGTAGGTTTGCTTCAGTGGCATGGCGGGTGTCCTCTGGAACCTTCTGGAGTAGTTTTCGCCATGGATAAGCACAATTTTATTTGATGTTTTGGTCCTCCATGGCGGTTTTCTGAATAACTCCTGCAGAAAATACAGATTCACCAAAACTCATGGAAATTGTTAGTTTAAACCCCTAAGTCTATGTTGGTGATCATATTTATGCCCTTATACATGTTTTATTGATAGTTTATGATGGATGGTAACTACCATCAACAAACTCCCCCAAGCTTAACCTTTGCTCATCCCTGAGCAATGCCAAACTTAGCAATGGATTAGGAGTTGCATCAATGTTGTTACTCCTCAAAAGTGCATATGCGTTCAACAAAGAATTCTCCTCTGGATTAAAATCCACTAATCTGACTTTCAAACTTACCCATATAACCTTCAACCATGGGGCTTTTGAGCTTTCATTTGGGTCTTGAGCAATTGAAAGATAGAACGATCAAGTCAAGCACTATGTCTCAAATTCTTTGTTCAACCATTATTCTGGAGTTTTTGTAAGTTTTCAAAAAATAAAACTCAGAGATTCCAATGTATGACACTCTCAAGTCTCTCATATATATGGTATTTGTGGATCCTCACCAAGGCATAACTTGTTGTTGGCTTTTTTCTTCCTACCACTAAGGCTTTATGTGCAGTTCATAGGTAGGGAAAAAGCTAGAGCATACTTGTGATACATATATTGTACTATGCTCCTTGAAAACATATCTCTCATTTGGAACTTGAAAACATTTGCGAGAGAGTAGGGGCTATCTTATTCATGATTCATTCATTTTTTACGTGGGCATCTAAGTATCCATTATTTTAATATCTTGGACACTTGTCCATTTTTTCTCAATTATTCTTTTCTTTTTTTTATGAATAACTTTTGCATAGCCCCATGCCTCTTTTCTACAACAAAACTTTTGAGAGATAACAACAAGAACTTGGAGCATTTAGTTGACGGAAAAACCTATCAAACATGTTTTTGGCGTTTTCTCCTAGTATAGGAGTAAAACATTTTTGGGGGGATCTAGATGGAATGCATGTTTTTGCGCCTACCCCCAGTGTAGAAGTAGTGCATATGTAGGTGGTGTGTACGTGATCTTGATTTTAAAAACATGACAAAACTCTCATAAGGTATCAACAAAGCTTGACCAAACTCAATGCAATACAAGCAGCATGAATGAGTGAGAGTTTTCCTAGTCTAGATAATATATTTGGCTCTGGTAGGAATTCAAGCTTTGTCATATAGGATCTCATCATGTTACATATTTATGTTTTTCAAAAGATAAATCTCGGAATTCAAGTGTCACTTGGAACAAGATAAATATCAGTTCAGACCTTCTCATATCAAATCCGTGAATTACCTAGACTTAGATCAAGCATATGCTACCCATGAGTTTCAAGTTCAGAGCAAATTCTCATGTCAAATCAATTTCATAAAAAACTTAGGAGAATTCAAGGCTAAAAACTAGGTACTTGAAAGGAATTATAATAGAGCAACTATTCATCATTTCCATCATGTGAGATCATCTTCAAGTTTTTTCAAGTTTTTTGAGATAGAGCTCTTAAAAACAAGAAAGGAAACTAAATCATATCTTAAGCAAACTTAAACTTAAACTATATACACACTCTTTTTATTTGTTTGTTAGATCACACTATAATAATATATATTATCGGGTTCATAAACCCGGGGTCCCTCGGGGACCGGCTTCCATGCCAAGGCTTGCCCCAAGCAGACAGCACGTAACTCATGGGCCAGCCTAAGAGTCTAAAAACAATAGGCCGGAAGGGCGGTCCAATCACCAACCGGAAGGTCTGGCCGAAGAGGAACAGCGCCCGCTCGTCGACTACTTCGGCCCACCTCTCTGACCGGAGCACTCGCTTCAGATTCCAGCCACCTCCGGACGGCCTCTCCGATCGAAAGGCCTGGCCCAAGTGCTACTTCCGACTCTAACCCCGCGTCTCCGACCGGGGTTCACAGGAACCCTGCTCACCGCTCTTCTCTGACTGGCGCGACCAGAGCCGACTGGGTCCATCCGACCGGGGATGCCTGCTCAGAAAGGACCAGGGGACAAATGGAGAAAGCAAGCCAGGGTGCACAAGTCAAACCATGATACCAAGGACCATACCCTGTACGCCTGTAGGAACAGTACTCTGCAATCGCCCTGACACAAATAGTATTGTAGGCGCTAACATTTCCCTCTATAGTATTGTGGGCGCCATTAACTCCCATACGGTAAGGCCCCCCCACATGCCTCTGGGCATCGATGGTGTTGCGGCCACCGGGATTTACCATACCAGGTGAACGTGGTGAAACTCCTCACATGCCTCTAGGCATCAAACAATATTTGCAGGTACCGACATCTGCCATTCTTGAAGAAGGCGACACAACCTCCCACATGCATCTGACATTCTACAGTGACATCAACAGTATTGTGGGCGCCTACCATTATCTTGTACCCGTCGGCATGAGCAACAAAGCTGAATAGCATACGTACCCTCACCCTCTCACTTGTAAAGCCATCCCCTTTATCTATAAAAGGGGATGCGCTCCCTCCAACGAAGAGAGAGCTTTTTGGTAGATTCATTAGATCGACAAAGTTCACTAGTCCACAACCGTAGAACCACCAGGTTCGAACCTCAAGCGCACGCTTGAACACTTAGCTCATAGCAGAGTTCCTGTCGCTCTCACCCCTTCTGACCAGAGCCGACCGGACCTCTTATACACCCCATCTTTCTCCTTCTCATTTGTAACCCCACTGCAAACTTCGAGCACCTAGGCTCAGGAATAAAGTAACTGATCCACCCAAACTAGACGTAGGGCACATTGCCTAAACCAGTATAAACCCTGTGTCATTGAGTGCTAGGCCACCTCCAATCACAACGTACGGCAAAACTACAAATATTCACTAGTTGGTCACTTTCTGTACCGACAGTTGGCGCTGTCCGTGGGGAAGATGTTGTATGTTCAACACCTTTTGGTCATCGGATGGCCCACTTTTCCACCACCCTCATCGTGGTAGGCTCGGGCGATACGATTCACTTTGGCTTGCTGGAGTTTCCCGCACTCTCACCTGTTGGGATGTGGGCTCCACCTGTCATAGAACCGACCAATTTATAAGAGCACAAGTACAAAAACAATCGCCGAAACGATCAAATTCTCGAACTTGAGCCCATATAAACCCGGTAGTCAACTGAAATCTCGAAGGATTTCAAACCAACTTGCATACAACCAAGATCACAGTAATTCAACATAACATATCGTACGTTACAACATTTCGCAGACGTTCTCAAATAGATTACATCATCACAGAGTCATCGTTATTACAAAACAAGTCTGGTAAAACATGCAGAAGCAAATAGTTTAACTCACACACTCGAGTTCAAATACACATACTGGTTCGCTGATCACAGCCCGCAAAAGCATTCAGATAAGAGAACAGAGATCATGCCCATGATCTAGTCTTCATCACCCGCCGGGTGGAGACAATACTTACAGAATCCCTGATATAGAAGGTCATCTGCAACAAGAGGGAATAAACCCTGAGTACGGGAATGTACTCAGCTAGACATACCCACCAGAAACCAAAATAAATGACACCAAGGATTATGCATAGCTTAATGTAGTGGATCTGGCTGACACTTTCTTTTTGCAGAAAAGCATAAGTAATAATGATTAACTCTTAACCTGAACTAGCAGTGAATTTTTAGCCATTAACCTGTCAACTATATTAGCACCTGTACTAAGCAATCATTTTATTAGGGTGCAAACATTAATAACCATATCATGTATTCATTGTGGCAACCTTATCATCATCATCCATTTAACCATATCGTTAAATTAGTTGAATCTATGTTGCCGCTGCTCAGTCAAGTTCTCACTATCCGGGAGAGATGGCGATTCGAATCGATTCCTATCCAGCTGGAGGGGTATTCCTAAACACAAACCCTACTTCTCCCATCGGAGTCGTAAACAAGTCACCTTTGGTACCATTCAGGAGTCACAAGTCCGATCAGATCGACATTCTTAGAGAACCACTCTGCCAAGGTTGTTCGGGACTCTAACCCGCCTTGGACTTATGCCAATGGCTCTCTACACATCCTTACTACCTCTAGAATGCCGCCACTGCTCGCATCCCCGGCCTGAGTCGAGCTACTAGGCTTCGCGGTCGGAACGACTTATCCGGCCAGCTAAGTGTTAGGCTGCGTTCAACATGACATGAGGACGTACAGCGTATCGGTCCTTAAACGACTCAGACGGAGTCACTATGTTCAAACCTACACAAGACCCCGCCCGGTCTTAATTCATTATTCACATGGTTCTTTTCCACGATAGCAAATATAGCCAACCGTGATCCACCTCATCCTAAAGCTCGTAGGTGACAGGAAATCACCTGACTTCTACCGCACTAAGCATGGCTAAGCATTTAACCCGTTCCTGAACTTAAATAGGATTCCAGTGCGATATCTGGACAAGGAAGGATGTATAATGCAGCAATTGGTTCCAACCAATTCCTATACTTAATGCATCATCAACAATAAAAGGTACTCAAAGTATTTGTAAAAACATGGGAGGCTTAATATGCTCTGGGGCTTGCCTTTCAGGAACGAGGAAGGCTGGTGGTCAGGGCACTCGGGCAATTCCTCCGCGGCAACTGCTTCGTCGGCTTCCTGCACCTTGGGTTCCTCCTCCTGGTTGGCTCCCTCGAACTCCAGCAACGTCACCCCCTCTAGCACACCTGTTGCATGAATGCGCAAGATAAATATCATGGATGCATATGAACGAATGTCAGGGATGCTCGGGGAATGCACATGTTCGCTGTAGTTTGCATATTCCAACTTAAGCCCTATTCAAATCACTTTACTTACCACATTTATACAACCTAATGTATAATTGCTCATCTTCAGTTAATTACCTAGCACCTGCACCTAAGCATATCCTCAAGTTAGGCTAACCCCTAAACAATCAACGATAACCTTGCAACAACATACACTCAAACATTTGTTTTTTCAGCAAAATGAATACTATGTAGCGGTGTAGTAAACCAGCCATAACTGGAGATTTATAATTCTAAATGACATGCAACAAGACAATCTAGAAAGCTTATAAAATTGTCTACAATTCATTTTTAGACCTCAAAGCATGATTCAACACTTTACCAAGTCGAATTCATAAATCAACAGAACTCTGTCCTCACAAGGCAGAGAGTAAGCAAAACTGGAACCTAACTTTAAACAGCTGTAGTTTCTAAACTACTAGGCCAAATGCCCTCAAATTTTGACAGGATCTAGATACATAAATTATCTACAACTTTTGTATTCATCACAATCACATAAAACCAAATTATCATGGGGAACTTTCCAAAGTCCCGAGATCTATCCAGAGGGACATGATGCAAACAAATAATTATTAACTTGTGATATAAACACTTAATTGGACAAAACCAACTTTACTGACATATCACACATATCACAAGAACACCAGAAAATAGGGTGTCCATCACCAAAACATTTCTTTTAATACCTTTCTTAATTTATTTAATTAATTAGTGGAAATAGTGAACATATATGAAAACTACCCCATTAATTCTACAAAAATTACAGTACACACTACATGCCCTAAGTAGACTACCATAAAAATTTCACACCATTTGAGTAAGTATCACAACCTACACAAAAATGCTAAGGCAGAATGGCTTAAAATGGCATAATTAGGAAACCTTAGTAAAAAGTGTCATGCAACAGATTTCATATTTTTCCTAGCATCCTTAAGGTACTAGAACCCTCTCCAACAAATTTCATGGTCATTGGATTCATAGATAATTTACAAAAATTCACCCAAGTATCTACAAGTGATAAAAGGAAAATCTATAACTCAAAAACTACACATACAATGACTCTCAAATTTTAACTAGAGCTTCTACTATACAAGACTAGCTTACCCACAAAATTTCATAATTTTTGGATCACAGAAACTCAAGATATGATTTAAACAAGTTTGCATGCATTCAAAAACACTTTTCAAGTTCCTATTTAATTCATCCAAAATTTCTACATAATGTGCTCAAGACATATTTTTCTTAAATACTAGACCTAACTGGGAATCTAACAAAATTAGAACCACCCAATTGGGATGTACAAAACAGGAGATACAAGAATATCAAATCCGCATTCAAAACTGCATTTTTGAACTATCTTTCTAATATACAGTCGTTGACAACTGGGGTCCACCGGTCAGCTGGGCCCACGTGTCATAAACACAGAAACAGAGGACACGGCTGCGACGGCGCGGAAGACGGCGTAGTTCACCGGCGGTGACCTTACCGGCGACGAGGAGGGTACCTCCATGCTCGCCATGACCTCCTGCGTCGGTTTACCTACTAACACTAAGCTCTAGTGGACTCTAGGGACGTCGGCCACGGCGCATGGCGGTTCGGCCATGGCGCACGGCGGCGCTCCGGTGAACCCCGGCATTCGGTGACTGGACAAGGCACGCGTAAGCTTCCAGTGACCAATGCGGACCTGCCTATGCTACGGCTACTGGCTACGGTGAAGCGGTCAGGCGTGGCCACGTGAGATCACCGGCGGTGACCATGGCGGCCATGTCATGGTGGTGCGCGGTTCGGCAATGCCGCTCACCTAAAGCTTGGATGGCTCGGCGAGGACGTTGACGAGGTCTGTGAGGCGATAGCGGAGCTATGGTTGGGATGGTGGTGGCTGCGGTGCCACGGCGAGCTTGAGCGAGCGCGGCGGGCCGATGGCGTCGGCGGTGTGCTGCTGCGCTTCGGCTGTGAACGGGGAAGGCAACGGAGGAGTGAATGAGGGCAGAGCGCGCGCGGGTGAGTGGAGAGGCAGCAAGGCGTCGTCCACTTCAAGCCGGCCAGCGCGCGGCGCGGTCAGGCCAAGTCGAGCGCGTGGCGGCCACGCGGCGGCAACCTCCTGGCCATGGTCGGCCATGATCGGTCTGGTCAGAACGGCCATCAGGCCTGATGAAGCCGACTGACAGCGCCATTTGGAGCCGATGGATTTCTGAATCCTTTGATCATTAGCGCAAACTCCCTAAACAAAAGTTGAAGACCTATGTGCCAGCTACAAAACTCATTTAGAGACCAAAGTCTAATTCGCAAAGGATGGAGAGTAAAATCATGCCAAAGTCGAGTTCATGAAACTGAAATCCAGTATAATACTTAGAAAATTTTTCAATTGTTGAAACAGCTTTCAATCCTGACTTGTGGGCCATTTTTGAACATGTTGTGCACATTTTCATGAGATGGTCATAAAAGAACTTTTGTTCCACATATAATTCTCTACAACTTTGCTTTAGGTTGCTCAGACATGCAAACATCCTAAGCTACACTTTTTAAATAGTCAAACACAGGAGCTCTAGGGGTCCAAATTGGTCAACCATGACTTGGAAACCTAATTAGGCAAAATGATCAACATGAACATTGTTCCTAATGACATTCTAAGTATGACTAAGGTTCTTAGGAGAATAATTAGCCACACCATACATTGGTCACACAAGAATCAAGCAAGGTATGTACTGAAACAATGAAAAACACATGAAATGTTACAATTGTTTCATAGTCATGTTTCACATGTTTCATGATCTTGTTGCATAGTACTAACTAACCTTGTTTCACTAAATGAGTGGCACCTGTTGCACTTAAGTGTTGCATGCTTTACATTTCATAAAAGAAACACACATGGAATATAAACATGTGTTGCAATGTTTCAAAAGCATGTTTCATACAATCTAAGCTCACGAATGGATGCATGATGCTCATGTTCATGAAATGCGGGTGCAAATGTGGAAGCCAAACACCTGGGGTGTTACAGCCCTCCCCCCTTATAAAAATCTCATCCCGAGATTTGAAAAGCGTACCATTGTTGATAGAATTCCTTATAACCATCCCTCAAATAATCTTCCCTTTCCCACGTTGCATCGTGTTCACTACCCTGATTACTCCACATGACTTTGTAGAACTTGACCACACGACTCCGAGTCACTCGCTCACGAGTGTCAATCACTCGAACCGGCTTTTCTTCAAAGGTCAAATCAGATTTTAACTCGATATCCCCCAATGGAACTCTCTCTTCAGGGACGCGAAGACATTTCTTCAATTAGGATACATGAAAGACATTGAAGATAGCACTCATCTTTGGAGGTAATTGAATCTTGTACGCCACCTTATCACTTTGTCCAATGATTTCAAATGGACCAACATATCTCAGCGCAAGCTTTCGCTTCACACCGAAGCGTTGGACACTTTTCATAGGTGAGACCTTCAGATAAACGAAGTCTCCAACTTCAAACTCAATAGGTTTTCTACGTCAATCAGCATAACTTTTTTGCCTAGCTTGAGCTGCGGCCATGTGAGTTTGGATAGTACGAACTTGTTCTTCGGCTTCTTGAACAAAATCAATTCCATAATATCTCCTTTCACCGACTTCTACCCAGTTCAATGGGGTTCTACACTTTCGGCCATACAAAGCTTCAAACGGTGCCATTTTGATACTCTCTTGATAACTGTTATTGTACAAGAATTCAGCTAGGGGTAACCATTTTTCCCATGAGCCCTTAGCTGAGATGACACATGCTCTCAACATATCTTCTAAGATTTGATTCACTCGTTCAGTTTGCCCATTGGTTTGCGGATGATAGGCAGAACTTCTTACTAGCTTAGTTCCTAATAATCCGTGTAAGTGCTCCCAAAAGCGAGCAGTGAACTGTGGTCCTCTATCCGAGACAATAGTATGAGGGATCCCATGAAGTTGGACTATTTGGTTAAAGTACAACTCCGCATAGTCGGTTGGACGAAAGTCTATACGGACAGGAATGAAGTGTGCTGATTTGGTCAGACGGTCTACAATCACCCAAATAGAGTTAAAGTTCCTCTGAGTAGTAGGGAGTCCAACAATAAAATCCATACTTATCTCCTCCCATTTCCAACCTGGAATCGAGAGTGGCTAAAGTAATCCAGCTTTCATGTGCACAGCCTTGACTCGACAACAAGTGTCACACCTAGCCACATAAGCGGTGATCTCTTTCTTCATTTTGGTCCACCAAAATCGAGGCTTCAAATCATAATACATTTTGCTACTACCAGGATGAATAGATAATTTAGAGGAATGAGCTTCGGATATGATTTGATTTCTAAGCTCTTTATCCTTCGGAACTACCAACCTATCCTTGAACCATAACACGCCTTCCTCATCAACTCGAAAATGTTTGGTTTCTTGCTCTTTCATCTTGCGCTTGATGTGAAACACACCTGCATCCGTCTTCTGTAGCTTGATAATTCAACTCTGTAGAGTACAACTGACAGTGATGTTGTGAAGGACTGCAGGATGAAGGAGCTTCGACAAATGGACATCACTCTCAATCAAAGAGTGGCAATGAGACTTCCTGCTTAAGGCATCCGCTACGACATTTGCCTTGCCAGGGTGATAGTGCACTTGGAGGTTATAATCCTTGATCAACTCGAGCCATCATCTCTGATGCATATTCAACTCAGGTTGAGTGAAGATGTACTTGAGACTTTTATGATCAGTGTAGATGTTGCACACATTGCCAAGTAAATAATGTCTCCAGGCCTTCAAGGCATGAACAACTGCAGCGAGTTCTAAGTCATGCGTTGGATAATTCACTTCATGCTTCCAAAGTTGGCGAGAGGTATAAGCAATGACTCTACCCTCTTGCATAAGAACACCTCCTAGCCCAATACCTGATGCATCGCAGAACACATCAAAAGGTTTCTCGATATCCGGTTGTGCCAAAACCGGAGCCAAAGTTAGAAGAGTTCGCAGGGTATGGAAAGCCACATCACACTCAAGAGTCCAGACAAACTTCATGTCTTTTTGCAGCAATCGAGTCATAGGCTTGGCTATTTTAGAGAAATCCGGGATGAAGCGACGATAATAGCCAGCCAACCCTAGAAAACTCCGAACCTCATGCACCGAGATTGGAGCCTTCCAGTTCAACACCTCTTGCACCTTGGTGGGATCAACCATAATTCCACCATCGGACAACACGTGTCCAAGAAAAGGTACCTCGTGAAGCCAAAATTCACATTTGCTGAACTTTGCATACAGCTGGTGTTCTCACAATCTAGTGAGAACCACCCACAAATGTTCAACGTGATCTTCTTCATTCTCAGAATAGACCAGGATATCATCTATAAATACCACCACAAATTTGTCCAACTCGGGCATAAACACTGAATTCATCAGATACATAAAATGTGCGGGGGCATTAGTCAATCCAAAAGACATAACAAGATACTCATATAGACCGTATCTTGTAGAGAATGCGATTTTTGGAACATCCTCGGGCCGAATCTTGATTTGATGATACCCAGATCTCAAATCAATCTTGGAAAAGACTTTTGCTTTGGATAACTGATCAAATAAGATATCTATGCGTGGCAGAGGGTACTTATTCTTGATTGTAACTGCATTCAAGGGTCTATAATCTACACACATGCATAGGGATTGATCCTTCTTCTTCACAAAGATAGTTGGGCACCCCCACGGAGATAAACTAGGACGGATAAGGCCTTTCTTTAGAAGTTCATTCAACTGGGTCTTAAGTTCAGCTAGTTCATTAGGAGGCATTCTATATGGCCTTCTAGAGATAGGAGCTGTGCCAGGAAGCAACTCTATCTTGAACTCCACTTCCCGATCCAGGGGTAATCCAGGCAAATCATTGGCAAAAAACATCCGGAAAGTCACACACTACCGGGATATCTGCAATAGCCTTTGCTTGCACCGCATTAGCCGCACAAGAAAGATTGATGTCCCTGGTAGTTGCACCGAAAACCTTCACGATTACTAGGATCTACGAGCATGACTACTCTAGTCGATGTATTAATAAGCACCCCATACCGCTCATCCAATTCATTCCCAATATCACATCGATACCCAATACGGTAAAACTACCAGATCAACACGATAACTTCGCCTCTATCTCAAATTGTACGTCCCCAACTACCGGCTTGGTTGGGATAACGCCAATTGGCAGCCCTAATACAATAACCCTCACCCTCAACAATTATATGTTTTTCGCATAAACTTGGATGCAAATCTTTGGACTAATAAAGGAATGCGAAGCACTGAATCAAATAGTACAACTGCTGGGGGTGTTGATCAATCGAAACTTACCGGTGATCACTACCTCTCTGAAGGAATCTCGGTAATATTAGTGTGGTTCACACGCCTCGACGACCACCTTGGTAGTTATTCTTCTTAGGGTAAGGGCATTCCCTTGCCCTAGTGGTCTGTCTTGTTGCAGTTCCAAAGACGACATGTTGCTTGGAGGAGCCTCGAACCGCCTCGACTGGTAGTGCCCTTGGGAAGAGCAAGCTGTAAATGCCCTTGCGAAACCCAGTCTTGGTTGGATTCTTCTTCTCACGGTGGGAGAAACTTAGCGGTGGTATTTGGAGGACGGAATGGAGCCCTCGTGTGGCCGGGAGCCTTGGATTGTGAGGCACCGCCTCATAGGCTCTCTTATGACTTTTTGAAGCAAGCATACACAACATTGTTGTTCTCTTGCGATAAAGCATCACTCACAAACTCATTAAAATGAGCACACTTGCAATTTCCCATTGTCTTCATAAGTTTGGGGCTAAGTCCCGCTTGAAACTTCATGATCTTTTTGGCATCAGTGTCAACAAACTCGAGAGCATACCTTGCAAGGTTATTGAAAGCCCTGCGGTATTCATTCAAGCTCTTGTTCCCTAAGTCGACTTCATGAACTCTGTATGCTTGATCGCCATGAGACCAGGAGGAATATAATTTCCCCTGAAAGCAGACTTGAACTGATCCTAGGTGATTTGGGCATTAGCAGGCATAGTGGACCGATGATGACTCCACCAAATGTTAGCTGGCCCATGCAGTTGGTGAGATGGGTACTAAGTCTTCAGCACCTCAGTCAAGCGGAGTAGACGAACTTCTGCTCGAGAGTATTCAACCACTAATCAGCTTGTAGAGGCTCCTCAGCCTCCTTGAAGATCGGGGGTTTTGTGTCAAGGAAATCCTTGAAATCACTGTATTGATTTGGTTCCGGTCCTTGGCGTGGACCATGACCATCCCAATTCACAATCGTACGGAGGGCCTCGACCATAGTGCCTTTGTCCTTCCATAAGCATTGCTATCAATTCCGTTGGTGTGGGTGGTGGTGGCGGTGGAAGATCATCATCATCATCACCCGCTTTGGCGGAACAAACACGAGGCGAGACATCGCACAATGCGCAACCAGTAATTATTGATGATGTCAAGACATTGAGAGGAACAATGTAATTGTGCCAAACTGAATTCACTAACGAGAATGAAAACTTCATACAATAAACAGAGGCAATAATTCATTCTCCAATCACCACATCATCAAGTAGATTACTAGCTCCATACGCAGTGCATTCCAACATGACAAGTTTTAAACTTAACCATTACGATACGCGGCGTCCGAAGGGAGCAAATTAAAGTACATTACATGCCGAGTTGAATTAAAAGAGTACATCCCACATCGGTCATCATTACTTAAGTCCATTACATCAATGATCGCAAAAGCTTAAACTAGCGAGACTTGCTAATGAACTATGCGTTGAAGTGATCATTTGTCCACATCGGAGACACCTTGGACTTCTTCGGGTCTTCCTCTTCTTCTTCTTCTTCTTCTACTAGCTCAATTTGCATTTGTCGACCATCGCACGCGTCCTCTTCTTCCTCATCGGCCTCAATCACTTGAGGTCCACCCACATTTGGATACCTTAGTATGGGGTGAGGAATAGGAAAGCAGACGGTTGTGCGATTGATGGTGCTCAACTCAAGCTCTTCAAGCTATCCTTGTAGTGCTTGCTCCCTTTGAAAGGCGTTGTGGTTGGCCAAAATCCAACCCCGATGTCTTTCTTCCGCTAACTCTAAAGTCGCATCCCGGTGACGTGTCAACACGATCCAACTCTTGTGCAGCCTCATCTCTCTCAATAGTGAGGTTCATCATTTGGTCATGAAGCTCGTCTCTCTCACGTGCGGTTTGACCCCCCATCATTTGCGGGCGATAATTTGCAATCCCACGAATCTCATCAACTTCTCATTGAGCTCTCCCACATGCATTCGCTTTTACGACAATACTTACAGGCACGCAACCTAAACTTGTCTTTGAGCTTCCATTGCCTTGCCGGCTTCATCAAGCACACCTTTGGAAAGGGTGTTTTATTCGACTCGACAAAGCTTTAGGACGCCATCATAGCACTCATTCCAGCGTTGTCGCTCTGCACCCGTTCTCCATGGCCTCGAACCAAGGCCTGACTAACATCCTAAGTCCACTCAGCCTCAGTAGGAGACACTCGGGGAATGGATGAAGCAGGTCCACCCACTAAATCATCCCTCAAGCTCGTGCTATATCCATCAAGACATCCAGGCAGCAACTCGAAGCGACTTCCCATGGGCTTTGCCCATCAGTCTCAATGCTCCACCCATGCCACAATGGTCTTGTGGGGTTTTGTGGCACGATGAAGGTCACGACGTACCATGGTACATCTCCCAATGGTACCACCTGCCTCCACGTGTAGCTGGGTGCCTCCGGGTACCCAACTGAACTGAGCACCCTCCAGAGCAAAGTGGGAGTTCTGAACTGGTCCAGAAAGGTGCTGCTACAAGTAGGGAAACACAGGGGGCGACCATCTTAGTATCAAAAGGGATGCAATTCATGTGAGAGGATTATTTTCCTTGAGAGATTGCACTTTACACTTGGGATAAGCAATTATAAGGAGGGTAATGCAATATGAATGACATGAGTGAATATGATGCATGCGCGTTCCGTATGTCCTCACAAACCTATTAAAATTTAAGCTTTAGCAGAATATACGGTGGCATACATACGTTCTCTCAATTAGCGGTAACTAGTCGATCTACACGGTGCGTTGTTAGTGTACCTGCAGAAACTTTATTACAGCCCAACCCAACAAGATAAAATGCTAATTACACAAGCAGTAACTAAGATACTCTCCATATATATATCCCCCGATATATATACTTCGATATCCAAACTACCCGACAAATGTACCCACAATTAAGTACCTTCATATATACATGTATACAACATGTAAATACTCCGATAACCACAACTAGCTCTCCCCTAGACCGACGGGTTGGACGGTCATGCTCTCACAACTCACACTTACCTTAGCGTAGAGGCAATTGATCCATACATTACCATTCAAATGAATGGCATCCATACAATATCATCGCGCCGCATGGACGCATTTAAATAGAAACAATCAATTCCCCCAAGTTAGTAATTAGATATAAGCCACCTCGAAGTCCTTAAGTGGGCTATAAAGGATGTGATCACCAGTATACCATAAAAATTTTGATTTTTGAACACTTATATATAACTATAAGTAGGAAAACCGTTTTTACAACAAAAGCTTTTGTTTTAAATAGCTGTAAGACATGTTTAATGTTGAATCTAGCTCTGATGCCAGCTGTCACAGAACCGATCAATTTATAAGAGCACAAGTACAAAAACAATCGCCAAAACGATCAAATTCTCGAACTTGAGCCCATATAAACCCGGTAGTCAACTAAAATCTCGAAGGATTTCAAACCAACTTGCATACAATCAAGATCACAGTAATTCAACATAACATATCGTACGTTACAACATTTTGCAGACGTTCGCAAATAGATTACATCATCACAGAGTCATCGTTATTACAAAACAAGTCTTGTAAAACATGCGGAAGCAAATAGTTTAACTCACACACTCGAGTTCAAAACACACATTTGGTTCACCGATCACGACGCATAAAAGCATTCAGATAAGAGAACAGAGATCATGCCCATGATCTAGTCTTCATCACCCACGGGTGGAGACAATACTTATAGAATCCCTCATATAGAAGGTCATCTGCAACAAGAGGGAATAAACCCTGAGTACGGGAATGTACTCAGCTAGACTTACCCGCCAGAAACCAAAATAAATGACACCAAGGATTATGCATAGCTTAATGTAGTGGATCTGGCCGACACTTTCTTTTTGCAGAAAAGCATAAGTAATAATGATTAACTCTTAACCTGAACTAGCAGTGACTTTTTAGCCATTAACCTGTCAACTATATTAGCACTTGTACTAAGCAATCATTTTATTAGGGTGCAAACATTAATAACCATATAGGTATTCATTGTGGCAACCTTATCATCATCATCCATTTAACCATATCATTAAATTAATTGAATCCACGTTGTCATTTGCTGCTCGGTCAAGTTCTCACTATCCGGAGAGAGGCGGCGATTCGAATCGATTCCTATCCAGCTGGAGGGGTATTCCTAAACACAAACCCTACTTCTCCCATCGGAGTCGTAAACAAGTCACCTTTGGTACCATTCAGGAGTCACAAGTCCGATCAGATCGACATTCTTAGAGAACCACTCTGCCAAGGTTGTTCGGGACTCTAACCCGCCTTGGACTTATGCCAATGGCTCTCTACACATCCTTACTACCTCTAGAATGCCGCCACTGCTCGCATCCCCGGCCTGAGTCGAGCTACTAGGCTTCGCGGTCGGAACGACTTATCCGGCCAGCTAAGTGTTAGGTTGTGTTCAACATGACATGAGGACGTACAGCGTATCGGTCCTTAAACGACTCAGATGGAGTCACTATGTTCAAACCTACACAAGACCCCGCCCCGTCTTAATTCATTATTCACATGGTTCTTTTCCAAGATAGCAAATATAGCCAACCGTGATCCACCTCATCCTAAAGCTCGTAGGTGATAGGAAATCACCTGACTTCTACCGCACTAAGCATGGCTAAGCATTTAACCCGTTCCTGAACTTAAATAGGATGCCAGTGCGATATCTGGACAAGGAAGGATGTATAATGCAGTAATTGGTTCCAACCAATTCCTATACTTAATGCATCATCAACAATAAAAGGTACTCAAAGTATTAGTAAAAACATGGGAGGCTTAATATGCTCCAGGGCTTGCCTTTCAAGAACGAGGAAGGCTGGTGGTCAGGGCACTCGGGCAATTCCTCCGCGGCGACTGCTTTGTCGGCTTCCTGCACCTCGGGTTCCTCCTCCTGGTTGGCTCCCTCGAACTCCAGCAACGTCACCCCCTCCGGCACACCTATTGCATGAATGCGCAAGATAAATATCATGGATGCATATGAATGAATGTCAGGGATGCTCGCGGAATGCACATGTTCGCTGTAGTTTGCATATTCCAACTTAAGCCCTATTCAAATCACTTTACTTACCACGTTTATACAACCTAATGTATAATTGCTCATCTTCAGTTAATTACCTAGCACCTGCACCTAAGCATATCCTCAAGTTAGGCTAACCCCTAAACAATCAACGATAACCTTGCAACAACATACACTCAAGCATTTGTATTTCAGCAAAATGAATACTATGTAGCGGTGCAGTAAACCAGCCATAACTAGAGATTTATAATTCTAAATGACATGCAACAAGACAATCTAGAAAGCTTATGAAATTCTCTACAATTAATTTTTAGACCTCAAAGCATGATTCAACACTTTACCAAGTCGAATTCATAAATCAATAGAACTCTGTCCTCACAAGGCATAGAGTAAGCAAAACTGGAACCTAACTTTAAACAGCTATAGTTTCTAAACTACTAGGCCAAATGCCCTCAAATTTTGATAGGAGCTAGATACATAAATTATATACAACTTTTATATTCATCACAATCACATAAAACCAAATTATCATGGGAAACTTTCTAAAGTCCCCAGATCTGTCCAGAGGGACATGATGCAAACAAATAATTATTAACTTATGATATAAACACTTAATTGGACAAAACCAACTTTACTAACATATCACACATATCACAAGAACACCAGAAAGTAGGGTGTCCATCACCAAAACATTTCTTCTAATACCTTTCTTAATTTATTTAATTAATTAGTGGAAATAGTAAACATATATGAAAACTACCCCATTAATTCTACAAAAATTACAGTATACAATGCATGCCCTAATTAGACTACCATAAAAATTTCGCACCATTTGAGTAAGTATTACAACCTACACAAAAATGGTAAGGCAGAATGGCTTAAAATGGCATAATTAGGAAACCTTAGTGAAAAGTGTCAAGCAACAGATTTCATATTTTTACTAGCATCCTTAAGGTACTAGGACCCTCTCTAACAAATTTCATGGTCATTGGATTCATAGATAATTTACAAAAATTCACCCAAGTATCTACCAGTGATAAAAGAAAAATCTATAACTCAAAAACTACACATGCAATGACTCTCAAATTTTAACCAAAGCTTCTACTATACAAGACTAGCTTACCCACAAAATTTAATAATTTTTGGATCACAGAAACTCAAGATATGATTTAAACAAGTTTGCATGCATTCAAAAACACTTTTCAAGTTCCTATTTAATTCATCCAAAATTTCTACATAATGTGCTCAAGACATATTTTTCTTAAATACTATACCTAACTGGGAATCTAACAAAATTGGAACCACCCAATTTGGATCTACAAAATAGGAGATACAAAATATCAAATCCGCATTCAAAACTGCATTTTTTGAACTATCTTTCTAATATACAGTCGTTGACAACTGGGGTCCACCGGTCAGCTGGGCCCACGTGTCATAGACACAGAAACAGCGGACACGGCTGCGATGGTGCGGAAGACGGCATAGCTCGCCGGCGGCGACCTTATCGACGACGAGGAGGGTACCTTCGTGCTCGCCATGACCTCCTGCGTCGGTTTACCTACTAACACTAAGCTCTAGCGGACTCCAGGGACGTCGGCCACGGCGCACGGCGGTTCGGCCATGGCGCACGGCGGTGCTCTGGCGAACCCCGGCATTCGGTGACTGAACAAGGCGCGCGTAAGCTTCCAGTGACCAATGCAGACCTGCCTATGCTACGGCTACTGGCTATGGTGAAGCGGTCAGGCGTGGCCGCGTGAGATCACCGGCAGCGACCATGACGGCCATGTCACGGTGGTGCGCGGTTCGGCAATGCCACTCACCTAAAGCTTGGATGGCTCAGCGAGGACATTGATGAGGTCCGTGAGGCGATAGTGGAGCTATGGTTGGGACGGTGGTGCTGCGGTCCGCGGTGAGCTCAAGCGAGCTCGGCGGGCCGATGGCGTCGGCGGTGTGCTGCTGCGCTTCGGCTGTGAACAGGGAAGGCAACGGAGGAGTGAATGAGGGCAGAGCGTGCGTGGGTGAGTGGAGAGGCAGCAGGGCATCGTCCACTTCAAGCCGGCTAGCGCGAGCGCGCGGCGTGGTCAGGCCAAGTCGAGCATGTGGCGGCCACGCGGCGGCAACCTCCTAGCCACGGTCGGCCATGATCGGTCTCGTCAGAATAGCCATCAGGCCTAATGAAGCCGACTGACAGCGCCATTTGGAGCCGATGGATTTCTGAATCCTTTGATCATTAGCGCAAACTCCCTAAACAAAAGTTGAAGACCTATGTGCCAGCTACAAAACTCATTTAGAGACCAAAGTCTAATTCGCAAAGGATGGAGAGTAAAATCATGCCAAAGTCGAGTTCATGAAACTGAAAATCCAGTATAACACTTAGAAAATTTTTCAATTGTTGAAACAGCTTTCAATCCTGACTTGTGGGCCATTTTTGAACATGTTGTGTGCATTTTCATGAGATGGTCATAAAAGAACTTTTGTTCCACATATAATTCTCTACAACTTTGCTTTAGGTTGCTCAGACATGCAAACATCCTAAGCTACACTTTTTAAATAGTCAAACACAGGAGCTCTAGGGGTCCAAATTGGTCAACCATGACTTGGAAACCTAATTAGGCAAAATGATCAACATGAACATTGTTCCTAATGACATTCTAAGTATGACTAAGGTTCTTAGGAGAATAATTAGCCACACCATACATTGGTCACACAAGAATCAAGCAAGGTATGTACTGAAACAATGAAAAACACATGAAATGTTACAATTGTTTCATAGTCATGTTTCACATGTTTCATGATCTTGTTGCATAGTACTAACTAACCTTGTTTCACTAAATGAGTGGCACCTGTTGCACTTAAGTGTTGCACGCTTTACATTTCATAAAAGAAACACACATGGAATATAAACATGTGTTGCAATGTTTCAAAAGCATGTTTCATACAATCTAAGCTCAGGAATGGATGCATGATGCTCATGTTCATGAAATGCGGGTGCAAATGTGGAAGCCAAACACCTGGGGTGTTACACCACCCATCTTTGAGCCATCCCAGGACTTCCTCTTCAGAAGCCTGGACTTTGTCACTGACCGGCTCGGCGTACTACACCTCCGCATGGAGGCTCACGTCCCGGCACCTGTCGGAGGGACGCCCTCCATTGACTCTAGGATGCACGACTTCGATGACGCGGCATCTGTGCTTCTTTTCAAGCAAACTCTCTGCTCAAATCCCGCCGTGAGTAATGTACACGCTGTTATTTACCTACTATTCTCTATCTTCCACCGATTACCCGGAGGAACCACGATGTCCCCGACGTGACCGCTGTATGGTTAGTTCCCCTACGGCCTCACATCTTCCATGGATGCATACGCCCGGGGGCTCCGAAGGATGCCAGCGTTGCCCCTCTCACATCTGAATTCGTCGGAATGGCGAGCTATGCTCCCACCTATTTCCTTGACCTCATGGATAACGATGGCGAGAGCGATGGCTCCAGCATCGGCGACATGGCACCTAGCCACCGTCCGTCCTAGGAGTGCGCCATGGTGGATGCTACGGGACATGCACTGGTGGAAGCGGAGTCCTCACAGACTCACACCTCACCAGACTCTCGTGCGGAGACCCCCGAGCTCACACGGTAGCACGACGAGGCACTACAACAACAGTGGCTGCATCAGCCACCAACTGCGCCAGCGCGCTCGGCGCACCATGCTGCGCCCCGTGCGCATAGACCGGCGAGTGATAGTTTGGGTCTAGTGCAACACCATGGACAGGGGGACCAATGCCCCACAGTTCGCTCGGGCCAGTCAGAACATCGCCGCCGCAGCAATACTCCTACGCGGCCTATCCGAGCCGAACGACCCTCATGAACAGGCAATCCACCGGAACCTCCGGGCACTAGTGGAGACGGCCGTCGTGCAACAAGTGGAGAGCTCCGTATCACAATGCCAGCTCGCAATCTCACCCCCACCAGGGGAAAGGGGACGCTATAGATGGGTCGCTCCACCCGATCACCATGACGGCCGCCTAGCGTGGCACAGGAGGTCACATTGGCACCTTGCCTTGACTTGACGACCGCTCCACACCGACCACCTGCCCACGCGTGGCTCAGGCTGAACCGAGACACACGCAGGAGCGACCAGAGTCCCAGCCCTGATGGCCTGGGACCGTGGACCTTTGTCCAAAACCTCCAACAAGCGCCGCTCCCACCGCACTCCGACGGAGGCTGGGGCAAGGGCAAGGCCAAGCACTAGGATCAGGACGAGGGCCCCTCCACGCAGACGGGGAAAAAGAATAGAAAGAATCGCCGCCGACTAGCCAACTCCGTGATGGTCACCACAGCTGATCATGCAGGCACGCAGCCCCAGCAGGACCCTTCGGGCTACTTCCACGAGCTCATGGAGAGCATGTGCACCAACCACGACTGCCCCATAAAACACCTCTACAAGGACTGCCAGCTCCTCAAGCACCTTCTGCGGCAGGCTGGCAGGCCAAAGGAAGAAAAAGGCAAAGAAGCAGCGACTAAGAAAGGGGGCGTAGCGGGCAAGGATCCGGACGACTGAAGGACGAAGTGATCCGATCGGACACCTACCGACCAAAGGACGACAATGACACCTTTCTCTCCGAACGCTTGGAACAGCTATGTCATTTTCCCCCTAAATTTTAGTCTTACCATTGTTTACTTAGCGTATGCTCCTATAAAAGCACCCCGACCCGAAAACTTTTTCGCCCCGGGGTGTTCAGAGGCTCCACTAGGGTACACTACTACCTCTTTGTTTTGTTTACTATCATATGGTGAAATTCCTTCCTACCCATCCAAAAGGATAGTTTGTTCCTCTAATTTGCCTTACGTAATTTTGCTTTAAAAACATTCCGACCGATTGCACCCCGCCTTTCCCTACGGTTAAGAGCAGCCGAGCCTCATGGGCCATGCCCCGAGCTCCCAAGGTCGCAGCCTATGGGACAAACGGGCAGGTACGAGAAAGAAAGAATAAAAAACAAAATTATGCTAAGGAAAAAACTAAGGAACAAAAGGGGAACAAGCTTCCCCGAACGGAGTGACTCCATTATAGAAAACAAAACAGACCATAGTCATTAAGCACACAGGAACATTTACACAGGGGCTCCCCCACGAACTTAAACTTTTTACGCTCACAAAACTACTTATATTTTACAAGCTATTGGACCGGCCCGGCGGCATCTGCTGTCGGTGCGACCGGCGAGGGCGCGGGCTGCTCACTCCCCGGCGGCATGACATTTGGCTCGGTCGAAGCTGAGGCAACATTCACCTCCGACCCAGGCTCTGCGCCATCCATAGGCTGGGCAGTGTACTCCCCACACATGCTTCTGGCCATGTCTTCATGATGGACGTCCATCACCCACCGGGCAAAGACTTGCTCTGCCACCGACCTTGCGTGCGGCAGCAAGCTCTCCCCGATCGATTGGATGTCCTCCATGCTCAAGCCTTCAGCATACCCACTATAGATAGCAGCAGAAGTCCAGGATCAGGTGGTGCGTCGCCACCGAAGTCAGCACCCCCGACGCTCCGTAGAATGGCCCGCTCCTGATAAGGTCTCACCACATCGGGACCTCCGCCAGCTGGACGGCAGGCGCGCTAGTGCTTGGCGCCGACCGAAGACTTTCGAGACAATGAGCTAGCAACGTTGTGGATCTGGTCAAGATCCCCCTCGAGAGAACGTCGCTCTTCATGGGACTTGGCCAGCTCCTCCATATTCCAGCTGAAGGTCGCCTTGATCTTCTCTAGGCCCTACTCCAGCATCTTCACCTTTCCACCTAGCTCTGAAAGAAGAGCGACAAGCTCAAGAACAGGCTGAAGGAAAAACCAACACAACGAGAAACAGAAAAGGTATGTACCAACGTGAAAGTTCTCAAGGGTGGAGAGATCCTCTGCCTATCAAGCCACCTGCGCGCACATAGCCGGGCGCTCGTGTCCTCCGTCCCCATCACCCGGCCCTGGAGCACGAGCACCTCCTGGTCCGCCTCCGACCGGGCCTTCCGCTCCACCTCCAAGGCCCTCTGCTCCATGTCCAAGGCCTTCCGTGCCGACTCTAGGGCGGTCGCTCCAATGCCAAGACGCTCTGCTCTGACTCAAGGGTCTCTAGGGATTTCTAAAGTGCCACCTCGGTCTCCGCCAGGGACGTCCGCAACCCCGCCTCGGTCTCCGCCTGGCGGGCCTTCGCCGCCTCGAGCCCTTATTCAGTGGCAGTCGCCCACTTGACTACACGCTGCCCCTCTGCCCATGCCACGATCACCTCAGCCGCCCGGTCCTAGGACTCACGACGAGCGGACGCTAGCTGACACTCAAGCTCAGCCATCCGGGTGTGCTCCATTCAGAGAAAGCGGGATTTGCGGGATAACATCCCCTTCAGACTCTACAAAAAACAAGCATGCTAAGGCAACCAACAAAAGATTCAGAGGTCAAGGACAAGTACATGAAACTCACCTTCTTGGTGAGCTGCAGGTCGACCTCAACTAACTGCTAAGCAGACTTAACACTCCTGGGCGTCTCCGAGCTTCGTGGACAGGTTGGGGAGTTCGGACACCACGGCGTGCCCTTGCTCCCCAAGGATGTCCTAGAGCTGACACTCTTGGGTATCCTGGAGGATGAACCACACCTTCACTGGGTCCTCAGGGCAGGGCCACTCTAGGTCACCCTCCAGCAGCCCGCCAGATGGCCCAGCCTCCGACTGGACCACCGCTAGCTCCCGCGATGACACAGGTGGCTCCGCCATATCATCCGCCTCGTCATCAGATGGGATGTCCACCACCTCGGTTGCGTGGACTGCCGCCGGGCATTCTGACACTATCCCGGCCGCGCTTTCCCCCTACGCCTTCGGCTTCGACCACGAGGTTGAGCCGTGCAGCCCTTCGCCCGAGGAGGCAGGCAGCTCGGTCTCCTCTCTCTTCCGCCACGGCCGGTGGAGGAAGGGCCGCGAGGGTTACTTCCGATATAACCTCCGCCGTCGGCACCGGAATCACCACCAATGCCGCCGCCGCCGCCACACTATAGCAGCAACCGCCCCCGGAAGGGAAGGGCTCACTACCACCACCCTGTTCCCCCCCGCCACTCGCCACGACATGCTGCAGGGTGGGCCTCCATGCCTCCTGCATGGGAGTTAGGTTGACGCTCAACCCCGTCATCGCCCGACCACTAACAGAGGGTGTAGGTAAGTCACACTCCAAAAAGACTCAACAGCAAAAGATTGAAAAGAAACAAAGGAAAACATACCGGGTGGTGAGTGGTACGACTCTAAAGGCAAGACCCGGTGTTGACGGGCTTGCAGGGCACGAGCCACTCCTGGGCTGCAATCCCCGCCTTACTTCGGCCGGGGGTAGAGTTGCCCCAACCGGCTCTTGCCCGGCCTACGGGGCGCCACGACCCTCGGCTCAGGACTCCCCAACTAGAGCAGGGGGTGGGGCATCATCCGGCTGTGGGTCATGCGATGCACAGGCACCAGTCTGCTCCTCCGACCGCCCGGCTTGCTCGACCACGTCTGCGGCAGGCGGGGCCTCCCCGCTGCGAATCATGCGTTGGCACCGGTCCCGGAGACGCACAAGTGCCGGTCCGCTCCTCGGACCACCCGGCTTGCTCGGCCGCGTCCACCACAGGCGACGACGGGACCGACGACACCGCCAAAGGGCGCGGTGACTACATCCACTTTGCCACCCATTCGCCAACGACATTCGCGCTCGCCGCGCGCTTCCTCGGCACGGAAGCCACCGCGTGCCGCGTGGCCTCCTACTCACCACCAGCGGACATCGCCGTAGGGGCGCGGCGCTCCACCAAGGTCACAATGACCTCCCGACTTTCCTCCTCCTCGGAGAAAACCATGTCATCCACATCTGTGGGATCCTCCGACTCAAGCTCGGACTCGATGTCGCTCTTTCTCTCCCCGGCCTTCACACACCGGGCAACCTCCTTCTCCTTCTTGTACTTCCGGTGGGCCACCTTGGCCTTCTTCTTCTTCCTAGCGTCTGCTGCCTCCTTCTGAGTGGCCTGCAGGGCCACGCCCTCCGGACCCTTGGGAAGGTGTGGCCGGGACTTGTAATTCCCAAGACCCTATGGAACGTGTGGCTCCCAATCAAAAAAAAATAGGAAAAGCAGAGGAAGAATTGCAGACTAAAGAGAAGGGAGCATACCAGTCTAGACACGATTGAGGAGTTGAAAGGTGTGGGCTTCCCTTTGACCCTCTCTTTGGGCTTCAGCTGCAGCACCCGGCCAAGGTGACTCCAGACCTCGTCGTCCGGTAGATCCTCCGGCGATGCGCGGTCTGGGTATGACAAGCCACTGTACAACCACATCGACCGCGTCCTCTCCGCCAATGGCGCAACCTGGCGACGATAGAGGGTGTGGAACACCCACACCCTATCAAGGCTGTGCTTTACAAGCTTTCAAAGTTCCTCCTCGATGACCCCCACCTTATGCTTCTCCTTATGAGAGCAACCCCACGACCAACTGTCCTGCTTCTCCAGCCTCCCGCCGATGAACGTCGGGAACGGCGCCATCGCTGAATTCCTGATGTAAAACCACTCCCCATGCCACCCCTGGTTGGAGTCACATGGGAGGTACGCGGGATATGAGCCTCCCGCGCTCGGTTTCCTCTATAGGGCGAAACCCCCCACCGGCATGATCTCGGCCGGGTTGCCCCCCGTTAAGGCTCTCCCGGAGAAGAGCCGCCAGAAGAAATCCACGTGTGGCTCCATCTCAAGGAAAGCCTCGCAGATGGTGATGAAACTGGCGATGTGCAGCACCCCCATCAGATTAAGGTGTTGCAGCTCTAGACCCCACTCATTAAGGAGCCCGCGCAGGAACCAGTGCGTGGGGTATCCCAACCCGCGCTCATGGAAGGTGAGAAAGGAAACCACCTTATTGGGCCAAGGTTGCGGGAACTCCTCCCTCTCAGGAACCCTCCAGTGCGCCGCTTCCTTCATGGCGGGGAGCCCCTTCCCAATGAAGGCCTTCAACACCGACTCCCTCATAGTGTACAACCTCCAGTCCGACAATTCGCTCCGGGATCGCAAAAGGATTTGTGAGTTCTCTTCTCCCTCGCTCTCTCCCCTTTCTTTCCTAGAAACCACCATGGCTCTCAGGAACGCTCATGGCAAGAAGGAAGAGGAAAGGCGGCGGCAGATGAGAAATAGGCAAAAGAATGGGGCAAAAACCCTCTCCCTTCTCTACTTAAGGAAAAGGGAACAACAGTTAGGGAAGGGCGCCCGATCGGGGAAGGCAAAATGGCAGAGCGAGAAACTCTCTCTCTTTCCCATTTAATGCAGATGAGACACACCCTGACCGATGAGACACGCCCTGACTGATGAGACATGCCCTGCCCGATGGAATGGTGGAGCGAGAAACTCTCTCCCCAGGCCAGACCTAGAAAAAACCCAAAATAAGATCTCCGCTGAGAGAGACCATCGGGCCCCCTGAGTTGATCGAATCACTCAAGATAGACACCGAGAGACAGGTAAGGAGCAAAGGGACACCCCATATAGGCCATGCCGACTCCGTCATGAACGACGAGCACGGGTCCCGATCGGATGTTTCCGACTAGAGCTCTCCAAACCCCGTCACTCGAGTCATCAAGGTAAAAACTACCAACCCCTCTATTTCTTTATAATCATTTCATACATCCATAGACGCATTCATTCCATACGCCCATGCCTCCCGGACGATTCGAGCCCTGAACCGCCGGAGGCTCAGGAACTAATCATCGCATGTGCAGCGAAATGCACCACAATGCTCCGTGTTGCGTCATGAAGCGGTGGTTGCCTCATTCAACATGACCAACAAACAGAGCTAGGGGAGAAAAATGTAGATGAGCCCCATGCAGCCCTCGCCCAGTCTGGCAGACGGGTCATCTCAACCTTCTCATTCGATCCTAAACCTCTCGCCAAGCCCATAGAATCTCCATCGAGGGGACGCCATTAGGCCACCCGGGTTGGTCTCCAGAATGACCTAGGCATCTACCGGGTTGTAGGTAAAGGAGCAGTGGAATGTCACAAGAGGGCTATGCCGACCCCGTCACGAACGACGAACCCGGATTCCGCTCGATCATACTCATTAGCGAACTCAATGAGCGCGTCACTCGAGCTCGAGCGATCGGGACAAGTGACAAAACACCTGGGTCTGCGACCCCGATCTTGCCCCATCCGGCTATGCTCTGACTGCGCTCCAAACACCTAGGTCTGCGACCCCAATCTCACCCCATCCGGCTATGCTCCGACTGCGCTCCAAAAACAACCTAGGTCTATGACCCCGATCTCGCCCCATCAGGATCCGCGAGCACCACCTTGTTGCCTCGCTCGATCCTAAACTAACTAGACTAACTGCCTCACCTAATCCCACGGCGTGCCTCGACGCCAGGATCCACAAGCTCCATCTCACCCAAATCTCTCAAGCGACTAAACGCCACGGCTGCGCAATGACGCCTTGGTTGACAAAACTCTGTCTCAAACTAAAAACATGCACACACGCCCACTATCGAACATCCCCTAGATGGTTCTCCACGAACCGCCCGAGGGCTCGGGGGCTACATCCGCGGGTGCGCTCGCGCGCACCTGCCGACGAAACAGAAAACCTCCCCCACTGACAACATAGAAAACCCCCCAGACGGTTCTGCCCGAACCGCCCGGGGGCTCGGGGGCTACACCCGTGGCTACGCTCGTGCGCACCCGCCGGCAAGACAAAAATCCCCTGGATGATTCTGCCTGAACCGCCCGGGGCTCGGGGGCTACACCCGTGGGTGCGCTCGCGCGCACCCACCGGCAAGACAAAAATCCCCCGGTTGATTCTGCCCAAATCGCCCGGGGGCTTGGGGGCTCCTGTCGGGTTCATAAACCCAGGGTCCCTCGGGGACCAGCTTCCACACCAAGGCTCGCCCCAAGCAGACAGCACGTAACTCATGGGCCGGCCCAAGAGTCTAAAAACAACAGGCCGGAAGGGCGGTCTAGTCACCGACCGGAAGGTCTGGCTGAAGAGGAACAGCCCTCGCTCGTTGACTACTTTGGCCCACCTCTCCGACCAGAGCGCTCGCTTCAGATTCCAGCCGCCTCCGGATGGCCTCTCTGATCAGAAGGCCTGGCCCAAGCGCTACTTCCAACTCCGACCCCGCATCTTCGACCGGGGTTCGTAGGAACCCTGCTCACCGCTCTTCTCCGACTGGCGCGACCAGAGCCAACTGGGGCCATCTGACTAGGGATGCCCACTCGGAAAGGACCAGGGGACAAACAGAGAAAGCAAGCCAGGGCGCATAAGTCAAACCACGATACCAGGGACAATACCCTGTACGTCTGTAGGAACAATACTCTGTAACCGCCCTGACACAAACAGTATTGTAGGCGTCGACATTTCCCTCTATAGTATTGTGGGCGCCAGTAACTCCCATACGGTAAGGCCCCCCACATGCCTCTGGGCATCGATGGTGTTGTGGGCGCCGGGATTTATGGTACCAGGTGAACGTGGTGAAACTCCTCACATGCCTCTAGGCATCAAACAGTATTTGTAGGTACCGACATCTGTCATTCCTAAAGAAGGCGATGCAACCTCCCACTTGCATCTGACATTCTACAGTGACATCAACAGTGTTGTGGGTGCCTACCTATATCTTGTACCCGCCGGCATGGGCAACAAAGCTCAGTAGCATACGTACCCTCACCCTCTCACTTGTAAAGCCATCCCCTTTATCTACAATGAAGAGAGAGCTTTTTGGTAGATTTATTAGATCGATGAAGTTCACTAATCCACAACCGTAGAACCGCCAGGTTCGAACCTCAAGCGCACGCATGAACACTTAGCTCGTAGCAGAGTTCCTGTTGCTCTCAGCCCTTCCGACCGGAGCTGACTGGACCTCTTGTACACCCCATCTTTCACCTTCTCGTTTGTAACCCCACTGCAAACTTCGAGCACCTGGGCTCAGGAATAAAGTCACTGACCGACCCAAACTGTACGTAGGGCACGTTGCCTGAACCAGTATAAACCCTGTGTCATTGAGTGCTAGGCCACCTCCGATCACAACGTACGGCAAAACTACAAATATTCACTAGTTGGTCACTTTATGTACCGACATATATATAACTAAATTTTTATTTTGTTTTTGATTAAGCATTTTTTATAGCAAACTTGAAAAATAAACTAAAGAAAATAATAAAATGCTAGGAAGAGAAAACTTACCTTTGGTGGACGGGGGCTTTTTCCCCAAGCTGGGTATTGCTACGGTCTCTCAAAAAGGCGGGTCGATGTGGAGACCCTAGAACAAGAATCGCCAATTCTCATTTTCTTGCTCCTAGTGTTGCTGAATGGCGACGAGGCATTCTCCTACCTCTGCTAGCCACGAAGTGTGTTGGTGAAGTTGGTTCTGGATGTTATGCTGGTTGTCTTCGATGGTGGTGAGCCTGCTATCGAGGCGGGGCGCTCCATCTGCTGCTCATGATAGCCCTTGGGCTAGTTATGGTAGCCATAAGCAGAGAAGGACATACGTCTTCCCTGATGGCCACTCAAGACATCCTCATATGGCTCCTGCTGGTAGTAGTCAAAGTTGCCATCCTGCCATTACGCACTTGAGCCCTGATGCTAGAAGCTCCCAGCATTCTAAGGAGCAGGCTTCTCCCAACCAGCATGCTCGGGCTGAAGATAGGTCCTTCAGGAATGGAATCGTTACCATGGTACCGAGATAGCAGGTTGTGCGTGAGTCTCGTAGAAGCGCTCCGGTAAGGCGCTGCTTCCTTTTTCTACAAATAAAATATAAAAGACTACACCGCATACAGACCAAGGGTTTGGTCTGGTAAAGGGATTTCGTTTGTATAATCCATATACATCATGACAAGCTTCCCGTTTTTACCCTTTCTTAACATGTGTCCTTGGTTATAATATTCATAATCAATAAGGCAATGGGAAATGTCATCAATGTAAGCAACATAAGTATTTTCCAACAGACCCAAATTTTTAGCTATGCGGTTGACCAAAGAAGTACACCCAACATCTCCCTTAAGATCAGAAATTTCTTTCCATTGTTTCATCATAAACTAGACTAGTGAAACCTTTCTTCTTTTGACCATGGCATAGAGTAGTTTAAGTTCATCATTCCTAACAGTGCGAAAGTCATTCCTAGGTAAAAGAGAAAAACCTAGCCATTTATGGATGAATCACAAAGTAGGGTGATGAATTTCATTGGTATAGGGATGGTAGCAAGTAAGTTTTGTAGATATTTCCATCCAAAATTTCATTCCATCAAAGTCTTATATTGCAGTGTCCACATCAATCACACATTGTGCATGAAATCCTAGAAGTTCACTAAACTGTTTCAATGGGATAGAAAAATCCTTTCCAAAAAGTTTAAATGATACTTCCAAATCAGTGGGTTTCAAGGTGCATAAAAATTCAGTCAGTCAAAAGCTTAGACCTTGGCTCATTAATTTCCCAAACATCCTCCCATCCTATAGCCTTAAAAATGAGTTCAAATTCAGTGTTCATACCTAAAGCTTGCAGTAGGGCTAGATCATAGGCGGGGGTGAGGACAAACCTTTGAGTCTTTAGCTTCTTGTAGATGTCCTTCTCCGTACCATCCCGGAGCTTGAGTTGCTTCTCTTGCAAGAAAACATTTCTCTCCATGGGGGCTAAGCAGGACACTGCTCTGGTAGCGGGAGATGGAGGATCAACCTCCATGTCGGTGCTTGCCCGGGGCTACGAACTTCTTGGTGAGCAGAACGACACCGCATGCTTGAGCTTTCTGACGATCTTGCTCATTTTCCTTCAAAATAGACAAAAGGCAACATAACTCATGGAATGGTATTAGGAGAATAAAATAATAGCTGTTAGCCATCAAAACGTCAGTCGTCCAGAGGGTTAGTTGTCCGAGATTGCCTAAAGAATTTTTCTAATCAATATTTTGGCATGACTTCCACCCTAATTCTTTTTAATTTTCTCTCTTGATTTGGACAGCACTACCACTCTTAAACCCTCTCTTTCTTGCTCAAATTTTAACAGCACCTCTCTCTCTTACTCAGGATTTTAGCAATACTGTCGGTGTTTTGAGTAAACAGCAACAAGTAAATTTGTATTATTGCGCGTCTAACCCGGATGGTGTGCTAAAAAGACACAAGGTTTATACTGGTTCGGGCAGAATGTCCCTACGTCCAGTTCGTGGTTGCTGCTCATGGTATTTGCACTGAAAAGTTCATAGTAGGGAGTACAAACTAGCGAGAGAGGGACAGGTCCCAAGTCTCTAATGGAAAGGTCGAACAGGTGCTGAGATCTTGGATGCCGCTTAGCTATGTGGTGTGATGTGTGTGGAATCGATCCATCCCCTTAGTGGGGTGCCCTGCCTTCCCTTTTATAGACCAAGGGGAAGCAGGGATTACAGATGGGAGAAAGAAGAAGACCAGAGGCAAAGGAGGACCTTCAAAGATGTTGGGTCTTCCTTTTCCTCTGAGCGAGTCACACTGACACGGTAGATGGTGCTAGGGATAGCTCTATGCTGGGTACATGTCCGCTGATGGTGCCATGTCCGGTAGGCGGTGCGACGGACAAGGGTGCTGATCCATGACCCTACTGGGAGTAGACAGTGTAGTGACCGCACGTCCATTATTGTAGATGATGTGAGTTTCCTCCTAGATTGTAGTGGTTGTTGTATGCTTCTGTCAGGATCTGCACCCAAGGGATAATGGTGGCGCCCACAACATTGTAAGATAAATGTCAGTGCCTACAACATTGTTTGGGCTCTGACTTGCCTAGAAGGGCTTAAAGCGCCCATCCTGTTATATTCTGATAGTACTTTCCTACAGACATGCAGGGTATGGTCCTTGGTATTGCGGTTGATTTGAGTGTCATATTCTAACGGTACTTTCCAGAAGGAGCAGCACGCGGACGTCGGTCGAGGTGGAGCCAGCCTTTGGACGTCGGGCGAGGCGGACATCCCTTAGACGTCGGGCGAGGCGGAAACATACCTCAGACATCAGGCAAGGCAGAGCCAACCCTCGGGGGTCGGACGAGGCAGAGCCAGCCCTCAAACGTCGGGCGAGGCGAAGCCAACCCTTGGACATCGGGACGAGGTGGAGCCAACCCTCGAGGGTCAGATAAGGTAGAGCCATCCCTCATACATCAGGTGAGGTAGAGCTAACCCTCGGGGGTTGGGTGAGGCAAAGCCATCCCTCGGGAGCTAGCCAAGGTTGAGCCGACCCTCGAGGGCCGGATGAGGCGGAGCCCGCGACCTTGGTGGCTAGATGAGGCGATGCCTAGCAAGAGGTGCAGTTGTGCTCCTATAGCTGGGACGAATCAATGTTGATAGGTATTAACTCCTCTTTGGGTACCCTACTATTGGTCCCCGATAGTAGCCCCCGAGCCCCTGGGTTATTTGAGTAGAATTGTCTAGGGGATTTTTTGACCTGCCAGCGGGTGCGCGCGAACACACCAGGTGGGTGTAGCCCCTGAGCCTGTGGAGGAGTAGAATACTCCTTCAGAGGTTTTTCCAATTTGCCAGCAGGTGTAGCCCCTGAGCCTACGGAGGAGTAGGATACTCCTTCGGAGGGTTTTCCGAAAGAGAGGATTCTGAGAGCCCTGGCCCTCTATTGTTGCCCACGGTGTGCCCTAAAGATGGCGATTTCATCTTCATCGAGGTCGGACCCTTTGCGGGTATGGTCGTGAGATTTGGTTGTTTGTTAGCTAGATAGTGCGATTGGGGTCCCAGCATCCCGTTCACAGGGATCGGCTAGGGTCAACCTAGCTGAGACTCGATCACGGGCTAAGACTCTCGTGAAGCTCGTGCGCCTTAGTTTTGGCCGCTTGCGGGCCCATCCTTTGTCGTAAGGGTGCCCTGGGGATGGTCATCGAAACCATTGATGGGCCAGCCCTCAAACTCCTAGGCCCAGGCAAGCCAGAGAAACACTTTTTATCTCGTATCCCTTTCGCTCGTAAAGAGTCTTGGTCCGCCCGGCGAGGCGAAATGTCTAGTGCCTCTTCAGAGAGAAAGGATAGGGATTGTGGGTGCATATCCTATGATGTGACGTGGTGGTGGCTCGTGGCGGGCGAGGAGATCCAGGTGGATGGTTGCTTTCCTCGCATCCATTGCCCCTATAAAACCAAAGGGTTCTCCTCTAGGGTTTCATACTTTGCCTCCTTGCCAAGAAGGAAGAGTTATTGCATATGCTTCTCGGCAGTTGAGAAAGCATGAAGTCAACTACCCCACTCATGATTTAAAACTTGCAGCAGTGGTTCACGCATTAAAGATATAGAGACATTACTTGTTGGGCAATGTATGTCATATATATACTGACCACAAAAGTCTCAAGTATATCTTTACCCAACCAGAGCTGAATATGAGACAACGAAGATGGTTAGAGCTGATTAAGGATTACAATTTAGAAGTGCATTACCATCCAAGAAAAGCTAATGTAGTAGCAGATGCACTCAGTCGAAAGTCTCATTACAACACTATGGAAGCATTATTGGAAGATGGATTCAACTTGTTACACCCTGCTGTACTACACAACATCACGATCAGTTGTTCACTTGAGAGCAAAATCATAGAGTTGCAGCAGACAGATGTAGGAATAAGTCACATCAAGAGAAAAATGCAAGAGCAAGAGACCAAGCATTTCAGATTGGACGAAAGAGGTGTGTTATGGTTTGAGGACCGACTTGTGGTACCAAAAGACCGTGAGCTGAGGAACCAAATTTTAGATGAAGCTCACTCGTCCAAATTGTCTATCCATCCGGGTAGTAGTAAGATGTACCAAGATTTGAAAACCTGTTTTTGGTGGACTAAGATGAAGAAAGAGACCGCAGCCTATGTCGCTAGGTGCGATAACTGTAGTAGAGTAAAAGTTGTTCATATGAAATCTGCCGGATTACTTCAGCCATTGCCTATCCCAGTATGGACTTTATCACAGGCCTTCCAATGACACCACAAGGTCATGATTCAATATGGGTTATTGTTGATCGTCTCACCAAGTCAGCACACTTTATACCCGTGAACACACGGTATATAGTTGAGAAATACGCTGAGATATATGTTTCCCAGATCGTGAGACTACATGGAGTACTCAGGACTATAATCTTAGATCGAGGACCACAGTTCATAGCTTGTTTCTAGGAGCACTTACACCAGGCTTTGGGAACCAAACTAATCAGAAGTTCGACATACCATCCGCAAACTTCAGGACAGACGGAGCGAGTGAACCAAATCCTAGAAGATTTTCTTAGAGCTTATGTTATATCTTCAAAAGGTTCATGGGAGAAATGGTTACCTTTAGCTGAGTTCTCCTATAACAACAGTTATCAAGCAAGTATCAAGATGGCTCCATTTGAAGCCTTGTATGGCCGAAAATGTAGAACTCCGTTGAATTGGATTGAGCCTGGTGAAAGGAGATACTTTGGTATTGACTTTGTCAATGAAGCTAAAGAGCAAGTACGTGTGATCCAATAGCATATGAAAGCAGCTCAATCGAGACAAAAGAGTTATGCCGATAGAAGAAGAAGACCATTGACTTTTGAAGTAGGTGACTATGTATACTTGAGAGTATCGCCCATGAAAGGTGTGAAGAGATTTGGGATGAAAAAGAAGCTTTCACCTAGATATGTGGGGCCATACAAGATTTTGGAATGAAAAGGAAATGTTGCGTATAAGTTACAACTTCCACCAGAAATGAGTGCAATATTTGATGTCTTCCATGTTTCTCAGTTGAAGAAATGTCTTCAAGTACCTGAAGAAGCCATTGCACCCACCAATGTGCAGCTTCAATCGGATTTGACCTACGAAGAAAAGCCAATTCGAGTGTTAGAGGAGATGGAAAGAGTAACACGGAGTAAGATTATTAAGTTTTATAAGGTGGTGTGGAACAATCATAGTGAACAAAATGCTATGTGGGAAAGAGAAGATTATCTACGAGAAGTTTATCTCGCCTTTTTCCATGAATGGTAGGTCTTGCAAATCTCAGGACGAGATTTTTATAAGGGGGAGGGGCTGTAACACCCTAGGTGTTAGCCTTGCATAACTTGACTTACATAGCATGAGCATGATCATCAAGCATTCATATATATGCATTTACACTTGAAACATTGGATTGAAACATCTGCAACATTTGCTTGTTATCGCATGTTTCCTTGAACGTATGCAACTTTTCTCATTATTTCATGTCTCCATGTGTATATGCATATGATCATAAGAGTATACATGTAGATGGTTGGTATGAGTCACAAAAATATATTGGCAATACTTAGGTTAGCAAATGGAACATGGTTCATGAATGTCACTTCCCATGATCAAGCCCTTAAGTCATGTTTCATGTGATTACACTAAATAGCTCTATGAGTGACTAATACATGAAATGATTATATGACCTTGCAATTTGCTTAAACATGTTTAGAGTATCATTATGAACACCTTTGATATTCATGGTTAGGGGAAAATAGGTCATTAAGCCATAGTTTGAAGTGTATCAACATTTAAATGTGACATGTTTGACCAAGTTTGAACTAGGTGTTAGGGACCTTGCATGGAGGTGGTCACTAAAGCAAAGTTGTAGTATTTGGTATAAGGACCAACTTTTATTTTTGGGTCATTGAATGATTCAGCTCCTAACATGTTTGAAATTGGATCACAAAAATCAGTAAAATCAACATTTCAAGACTTATACAAATTTTTCTAAGTCATTTTTGACTGACAGTGTGACGAGCTCAACTTTAGGCTGATTTTTCTCTCTAGCCATCGAGAATTAGGATTTGATTTCTAAAGGAGAGTTCTAGCTGGTACATAGGTCTACAAATTATGTTTAGGTTTTTAGCACTAACAAACTACGGTTTAGCGGTTAAATCGCTTTGAAAACGCGCTGTCAGGCGGCTCCTCGCGCGAACTGAACCGACTGAATCGTAGCTCAATGGCCGACCGGCGTTAGAGTCCGTGCACCGTGTGGAGGCCACAATGGCCGTGTGTCGCCGTTGCCCTGACCGCGCAGGCCACGACGCGCCTGAGCACGGCATTATCACCCCAGCACCCGCCCGCACTCAGCCGCGCCTCCATTTTCACATTTCGTCTCCTCCTTCGTCGCTCACAGCGCCCGCAGCAGCAGCGCTGCTCGCCGCCACCGCCGTTGCCAGTCACCGGTTGGCCTAGCCGCTTCTCCATCACTGCAACAGCACCACCGCCTCCCCAGCACCCCACTGCTTCTCCCAGCGCCCGCTGCCGATGCTCGGTAAGCTCCAGCCTCGCACACAGCCTCACCGGAGCTCCACCGTCACCCCCCGTCGCCATGGTCAGACCCAACACGACCACTGCAGGCCACAATAGAGCGCTAGATAGGTTCACTGTAGCTCAGTTATGCTCGTCCGAGCTCTAGGTCGAGTCGCCATAGCTTCCACCGGCGTAACGCCGTCGACCCGCACCCCCGCCCCACCATTGACGCCGCCATAGTCGCTAGCTCTGACGAGAGGTCCCACCAAGTAGTGCAATGTGTGCGCGAGGTCGAGTAGATCACCGTGTGAAGATGTCACCGCCGGCAGGTTTGCCATCGGCGAGCTCTGGTCGCGCCAGTAGAGTAGCGCCGCCTGCTCTGTTCTTGTCTCGATGACATGTGGGGTCCTCTGTCAGCGGGTCCCACCGGTCAGCGACTCTGTATTATAAAGCTAGTTCATTTTATTCTAGAGTTTGCACTGTTTTGTAATTTTTAGATCTCCAATTTGGTAGCTTCAAAAATGGCAAAATAAATTTGGTAGTGTGCCATAGGAGGTGTAGTATTTAGAAAAAATATATTCTTGACACTTACAGTAGAAATTTTGGAAGATTTAAATGGAGATTTGAAATGTGTATTTGAATACATGCAAACTTGTTTATTTTATATCTAGAGTTCCTGTACTCCAAAAATTATGAAATTTTTGTGGTAGGCTATTCTTGACATGTATGAGCTCTGATAAAAATTTGAGGACCAGTGCATGCATAGATTTGTAGTTATAGATTTTTCTTTTATAAATAGGAAATCCTTGTATGAATTTTTATAAATTATTTAGGAATCCAATATTTATGAAATTTGTTGGAGGTTATCCTAGTAGTATATGGATGCTAAGAAAAATAAAAAAAATGGTTGCTTGACACTTTTCAATAGGGTTTTCTATTTATGCTAATTCAAGCCTTGCTGCCTTGTCATTTTTGTATAGGATGTTTTACTTGGTAAAATGGCATGAAACTTTTACAGTAGTCTATTGGTAGCACTAGTAAGCCACTGTAATTTTCTGAGAATTTATTACGCACATTTGGTATATGTTTATTATTTAACCTATGTATCTAAATAAAATAATAAAGGCATGTAAAGAAATAGTTTGGGCTTCACCATTTTATTTTCTTGGATGTATTTGGTATGCTTAAACTGTTGGTAGACTTTGTGTTGTCGAACTTTGAATGATTACATGAAGTAGAAGTATTGTTACTTTGTAATGCGAATTGGATGGATTCCAGACAGATTCTGGAGTTTGATGAGTTGCATGATAAAAATGATGTTTGCTGTAAAAATAGTTAATAACAAAGTTGTAGATAACTTCATCATATGTCTTGTGTTAAAATTTTAGGACCATGGGTCAAACGGTTTAGGATTTATAGCTGTTTAAAGTTAGCATTTCCGAATTGTTTGCTCTCGGGAATTTCTGGATAGCGCTGGATTGATTGTCTGTTTTGGTTAAGATAAAGTGTGAATTAGCTTTTGGTGATTAAATAAGAGTTGTAGACAATTTTATAAGCTTTCCAGAAAGTCTAATATCATAGCATTTGGATAAGTAGAACTTCAGTTATGAGTAAACCAAGCAGCTGTTGTTTTGTGTGTAGTGAATGAATTGTAAATGTGTTTGATTAAGTAATCAAGAAGAGATATGCACCTACTCGGTAAAATATGATGCATTTGTTAACACCATGCTGATAAGAATACTTATACGAATGCATTCATCATGTGTCATTATTTTATACTTGTATGCATGTATGCATTCGCAATACCTTATGCCATATTCATGCATCTAGGATCGGAGGAAGAAATAACGTTGCTGGAATTCGACGAAGTAGAGGAAGGGGACCAGCAGGAGAATCCTCAAGTCACAGCTCCCAAAGGCGAGGAGCAGAATCCTGAAGAGCTTCCGGAGTGTCCTAATCATCGCCCTACTTCTTTTCTGAAAGGCAAGCCCCGGAGCATTCTAAGTCTCCTAGTATTTTACAAATGATTACTTAAGTACTTATGATTGATGCATTAGGTTATAAGAGTTGAATGGGACCCACTTGATGCATATACATTCCTTGTCCAGATATTACACCTTTAACCGGTATAGGTTCAGGATCGAATATATGCTTAGCCATGCTTAGACCGGTAGAAGTCAGGTGATGTCCTGTCACCTACGAGATATAGGTGGATACCGAAGCACGGTTGGCTATATTTGCTATCGTGGAACAAAACCATGAGGTAAAAGAAAATAGAGACCGGGCAGGATGTCGATAGAGAAGCAACAAGACATGGAGGTCTTGGGTGTGGATCTATCCCCGTCTGTGTTGATTAAGGACCGTACCATTGTTGGTGCTTCTGACAAGATTGAACGCATTCCTATCACTTAGCTGGCCGGATAACTCGTTCCGACCGCAAAGCCGAGTAATTCAACTCAGGCTGGGACCCGTTTTGTTGTGCGCTCCTTGCGGGGGGGGGCGATCAGACTGAGTCTAAGGGCAGGCTAGGCCTTAACGTCCTGGCATCTGGTGTCCTAGATTGTGTGGCGTAGTACGGACCAATGAAATGTAGACCTGAGTTGTACCAAAGGTGACCTAAGGCTGCCTTCGCGCGGTATGCCTGGGTTTGTGTTAGGAATAAATTCTCAGCTGGTTGAAATCGATTCGAATCGTCGTCTCTCCCGGATAGTGAGAAACTTGGCTAGTCCCAACATCGTAGTAACTGTGTTATGGAACATGATGGTTCGAATGAATATGGAATTACAATACCTGCTATGGTTACTATTGTATGCTTTTAAATTGATATACCACATGTTTGGCACAGGATAGTTGCTAATCTAGAGATGGATAGTTAGAATTAACCTGATATTGGAACCATAATTGTATAGCTAAGTTAATCTCTTTTATGCAAAATGTTATCAAGCTATCCCCACTTATACAGCCTTGCATAATCCTTGGAGTCATTTTATTTCTGGTTTATGACGGGTAAGTCTAGCTGAGTACCTTCTCGTACTCAGGGTTTTATTTCCCATGTTGCAGATGGCACTGTGTATCATGGTTATTGCAAGAGTTGCTTCTATCCCACTGTGGATGAGGAGTAAGCCTTGGGCAGGTTTCTTATTAATCCTTCTACATGCTTTTGTGGACCGTGATCGTATCTTGGCACTGTACTAAACTATGTTGGAAACTTTACTTTCAAATTTAATTTGCTTCCGCTTTTATCTATCAAACTCGGTTTGTAATAACTGGTTTCATACTCTGATGATGAAAATGTATCTGTGAACTTTATGTAATATGTGGCATGTATGTTGAATCATGTACGGTCTTGGTTGTTGTAAATCATTTATCGAGACCCGTCGTGGTACTCGACGGACTACCGGGTTTATATGGGTTCAAGTATGACAGTGCGACCGCTTGCGGGATGCCATTGTACTTGTACTCTTATAAATTGGTCGGTTCTGTGATAGCTGGTATCTAACAGAACCGACCAAATCATAAGAACGTAAGTACAAAAACAATCACCGAAGCGATCAAATTCCTATACTTAAGCTCCCATAATCTCGGTAGTCCGGAAATCACGAAGGATTTCAACCAACTCTTGACATACAAACCAAGACCGTAGTGATTCAACACAACACATCATCCGTTACAACATTTCACAAGTAGCATTCGGATTAGATCCATCAGAGTTCAAATAAAATATTACAAACCAAGTTCAAATCTGTAACACCCAAAAATTTTTACCACAAATTAGCAATTAATTCTTAGCATTTATTACATTTTCTAGGTATTCTTAACTTAGGCCAAATAAATAAATATTGAATAAATAAAATAAACTATAAGTTTAGAAACTTGTTTGTTGCATTCATGCTGAATCATTTGGGTTTTGATTGAGTGTAGGGCTAGAAGATTTGAAATTTGTATTCAAAACTTATTTGAATTTGGCTTAAAAATGAAAATGGAGAAAATAGAATTTGATAAACATTTGATTTGAAAAAAAAGGAGAAAGTCACCTTCTGGCCCAGCTAGCCCGGCCTTCTTCTCCCTCCCCCTTTCGGCCTGCTTACACAGGCTGTGTGACCCACTGGTGGTTGCCCATGTGGCCAGTTTCTTGAGCCCACCAGTAGTGACCAGCTTCGCCTGCCCAGCCCGGCCAGCCACCCGTCGCTTCGCCCTCTCCCTTTCTCTCTCGCTGCACTCCGGCCCCACCGGTCAGCGCCCTTTCTTCTTTCCTTTCTTCTTCCCCGAGCTTCCTTTTTCCTCCCCGGTTCTTTCCTTTCTCCGGCCGCCGTCAGCGCTGCTCGGATGGAAGGCCACCGCCGTCACCCGCACATGGCAGGTGACCAATCCCGCCCGCTCTCCTTCCTTTTCTCTGCGCACAGCCGGCCTATAAAGCCCCAACCGAGCGCCTCCCTCCTCCCTTTGGACGACCGCCGCTCGAAGCTCACCACTGCCGCCGGCGAACTTCCCCTCCCCGAGCACTATCCTCGTCGCCGAAGCCACCCGAAGCACCGCCGTACTCCCCCGCGCCCATAGGTACCTCCACCTCTGGTTTTTGGTCACGTTTTGGTCGATTTCGCCTTCACCCGCGCCCTCCCTCTCTCTCCAGATCGCGGCCGCCGTCGACGACTCGCTTCGGAGCTCTCCAGGACGCTGCGCTCCCCTCCAGACGCATCGCGGTGAGCCCCTCGTCCCTCCTCTGCGCTCAGTTCGTCAATTTGTGCGCTAGGATGCCGTAGCCGTGAGCTCCGAACCACCAGCCATGGCGCCACCGCGGGGAATGCCACCCCGACGTGATGCCCGCCCCCGTTCGGTACCCTAGCGAATTCGCATCACCGCGCGCATTGTCTAGGTGTAGTCCGCGTCGAGTTTGGCTGTCGGAATCACCGAACCGGTGACCACCGACAAGCTCGCACCGTCGGCGACAATGGCGCCGCCGTCGCGAGTCTCTTCCCCGGCGACCCGCTGCCCCTGCACTCGCCTGCGCCGTCAGATCGGGAACGATCGGTCCAGATTGCGTACCCCTTCGGGGATTATAACCGGTCCACCGGTTGGACCATGCACTCGGTCCACAGCAGCGGTCAGCGCTGGTCCACCGCCGTGTGGTGCTGCGCGCCGATCCCGCGCCGCGACATGTGGCGGCCGAAGTCAAGCGGTGAGTCAAACTTGATCAAAGCCATGCGCATCTTTGAGAAAAAGCCCCGCGTTTTCCAATAATCAACCCGCGGTCCGATCGAGTTCAAACTAATTTTATTTAGTCCTGTTTTTATTCATTCAAGTCCTGAGGTTTCTAGAAATAGTAAGCCCGGTCCAGATTTCATTTAAATTCAGATTTTTAATTATTTTAATTGAAAATAGGTTAGTTTATTTCTGTAATTGCCATTACATCTTATTTCATGCATAACTTTCACGTTTTAAGTCCGATTTGAGTGATTCTTTCGCTCATGTGTTCGTAGAAATGCGTAGAACAGATCTATAAGTTTTTCAACATATGTTTTCACTGTTTGGTGTACTGTTCTAATAGAGTTCTATCTTGTATGCATGTAATGATTGGAATGATGCTTGATTGATGATTGGATCACGATTAGAGGGTGAGCCATTCGAGGTGATTGAGGACCCCCAGCAGGATCAGCAGTACTCCCAGGACGACTTTGAGGAAGGCAAGTGTACCAAAGGCCCCTTGTTACCTATGAACTACTACCACTTACATTCATGCATGTGTTTAATTTGAATTGCCTTTAAGGACTTTACCTAGATGATTCATTGTACCACATATCCTTGATACCTGGGTTTATTGGGTAGGCACTTTGGATAGATGCTGCAGCGCTTAACATGAAGTAATTGTTAAACATACTTAAAGACTATATGCAATGTGATAAAATGGAACTTTTTAGCAGCAGATAGGAAATGGAGTGCGGGGTTGAGTACTCTAGTGCCTCTCCATAAGGACTTAATCTCAAGCGGCAACCCGGGAGGGACCGTACAACCCGAGTGTCAAATGGCTCTGACTTTAACCTATTATCTAGTTTGTACTAGCTAAATGCTGTAGCTCCGAAGTAAGGGGTAAGAGGGTATCTTTCCTTTTTACATTAGGGTGTGCACCGTGTTGCGATGCCCACGTGTGCCATTCCTTTGTAGCTACGATCCGTTAGTGCAACTAGCTAAGGGTTTCATAGTGAAACTCGCCACACTTCCTTGGAAGAGGTGTAGTGGGTCTCATGAACCCGGCATTGGGAATCACGGCTCGGTGGGTAAAGATGTACAATTTCTGCAGAAATAATTAACTGTTATAATGCAGCCGTGCTCACGGATACGAATGGTGCGGATCCTTCGAGATTAGTGGTTCTTTGTGGATGATGGATGGTTGGGAATTGAGATAAAACTTGATGATACTTAAATACCACTTGGGAATTGGGACTATTCATTAAAGTAGTAATTCAGGTTGCTAAAAATTAATCAACTAAAATTGCGAACCCATGATCAAGCAAATGTCAAGCCTATTTGAGCCTCATAGATCCCTTTGTTATACTTGCTAAGCATGGTGAGCTTACACTTGCTTTACATCAATGAAAATCCCGGATGGGTAACAGATAATGGATATGACGAGTTTTAGGAGGATGTCCGGGACTACTAGGAAGGCGTTCACAGGTTGGAGTCCCCTGTGGCGGTTGGGCTAGTTATTTCATTTGTGTTTGTAATAATATTGCCATTGAGCAAACTTTGTATTAACTTTTATGATGAGATAAGCGATGTAATAAGTACTTTACTTTGATATTTTTGCAATTTGTGATATATGTGTGGGTTTGGACATCCTGGGCACACATATATGAGTACTGGTTTTGCTTTGCAAAATTGGGTGCGACAAATTGGTATCAAAGCTATAACTGACTGTAGGACGAACAACCTAGTTAGAAATGGACGTTTCTAGGATCACATTATCTTTATTTTACTACTTTAATTTGCTATAAAATTTTTGCTTATATTACATTTCTTTATCTATTGCCAAAAATTATTTTGTTCTAATGCTCAACCTTTTCATTCTTATAGATGGCCTGTACCAAGTGACTGCATGCAAGAGGACCCTTCCGATGCCCACCGGGAGGACCAGAGTTCACTTTGGGCAGCGTGTGCCAGCACATCTGGTGGAAGCCACGAGGAACCCGGAAGAGGAACCACTGTGGAGGTGCCCATGGGGAACCTCTGGAGGGCGTGCTTGAAGACCCGATGGACGAAGAAAGCGGAAGAGGGGCCTATGTTCGAGAGCCCATTGAGATAGAAGAGTCTCGAGGAGGATCCTATGGAGGAGCAGGAGCAGGATGGGCTGGAGGGGCTGGTGACCCCGACGATGGAGATGACTCGATGATTACGATCTTGATGGGGGTGATGATGGTGGAGATGGTGGTGATGGTGGAGACGGTGGAAATGGGGGTGATGGCGGTGATGATGATCACAATGCCTTTGTTGGCTCGAGGGATGGACTGTGGAGATCCACTACGACATGGAGGGTGATGCCTACTATCACCCCTGGGCTACTCGCACTTGTGCAACGCTACCACCCCCGGAGGCCTTTATTCAATCTGGGGACGGAGCATTGGACCCACCCGACTACCTCGGCCACGGGAGGCAGAGGTGTACATCCGAGAGGGACTCGGGTGCGCTACATCCACCGCGCCATCATCATGCCACGGCTCACACGCGAGGCCGTCATCGGGGATGCAGCTCGACGAGCATTGGTGGTCAACCGCGACCGCCACTTTCGATTTACATCGCTGGGAGGGCGACCGATATCTTCCCGCCGTCGGAGCGGACGGTCTACATGCAACATCGCTGCACCACTCGGAGAGGCGAACCCGAGGCTGAGGCCTACCTTGTTGTGCTTGGCTGAGATCAACACCGACTTGGATCAGACCCGGGGACGAGCTCGGCGTCATGGGGAGGGCCTACCCTCGACTTGCTTGGCGTGAGAACGCTTCTGCTGAAGCGACAACTAGGTGGTCCGGATGTAGATGCGCCAGAGTACTGCTCGATCGCCCCGAGGACCAGAGGAGAGTCCGGAGACCCCAGCACCAGCACCACCGTCGACCCGTACCCATAGGAGAGTCTTAAAAATATGTAATAAGCACTGGCGTAGCTCTGGCGAGAGAGTATTTAGTTTCTTTCTTTTAATGGTTGGACAAGTGTTAGTTGCATGGTTGGATGTTTATCAATATGAATAATGTTTGATTTGGATCTTTGATATGATTGTGATGACTTGTGGGCATGTCCACGGTCATTTAGTTAAGGTTAAGGTTTAGGAATATTATGAATAAATAGTTGGGTTTCATTTTATCATGCTGTCCATTCTTTATCAATCTGAGCAGTCTGTCTTTATCAGTTCATATCTCATAATATAATTGTCCAATGGTCATGAAATTTATATGGAGATAAGTAGACTTCAACATCATTCTTTTGCTCTGGAATCACCTCAATACCTATTATAAATTGTGAAATACAGCTGTTTTAAGATGAGGTTTATGTGCTGTCAGAATTCTGGAACAGTACTGCTTGTCGTCTGTATTTGACAAAGTAAACGTCAGAATCTGGAAAAGTGTTCTAAATCAAAGTTGTAGAGAATTTCATAAGCTGTCCAGAAAGGTAAAATACGTAATCATATGATAAACAGAGAGTGAGATATGCTCGTTTTACCACACTGCTGTTATCCAACTCGCCGGAAAAATCAGAACAAATATCTTGATGTATACCCTACATATATCTACACCAGTATCTTGTAAGAGTTATATGCTTGGACATGTGAGACTTATGTGATGCTTCTACAGATGGTGAACACCAGGAGAAACAACAGGGGAGGCGAGGAACCGCCACCACCACCCCGAGTCTCCATGGAGCGGTGATGATGATCTGAGACCAGTTGCTTCATTGAGATGGCCCAACATGCGAGAACATGGGGCAAGGGAATGGAAATGCACCCCCTCATGTCGGGGATAAGAGGAGAGTTTACGAAAGGACACCCCTGTATTCAAGCACTCTGCCGACCCACTTCAGGTGACGGTGGCTACGTGCCATTGAGAGGCAACTGGAGATTGCCCAATGTGATGATAGGGAGAAAGTTTTATATGCTTCGGGCGAGGTTGCGGGGCTGCGCAGAGATTGGTGGGACTCATTCCGCTTCGCCGCACCAAGCTAATCCCATCACTTGGGCTGAGTTCCATGAGTGCCTTTTTCGCACTCATCACGTGCTGCAGGGGTGATGAAGCTGAAGAAGAAGGAGTTCTTGGCTCTCAAGCGAGGGGGCATGATGACTTTTGAATATCGTGACAAGTTTATACAATTGTCACGGTATGCACCTCTCCGAGGTAGATGAGGATGGAAAGAGGCGGGAGCTATTTATGGAGGGCTTGAATGATGGTCTCCGATACCATTTGTTGTCTCATACCTTTGCTAACTTCGTAATTTGGTGGACAAGGCTTTAGTGATTGAGAACAAGCGCCGCCGGATGGAGGACAAAAAAGAGAAATTTCAAGGACAACAATCTGGGAGCAACTCTCGCTTCGTACCAACCCTCAACAAGCTCAACCTCTCAAGCCCGGCGCTATCAAGGTCAGGACCTGGTCTCAACCGCAACCCGGCAACCTCGGCGTGCAACAACAGCAGACAGCGAGTTCAAAGCACCGACCGGCGCCGGAAGTTGACCCAACAATGTACCGAGAAGGAACAATGCCCCCAATGCTCCAGAAGGAATGGCGCACCAAAAGCGCCAAATGCGATTAATGACAACAAGTGCTTCAATTGTGGAGAGCCGGGACATTACTCTAATAGATGCCCCAAGAAGATTAACTCACAGCAGAACTACACGCTCGGGGAAAGGTGAACCATATTCTTCTTTGAAACAGCTCAAGAGGCACCGGATGTGGTGATCGGTACGTTTCCGGTCAACTCAAACTCAGCTACAGTACTTTTTGATTCTGGTGCTTCGCATTCCTTCATAACATATACATTCATAAAGAAGCATGGTATTCCAGTAAGTGTTATGAAGAAACACATGTTAGTAAGCTCACCTGGTGGGGTAATGAAAGCAGAGTGGATATGCTTAGCTGCTAGCCTCAGCATAAGGGGGGTAGAATTTCAAGCAAATCTTGTAGTCATAAACTCCACCGGTATCGATGTCATCTTGGGTATGGATTGGCTAAGGTTGCAGAAAGCAGTTATTAATTGTGGTAATAGCTCGGTAAATCTTATCACTTCAACTGGGGAAGAAGTGGTGTTTGTGGCAACTCAGTCTGCTACAGAAATCTGTCGGGTTAATCAGTTGGAGGGCACAACTTTAGAAGATATAAGGATAGCAAATGAGTATCCGGATGTCTTTCCCGAGGAATTGCCAGGTATGCCACCTGACCGAGACATCGAGTTTATAATTGAACTTTTACCTGGAACTGCACCCATAGCTAAGAGACCCTATAGAATGGGAGTGAATGAATTAGCAGAACTTAAGAAACAACTAAGGGAATTGCTAGATAAGGGTTATGTTCAACCTAGTTCATCACCATGGGGTGCACCAGTACTGTTTGTAGAAAAGAAGGATGGCACACAAAGGATGTGCATAGACTACAGGTCACTTAATGAGGTCACAATTAAGAACAAGTACCCATTGCCTAGAATTGATGACCTATTTGACCAATTGAAAGGGGCTTGTGTGTTTTCCAAGATTGATCTTCGATCTGGATACCATCAGTTGAGGATAAGGCGTACTGACATCCCCAAGACCGCCTTTGTGACTCGCTATGGACTGTATGAGTTCACAGTTATGTCTTTTGGTCTGACTAATGCACCTGCCTACTTCATGTATTTGATGAACAAAGTATTCATGGAGTACCTTGATAAGTTTGTCGTCGTGTTTATTGATGACATACTAGTGTATTCTAAGAATGAAGAAGAACATGAAGGGCATTTGAGATTGGTGTTGCAAAAGCTTAGAGAACATCAACTTTATGCCAAGTTCAGCAAATGTGAGTTCTGGTTAAAAGAAGTATCTTTCCTTGGTCACATAATCTCTAATGGAGGAGTAGCAGTAGATCCCAAGAAGGTTAGAGATGTGTTGAGTTGGAAGCCACCTAAGGATGTTAGTGAGATTCGGAGTTTCCTGGGTATGGCTGGGTATTATAGGAGATTCATCGAGGGATTCTCTAAGTTAGCCAAGCCCATGACTACGTTGTTAGAAAAGAATGCCAAATTTGTGTGGACTAAACAATGCCAGGATAGTTTTGAGGAGTTGAAGAAGAGACTGACTTCTGCTCCAGTGCTCATCTTACCTGATCTCACCAAAAGTTTCTCTATCTATTGTGATGCCTCACGGCAAGGTCTAGGTGGTGTTCTTATGCAAGAAGGTAGAGTTGTTGCCTATGCATCCAGACAGCTGAGAAAACATGAGTTAAATTATCCGACTCATGATCTGGAGTTAGCAGCTGTGGTACATGCTCTTAAGATTTGGAGGCACTACTTGATTGGTCATAAGTGTGAGATTTATACGGACCACAAGAGTTTGAAGTACATATTCACATGATCGGATCTGAATCTGAGGCTGGCGTAGATGGCTAGAGTTAATCAAGGATTATGATTTGGATATACACTATCACCCGGGAAAGGCTAATGTTGTAGCGGATGCCCTGAGTAGAAGGAGTTATGTGAACATGGCCTATACAACTCAACTACTAGAAGAGTTGTGTGAGGAGTTCAAATACTTGAATTTGGGTATTGTGGCCAACACCATGGAGTTAGAGGTAGAATCCACTCTGGAACAAGAGATTCAGTAAAGGACGGATGGGTGATGAGAGGATCAAGGATATTGCAGAGCGTATAGTGATTGGTAAAGCCCGAGATTCCATATGGATGATCAGGGGACGGTATGGTTCGGTAAAAGGATTTGTGTGCGAAGTAAAATCTATTAGGGAGTCTATCTTGAGGGAAGCCCATGATTCGACCTATTCCATACACCTGGGAAGTACTAAAATATATCTTGATCTTAAAGAGAGGTTTGGTGGTATGGACTAAAGAGAGACGAAAGAGAACATGTGGCTATATGTGACACGTGCCAAAGAGTGAAAGCGAGAACATCGAGGCCGGCGGGTTTACTCTGACCTATGAAGATACCCGAGTGGAAATGGGAAGAAGTTGGAATGGACTTTATAGTTGGGTTACCCATTATACAGAAAGGATTTGACTCTATCTGGGTGATTGTTGACCGATTGACAAAAGTGGCCCATTTCATTCCGGTCAAGGTAACTTATTCGAGTGCAAAGTTAGCAGAGTTATATATGGAAAGGATTGTATGTTTTCATGGTGTACCAAAGAAGATTGTTTCGGATAGGGGTACAGTTCACATCACATTTTGGCAGAAATTGCATGAGTCAATGGATCTGAAGTTGAACTTCATTTCGACTTACCATCCTCAAACAGATGGACAGACCGAAAGGACAAATCAGATCTTAGAGGATATGCTAAGAGCTTGTGCTCTGCAGTATGGGACAAGTTGGGATAAGAGTTTACCTTATGCCGAATTCTCCTACAATAATAGCTACCAAAAGAGTCTTAAAATGGCACCGTTTGAGGCATTGTATGGCAGGAAGTGCAGAACACCATTGTTTTGGAATCAAACGGGGGAAAGCCAAGTTTTTGGACCAGATGTTTTGCAACTGGCAGAAAAACAAGTGCAAACGATAAGGCAAAACCTAAAGGTTGCCTGATCCCGACGCAGAAAAGCTATGCGGACACGAGAAGAAGAGATTTGGCATTTGAAATTGGTGACTTTGTCTATCTGAAAGTTTCACCCATGAAGGGAGTAAAGAGATTTCATACCAAGGGAAAGTTATCACCTAGGTATGTGGGACCATTCAAGATCATTAATGAGGAGAGGAGAAGTTGCCTACCGGCTAGAATTACCAGAGCAGCTCTCAGGTGTTCATGATGTCTTCCATGTGTCGCAACTTAAGAAATGTTTGAGAGTACCTGAGGAACAACTACCTTTGGAGGAATTGGATATCCGAGGGGATCTATCATACAAAGAGTATCCAGTGAAAATCCTGGAAACAGCGGAGAGAATCACAAGGAGCAAAATAATAAGAATGTGCAAGGTTCAGTGGAACAGACACTCTGTGGATGAGGCAACTTGGGAAAGAGAGGAAGATCTGAGAACTGACTATCCCAATCTCTTTGAACCATCCGAATCTCGAGGACGAGATTCATTCTAAGGGGGGTAGGTTTGTAACACCCAAAAATTTTTACCACAAATTAGCAATTAATTCTTAGCATTTATTACATTTTCTAGGTATTCTTAACTTAGGCCAAATAAATAAATATTGAATAAATAAAATAAACTATAAGTTTAGAAACTTGTTTGTTGCATTCATGCTGAATCATTTGGGTTTTGATTGAGTGTAGGGCTAGAAGATTTGAAATTTGTATTCAAAACTTATTTGAATTTGGCTTAAAAATGAAAATGGAGAAAATAGAATTTGATAAACATTTGATTTGAAAAAAAAAGGAGAAAGTCACCTTCTGGCCCAGCTAGCCCGGCCTTCTTCTCCTCCTCCCCTTTCGGGCCTACCTCTGTGTGGCCCACTCGATGGCTGCCTTGGCATGCCCTTGGCTTGTTCGCCCCACCAGTGTGACCAGCTCGCCTGTGACCCGCTAGCCACCCGTCGCTTCGCCCTCTCCCTTTCTCTCTCGCTGCACTCCGGCCCCACCGGTCAGCGCCCTTTCTTCTTTCCTTTCTTCTTCCCCGAGCTTCCTTTTTCCTCCCCGGTTCTTTCCTTTCTCCGGCCGCCGTCAGCGCTGCTCGGATGGAAGGCCACCGCCGTCACCCGCACATGGCAGGTGACCAATCCCGCCCGCTCTCCTTCCTTTTCTCTGCGCACAGCCGGCCTATAAAGCCCCAACCGAGCGCCTCCCTCCTCCCTTTGGACGACCGCCGCTCGAAGCTCACCACTGCCGCCGGCGAACTCCCCCTCCCCGAGCACTATCCTCGTCGCCGAAGCCACCCGAAGCACCGCCGTACTCCCCCGCGCCCATAGGTACCTCCACCTCTGGTTTTTGGTCACGTTTTGGTCGATTTCGCCTTCACCCGCGCCCTCCCTCTCTCTCTAGATCGCGGCCGCCGTCGACGACTCGCTTCGGAGCTCTCCAGGACGCTGCGCTCCCCTCCAGACGCATCGCGGTGAGCCCCTCGTCCCTCCTCTCTGCGCTCGATTCGTCAATTTGTGCGCTAGGATGCCGTAGCCGTGAGCTCGAACCACCAGCCATGGCGCCACCGCGAGAATGCCACCCGACGTGATGCCCGCCCGTTCGGTACCCTAAGCGGTCGCATCACCGCGCGCATTGTCTAGGTGTAGTCCGCGTCGAGTTTGGCTGTCGGAATCACCGAACCGGTGACCACCGACAAGCTCGCACCGTCGGCGACAATGGCGCCGCCGTCGCGAGTCTCTTCCCCGGCGACCCGCTGCCCCTGCACTCGCCTGCGCCGTCAGATCGGGAACGATCGGTCCAGATTGCGTACCCCTTCGGGGATTATAACCGGTCCACCGGTTGGACCATGCACTCGGTCCACAGCAGCGGTCAGCGCTGGTCCACCGCCGTGTGGTGCACCGCGCCAGTCCACGCGCGACATGTGGCGGCGAAGTCGGAATGAAGTCAAACGATCAAAGCCATGCGCATCTTGCAGAGAAAAGCCCCGCGTTTTCCAAATAATCAACCCGCGGTCGATCCAGTTCAAACTAATTTTATTTAGTCCTGTTTTTATTCATTCAAGTCCACGGAGTTTCTAGAAATAGTAAGCCGGTCCAGATTTCATTTAAATTCAGATTTTAATTATTTTAATTGAAAATAGGTTAGTTTATTTCTGAAATTGCCATTACATCTTATTTCATGCATAACTTTCACGTTTTAAGTCCGATTTGAGTGATTCTTTCGCTCATGTGTTAAGTAGAAATCGTAGAACAGATCTATAAGTTTTTCAACATATGTTTTCACTGTTTGGTGTACTGTTCTAATAGAGTTCTATCTTGTATGCATGTAATGATTGGAATGATGCTTGATTGATGATTGGATCATGATTAGAGGGTGAGCCATTCGAGGTGTTGAGGACCCCAGCAGGATCAGTGAGTACTCCTGGGACGACTTTGAGGAAGGCAAGTGTACCAAAGGCCCCTTGTTACCTATGAACTACTACCACTTACATTCATGCATGTGTTTAATTTGAATTGCCTTTAAGGACTTTACCTAGATGATTCATTGTACCACATATCCTTGATACAGGTTTATTGGGTAGGCACTTTGGATAGATCTTTGCGGCGCTTAACATGAAGTAATTGTTAAACATACTTAAAGACTATATGCAATGTGATAAAATGGAACTTTTTAGCAGCAGATAAGAAATTTGGAGTACGGGGTTGAGTACTCTAGTGCCTCTCCATAAGGACTTAATCTGGCGGCAACCCGGGAGGGACCGTACAACCCCGAGTGTCAAATGGCTCGACTTTAACCTATTATCTAGTTTGTACTAGCTCAAATCTGTAGCTCATGTAAGGGGTAAGAGGGTATCTTTCCTTTTTACGTTAGGGTGTGCATGCCGTGTTGCGATGCCCACGTGTGCCATTCCTTTGTAGCTACGATCCGTTAGTGCAACTAGCTAAGGGTTTCATAGTGAAACTCGCCACACTTCCTTGGAAGAGGTGTAGTGGGTCTCATGAACCCGGCATTGGGAATCACGGCTCGGTGGGTAAAGATGTACAATTTCTGCAGAAATAATTAAACTGTTATACTTGCCCGTGCTCACGGATCTGGCCGGTGCGGATCCTTCGAGATTAGTGGTTCTTGTGGATGATGGATGGTTGGGAATTGAGATAAAACTTGATGATACTTAAATACCACTTGGGAATTGGGACTATTCATTAAAGTAGTAATTCAGGTTGCTAAAATTAATCAACTAAAATTGCGAACCGCATGATCAAGCGATGTCAAGCCTATTTGAGCCTCATAGATCCCTTTGTTATACTTGCTAAGCATGGTGAGCTTACACTTGCTTTACATCAATGAAAATCCCGGATGGGTAACGAGATAATGGATATGACGAGTTTAGGAGGATGTCCGGGACTACTAGGAAGGCGTTCACCGGTTGGAGTCCACTGTGGCGGTTGGGCTAGTTATTTCATTTGTGTTTGTAATAATATTGCCATTGAGCAAACTTTGTATTAACTTTTATGATGAGATAAGCGATGTAATAAGTACTTTACTTTGATATTTTTGCAATTTGTGATATATGTGTGGGTTTGGACATCCTGGGCACACATATATGAGTACTTGGTTTTGCTTTGCAAAATTGGGTGCGACAAAATCTGCGGAAGCAACATAGTCTAGTACATAACTTCATAGTTTCAAATACATTGCCAGATCTTAGTCATGTCCCACAAAAGCATCATCAGGTATGAGAACTAGTAGAGACCGTGCCCAACGGTCTAGTCTTCATCCCCAGCCGGGAGAAGGCAATACTTGCAGCAACCAAAGTAGAACTGGTCATCTGCAACAGGTGGGAGATAAACCCTGAGTATGAGAAGGTACTCAGCTAGACTTACCCGACAAAACAAGAAATAAAAGACACCAAGGATCATGCAAGGCTTATGAAGTGGGCTAGCTTGACACATTTGCATAAAAGAGCTTATGAATATAGTGAACAATTTAAACTTAGCATCAAGCTTATCATCATTTACCTGTCCACTAGATTAGCACCTGTACTAGAGCACTCACTTATTAGGAGCAATCAATATTAACCATAGCAGGTATAATAAGGCTGTCATCATCATATCATCATTTCCAAACCATTATGTTATTTAGTGTGTCTACATTGGAGATAAGCCCATCAAGTTCGCACTAATCGGGAGATACGGCGACTCGAATCGAATTACAACTCAGCTGAGGGTGTATTCCTAACTCTCACCCTGGCATACTTAGCAAGGGTAGCCGTGGGTCACCTTTGGAACAACTCAGGAACCAAATTCGTGGGTTCGATCAGGACTTTTAAATCACCTGCCCTTGGACTCACGCCTACGGCTCCCTTCCGAGGCGCACTTTATTCTTATCGACTCCCAGCCTAAGGTGAGCTACTCGGCTTCGTGGTCGGTCTTCAGACATGGCCAACTAAGAGAGAGGCATGCGTTCAACATGAACAGGAAAGGCTCCAAGATTCAGTCCTTAATCGACACAGACGGAGTCACTGCAAACCGGCAAGCCTCCGTCCGGTCTTCATTTCAAATTAAGACTGGTTCTTTTCCACGATAGCAAATATAGCCAACCGTGCCATATGTATCTTCCTATATCTCGCAGGTGACAGGAAATCACCTGACTTCTACCGTGTTAAAGCAGAGCTAAGCACTACATGAGCCTAAGCTACATAGGATTCAGGGTATCAATATCTGGATAAGGATTGGATAACCAATGCAGCAAGTGTTTGCATCCAACACCTAAACTTAATGCAACAATATATATGTAACAATAATACTTCAACTGCATTTCAGAAATTAGGAGGCTTAATATGCTCTGGGGCTTGCCTTTCACAAAGTTGCACGGACGGTGATCCGGGCACTCAACGGCGACCTCGTCTGGCACTTCTCCTGAAGGCTGCTCCTCCTGAATCTCCGGTGTCGGCTACTGCTGCTCGCTCGGTTCCTCGAATTCCAATAGGGTCACTCCTTCCGGTACACCTATTGCATGCCGATGCACAAGATAAATATCATGGATGCATAAGGAATGACATGATGCTCATGATGAATGAATCATAGTAAGTGTTTAACGAAAACATCACTGGACACTCGTTTACCGATTAAGAATAGCTCTATTCAAATCACTTTAAAACGTGTATCTAAATTAACTTGAAGAACAAGATCAACTTACCTAACTTGCATAACCTAAGATAAAGATGCTCATCCTCAGTTAAAGGCCTAACACCTAGGAACATTACCACAAACTTAGAAATAGTAAAGGCATACTTAAAACAACAGTTAAAGTTTCATATGCACATGGGTAGTTCCTTAATTCAAACATAACTAGAGTTCTATAAATTCAAATGACTTGCAAGAGGACATTCTAGAAAGCTTATGAAATTCTCTACAAATCATTTGTAAACATCAAAGCATGATTCTTACGTTAACCAAATCGAATTCCAGTAAACCTAGAATCTGTCCAGAAATGACAGGGTTACTAACTTAATTATTTAATGATGATGCAAAAGCATAATTGGACCAAACCAAGTTTACCAACTTGTTGCACATACCAAAGGAATATCAGAAAGTATAGTGCCAACCTCTAAATAAATTATTTAATGTCCTTTTCTAATTTATTTAGTTAATTAGGTGATTAAAGCAATATATAGTAAAACTATTCAGAAAAATCCACAACAATTACAGTAGCTATCTCATGCGTCACATAGACTACCATAAAAATTTCAAAGCCATTGGGCAAGCAGAACTTGCTGTATCCAAAATAACAGGTGGCATGTCTATTTTTAGCATAATTAGGAAACCCTATTGAAAAGTGTCAAGCAGCAGATTTCTCATTTTTCCTAGCATCATTCTAGCATAAGAATAGCACTCACCAATTTTTACCTTTACTGGATCTATAGAAAAATTATGAAAATTCACACAAGATCCATCCATGCAAACAAGATAATTTTCTATCTCCTACATACAATGTCCAAAATATATGAAAATTTAACTACAAGCTATTCATGATATGATCAGTACACCATAAAAATTTCATGCTATTTGGAGCTACATAGAAAAAGATATAATTATCCCTATTTCCTCCATGATTAAAAGAGATAAATAGAAACTCCCATTTTCATAACAGAACATGGCATAAATCATATTTTTAATATAAACTAGACAATATCATGAACTCAACAAAATTGGAACCACATCATTTGGATCTACCAACTAGGAGATACATATTTTTGAATATATACATAAATCAGTGAAAAGAATAAAACAAAACACAAATAAGAAAACCTATCTCAGCTATTGGGCCGGCCCGGAAGAACGGCGGCCCACAACGCGCGTGCGTACGTAGGCGCTGGCGCGGTCCAGAAATGGCGTAGCCCACAATGGCTCCCGCCTGCTTCAGCGACTGACAACGGGGTCCTGCGGGTCAGCGAGAGAACAGGAGAGGAAGAAAAGGGCGGCGACGAAGCTCGTCGTCGGTGGCTCCTCCGGCGAGGCCAGCGGTGCTACGGCGTTCACCTGACTCGTGCACATCTATTGGACCCATCTATTGAAGCGATAGTCACGGCTAAAGGCAATGGCGACGGCCATGGCGGCGCACAGCCACGGCATGGCCGGCTCCGGCGAGACGACGGCGTCTCGGCCCTAATGGCCCGCTCTCCGAGCATCAGTAGCACACGCAGCAGCTAGCGCAAGGGAGAGAAGGGATGGCAAGGGCGCGATGACAATTGGCCGCGTGGAGTGCCAACTCTGGCGAGGTCCCGCCATGGTGGCGGTGGAGGAAAAGATGAATTCGCGCTTACCAAGACTCAAACGAACCGACTGAGAGATGGAGGTGGTAGAGGAGATCATGGCGAGGCTCTGGGTGAACTGGGCAACGTGTTTTTGCAAAGGCGTGTGAGCTAGGCGATGGCGATGCCCGGTCGGAAATGGCGAAGCTGCAGCGGCTCGGCGCTGCGCGTGGTGGAGGCGAAAAAGAGGCAAATGGAGCTGGCGAGTGCGTCGGGCAGGCGCGCGGGGTGCTCAAGTCGCGGCCAGCAGCGCCAGGATGCTCGTGGCATGTGGCAGCGCGAGCAGAAGTCCGGCGACAGGTGGCTCACACGCGGCGTCTGTTGTCTGATGGCGGCCAGTCACTGTAGCACCCATTCAAACAACGGAAACCGACTGACAGGCGAACTTAGCAGTGATGGATCTCCTAAACCATGACGATTTAGTGGAAATAATGTATACGAAAGTTGTAGAGCTATGGTAGGGCTACAACTTTGATTTAGACATCAACAGCTAATTCATCCTGTATCCTGAGTTGCATCAAGCCAAAGGTGGCTCAATCAAACTCAAAATACAGTTGGGACTTAGAATCTTTTTCAGTGTTGAATCCACCATCAATAATGACTTGTGGGCCATGTTTGAGGATGTTCCACACATTTTCATGAGTTGATCATAAAACAACTTTTGTTCCTTGATAATTTAGCTACAACTTTAGTAAAGAGTGCACAGCCATACAAGGTCTCTAAGTTAGTCTTTTGAATCAGTCAAACAGTGGCACTCTAAGGGTCAATTTAAGTCAAACCTCTCCAAAAGGGCAATTTGGTCATTTTGGTCCACATGAACAGTGTCCAAACAATTACCCTAAGTGTAGTTAAGGTGTATTAGACCATAATCAACCACTTTACACAAGTGCTATACCCATGTCAAATGATCACATTTGATGAAACAACAAAACAAGCAATTCACCCAAATGTTGCAATGCAATGTTTCACATGTTTCATGACTTTGTTGTTATTTTATACTTGTCATATTACTACCATGTTGCCATGTTTCAAGGTATAAGAAACTCATGTTGCATTCACATGTTGCACTACTACCATTCATAAGCAACCAAGTATGAAACAAACAGAATTTGCGAATGTTGCATATGTATGTTTCAGTGACAATGGCATGATGACATAGATGATGCATATGTTTATGAAATGAAATGCAATTTTTGTGGAAGCCAACACCTAGGGTGTTACATCTCCAACCTCTGCCGCCAATCGCCTAAGCTCCCTACATCTGTGTCTCATCTGTTGTTGAATTCATATCCGCCCACCCCAATCTTCCAATGGAGCTGTGGTGCCGCTCTGATATCACCCTCCAGCGCCTGGAGGGCCTCTTTCGCCGCGGTCTTCTTTTCACGTGGACTGCCACCGAGGAGTGGTGGCTGCCCGGCGATGAGGATTCGTCGTTACCGCCCGATGGCTATGTCGTGTCCTTCACTCACTTCCATGAGTGGGGATTCACCACCCCCGCCCACAAGTTTCTTCGGGGATTGCTGCACTATTACAAGGTAGAGCTACAGCACCTTAATCCCAACGGAATCAAGCACATTGTGGCATTTGTCGACCTGTGTGAGGGATTCCTAGGGATTAGTCCCCACTTTGACCTATGGCGGTACTTCTTCGCCGTCACCCTCCTAAAGAAGCTAGAGAAGAAATAGGAGCTGAACATGCCGATGGGATGCGTCGGTATCCAGGTCCGCAACAACCGGGTCAGTGAGTACCCACCGATGCATTTGTCCATGTGGCAGAACCTCCTAAATTATAGGGCCCACATGCACCTGTCACTGTCCAACGACCTTTGACATCTATGCATATGTTCCCGGTAACTTAAGAAGACTGTCGGGTGTCCTCGGGGAACCCCGAATCATCCACGATTTCCGAGCAGGATCACATTACAGAGTCATTGCAGTATTACAACAGTTTATTCAAATAGATACATCAGAGTAAAAGTAGCGAAAGACTTACAATAACATAGTTTACAAACCATTTGTTTCAAACCATACAACTAAGTTCGATATTAATACAAACCAAAGTAGTGGAGTGGCATTATAATATATTACAAAACACACAACAAAAGCTGCCTTGCCCAAGGACCACACATTTAATTATCGTCATCGCACTGAACAACAGTCATGCAGCACGATCCAAAACAGATCTGCTCAAGAGCCTCACCTGCAACAAGGGTCAACGAACCCTGAGTATAAAAGTACTCAACAAGACTTAACCGAAATAAGAATTTAAAAGAACGCAGGAATGCAGGCTCATGGGATTCAAGGTGTGGCTTTAGCAATAATCAAGGTTCTTTTGCGTAAAAGCATTTTTAACAAAATTCTTTATATCAACGTTTAAAACTTCATAAAGATCATATATAAAGCTGACATGATCCGTATTAAGATCATGAAACTTCGTAACCAACACCTTCTCAAACCATCCTCAAGTTCCAGTTATTAATACTACGATGATGAACAGTGAGTTGAGTCTCCATAACCGAGGAGCAACGACGATTCGAACCGATTATAACCCAGCTGGGAATTCCAGACCACACGACATATGTAGGTCCCCGACCTACATATACCAACCTACCCTCGGATCCTCTAAAACAAGAACGGGTCCGCACCACCCGAGAATACAGTACTCCACCAATCTAGCCTATTGCCACGTGGGTACACGCTATTCCCGCCATCTCTCCACTTCCAGTGTGCGAGTAGCCATTCTCATAATAGAATAGCCAAGTTAAGGCTTACCGGAGTATGTGGTTAGTACTACAAAGTCTCACCTCATGCAATTCAACAACGGACGGACCTTAATCGACACAGGCGGAAAGAACCTGCTCACAAGACCTCCATGTCTTGTGGCTCACACACACCGAGTCCGCCCGGTCTAGATTTATTACTCCACATTCCCATATCACATGTTAACATAATTAACCAAAGCTCCATTTAAAACTTGCAGATGACAGGTAATCACCCGACTTTCACCGTTCTAAGCATAGTTAAGCAAAACTGGCATATACGAATTTAAAACTGGTAATATGGTAAATATGGAATAACAAGGTTGGTAAGGTACCAATTTGGTTTTCACTTGACTCCTAATCACTTAATGCAGTAAAAAGAAGTAAAAGCGAAATCAATTTGTAAAATACAAGGTAGGGTTGTATGCATCCGGGGCTTGCCTTCGTTGACGGAAAAGTCCGGGTCCGGAGTCGTTCCACCAATATCAACACCAACCTCCACAGACGGATCAACCTCCTCAACTACTTGATTAACTACCACGTGCTCACCTTCGTTCACTACATGTAGTAACAATGCCATGCTTAACATGATGCGGATAAAAAATATGATGCTCGATGATGGATGCAAAACTTAACAACTTGAATACAACTTTCCTTCACGGTACAGTTACAAGTCAAACTAACTAAACCATTTTTGCACACTCACAACAATTGCCAAGGATCATTACCAACTAATGACCCAAGGACATCACTTAATCAAAAACTCAAACAAAACCTAAATCACTAAAGGTTACTATTTGCTTTTATGAATTAATTAATTAATTAATAATTATGAAATAAATCAACTTGTTCCAATTGACCTAAAAATTTTTGTATATGTTCATCACATGATAGCTAAGTGACAAAACAATTTTCATAATTTTTGGATACATAAATAAGCCTAGAAAAATCCTGGAAACTCATTTATTAATTAATTGAGCAATTTTTATCACATTCAAAAAGTACTGAAAATCAACATTTCATATTTTTCCTAAATAATACACATAACAGAGAAGTCACAAAAAAATTTCATAATTTTTGGAGCTCTAAATAAATCTACACAAAAATAACAAAAACAGACACTATTCACTTATTTCAGAAAAATAGAAAATCCATTTTGAACGCTGAGTCACTAACAACCGGGTCCCACTTGTCATCTTCAACCTCCGACGTTGACCACGGCAGCGACGGCTCTAACCGGCGATTCCTCGCCGACGGTGAGTCCAACGGCGATGGCCAAAGTACCAAAACGATCACCAAGACTAGGCGCATCAATTGACGTCCCTATCTGTACTGATTACGGCCCTATACTAGCTCGACGGCGGCCATGGCGGACGCGGTGGCACGGCAGCGCTACGTCGGCGACGTGAAACCAATAGAGCTCAAACAAAGGATCCAGGAAACACCAGTAGCTCACCCCGAAAGCGTTGAAGCAAGGAGCGAGGTCGGAGAAGCAACGGAGCGGCGTGACGACGACCACGGTGATCACGGCGGAGCAAAGATCGTCGATGAGGAAGAACCGACGACTGCAGTGATCAAAACTAACAAGCAACACAGGATTAAGCACCACGGCATTGAGATGAAGCCGTGGGTACACCGATCAAGGCCAGCGGCTCACCGGAGTAGGGTGGCCACGGTGAAAGCGGAATCTCGGAGGTTGCTTACGGCGAGCGAAGAAAAAACGATGAGCGACGAGTTCACGGCGAAATCAGCGACTAGAGCTAGTGGTTGGTGCGCAAGGAACTAGCAGAGCTAGGACACGATCGTTGCGACGGCTCGACGCCGGTTCGACGGGCGAGGGCTCAACGGAGAATGGCGGTGGCGGCGGGAGAAAAGCAGAGCAAGAGAAAAAAACGACGACGACGGCGCCTCGGCCCAAATAACACGGCTCGAAGCTCAAGGAAGCTGCTTTGTGGCCTTCATGCGCGCCGCCATATGACGCCAAAAAACGGCCACACGACCGGGCACGGAAGCAAACCAAAGATCGTCGGCGATGAGTTGGCTTCATGATTCTTTGTTCATCAAAATTACAGAATTGCCATCCGCCAAAATTCCCAAATTACTCCCAAATTTTCATAACAACTCAAAAATCTCCAAAACAAAAAGTTGTTCAAAATCAAAAGTTCTACCACTTTGCTTTTGAAACCATACCCAAATTCGTCCTACATTTTGAAATGAACTTTTGAATTTAAAGCGGGGATAATTAAGGAATTTCGCCTTTTTAAATAACTTCAAATTTTACTAAACAACTTGAAAAACTCCAAAAATAAACTTTGTACAACTCGACAATCTCTACAACTCTGCTTTAAGACTCAACCCCAAAATGTGCTTCGATTTTGAAATGGATTTTCAGGGTCGGATTTAAATATTGAAAATCAGGGTTTTCGGAATTTCAAATCAATACAAAGATTTCAAACTTGATTCAAACAATACCAAGCAATACTTATAACATAAATGTAAACTTGTTTTAGTGAATGCATAACAAAATTTGCAACATGACCAATGCCTTGCAATGCATATGATGATATGTCCGGTTTTTAATATTTAAACACCCGAGGTGTTACAGTCCACCTCCAACAAGGTGTGGTATTCGCATTGGTTCTACGTCAAGAACGACGTAGCCACCCCCTTGCTAGAGTTCACTGGGTGCCTCATCGAAGAGGTCCCAGACTCATGGAGGAAGTGGGGAGTCCCGGAGAGAGACAAGAAGAGGATCTAGGACCATCTCACCACCATCCGAATCCTGAAGGAGAGGGGCATGAAGGGGTCAGGGATCATCAGCGCCTACCACACGACGAGAGTGGCACAGCTGATGAGGCACGTGCTTCCCTTGCATATGATGGCGCCTGGGGCGCTCTCCCCCTCCGAAGTGGCACAACGCATCAAGGTGGTGATGAGCCTTCTTGGGACGATGCCGGCGCCATCCATGGTTTCGTGTATCCGGTGCCGGGGCACCCCCCCAATGCGGCCGGAGCCGGGTATATTGTCTTTGTAAGTTTTCTTTCCTCGTGCCTCCTTTTTAATTGAACTCCCGACCCCTTGATGTTGATATTGAGATAGGGGGACCAGCCAAAGAAACTCGTCCTTATGGATCACCCAACCCCGCTACCGAAGGATCCGTCCGTGACGGCGATGAATCGCGTCGAGGCTGAGCGACGGAGGAAGGCGAAGGAGGACAAGAAGAGGAAGAAACAGCAGAAGCTGTGGGCATGGGAGTGAGGGGAGGAAACAAACAGTGATGATGATGACAACGACGATGAGGAAGATGATGATGAGGTAGTTGATGACACCGAGCACGATGACTCAGAGAGCGAGGTTACACTGATAGGTACTCGGTCATCCTTGCAGGGACCCTTCCCATTTCACGTGGGGGCAAGTGAGTCCATGAGGCTGGCGGAGATGGGCTAAACTATCGGCCCGTCCTTAGAACTAGTAGGGGCGGGCGGATCTGCCACCACGCCCGAGGGGCCAGCAGAGGGGGGTGGTCCCACCGCTGCGCTTCAGGAGTCAGCCGGAGCGGGCGGATCTGCAGCCGCACCTGAGGTGCCGACGGAGGGGAGTGGCTCTACCTGGGAGCAAGGGGTGGGCTCAAAATGGCCTTGCCCAAACAAGGTGGAGCAAGGACCTAGGGGTTCGTCCCCCAAACGTCTCCACCGCCCAACAGCGCCAATGTAAGTCACCAACTCCTCGGGTTTCTTTATTTTTCTTTGTTTTTAGTGTGACTTAGACCTTTTGTTTCTTGCAGCGTCCTCAGACGGGGCAACTCTTTGGTGCTGGTGCCCAAGAAGAGTGTCGCCATTCAGGCGAGATGGCGGCCATCGCCAGGCATCGCTCTCGTTTCGGGCGGGCGCGGAGCTGGTGTCACAGCCTCGTTGGCCGGTTAGGTGTCGCCCGTGGTGGTGCCCGTGCCCTCGGTGGGTCAAGCGGATGCTAGGGCTGAGGGAGCACCCTCAGAGGTTGCCAAGCAACCGGCTACGGAGGTGATTCTGCTGCTGATGTCAGGGCGGATGGAGTTGTCGCTCGTGCCTATGGCATCGACCATGGTGGGTGCACCACCGCTAGTCGAGGCCCTACCAATGCAAGTGGAGGTGGCCACAACTGTGACAAGCCCGGGGCAGCCGGACACAGCCGTGGTGGCACCCGAGGAAGCAGCACGATTTGTGCCACCGACGGCCCAAGTGACGGCGCCTGACGCGGGCCAGACGGAGGGGGATATGGCCAATGGGTCCCCAGGCATCATGGCGGTGGTGGAGAGGACCAGCGGGGTGTCGCCCTTGGCCCTGATGCCGGGGGTCAACCACTCGCCCATGTGGGGCGAGCCATTGATCCACTGCTCCACTTGCCTCAGTAGCTCGAGTGACGTGCTCGGTGAGCTCGCTAATGGGCATGTTCGAACGAAATCCGGTTCTGTCGCTTGTGACGGGGTTGGCAAAGCCCTCGTGTGGCATCCGTTGCTCCTTAACCCACCTTCCAATAGATTACCCCTCAATGGGGATTCTATGGGCTCGGCTAGAGGCTAGGATCAAACAAGAAGGTTGAGATGACCTTGTCCACTTCTAAGCGGGATGGGCACAGGCCGCTGAGGCTCATCTATGTTTTCCCCCTGGCTCTTTGTTCGACACGAGGCGGCCTCAGACCCTCCAGCCTTCGACCCTCGGTCTTTCGATCTAGGATCGGGTGGCTCAAGCCCCCGAGCCCCATGGGGTTCGGTAGGGGTCGGCCGTGATTCATGCGTCACCCCATCCTCGGTTTCCACAACCAGAGAGGCTAAGCTAATGACACTTGCCTCAATGGCTCAAGTGTTGCGCTTGGCGAGCTTACTAACAAGCATGTTTGAGTGGAATCCGGGTCCGTCATCCACTGACAGGGTTAGTAGAGACCTCATGTGGCATTCCACTACTTCTTAACCTGCCTCCCGACAGATGCCCGAGCCGTTCGATAGGCTCAGGTGGCCCATTGGCCTCTCCTCGATGGAGATTCTGTGGGCTTGGCTCGAGGTTAGAATCGAATGAGAAAGGTCAAGATGTCCCTGTCTGCTTCTGAGCGGGGTCAGACAAGGCCGCTGGGGCTCATCTTGGTTTTTCTCCCCTGGCTCTGTTTGACATGAGGCGGCCTTCGAACCTCGGTCGGTTGTCGCTCATATCAAATGAGACGACTACCGCTTCGTGACGTGACGTGAAGCATTCTGATGCGGCAATCGCATGTGCAATGCTTGGATGTATGGGATGAATGTACGAATAAAAAATGGATAAATGAATGTTCATATAAAGAAATACCAAGGGTCGATAACGTTACCTTGATGGCATGAGTGATGGGTTCTGGGAGTTCTTACCGGATATGCCCATGCGGGGTTTGGGTCCGACGCTCGTGATGGGGCCGGTGTAACCTACACGAGCTTCCCATTCTTCCGTATCTATCATTCGGCAGCAGCCTGAGCCTTTCGATCGATTTAGCGACCTGACAGCCTCTCCTCGATGGAGATTTTGTAGGTAGGCCCCTCTAAACCCTTCCCAGGAAGGTGGAGGTTAAGGTTTGGAATGTGGAGACAAAGACTTCGGTCACGCCGGTGGACCAAAACGCCATAGCCGCTGGGGCGTAGGGTCCTAATGGTCCGACCAGGCTTACCCAAAGTTTCTGCACGCACACCATGCCTCTAGTTTTTAGACGTAAGGAGGGGTCAGGCAAAGAGAATGTCTAGCGAATAGACACTCCGGCTAGCCCCCGAGCGATGTCCGACCCCCTACCATTGCTGGGGTCGAAGGCTCAGTATCGAAATTAATACATAAAGTAAGTAAGTAAGGATGCTTATCTTTTGGTGGCGGTTTTGAGCCGTTCGATCGACTTAGGCACCGGTTTTACCTCGATGGTAAAAGTGATGGTTTGGAAAAACATTCGATCGACTCGTGTTACTTGTCGAGACCAGATTTCCCTACGGAAATAGAGGATGAGAACATCCCACGCAAGAATTTGGTTAAGCAGATAAGCCAAGCGTCGAATTTGTGCAAAATGGATGAGCTCTTCGCTATAGCAAACAGCCTTTTAGCTCTTCTCCCTCTTTTTGCAAAAGAGGTCTAGTGCATTTCGACCCTTCCCATAGTTAAGGTCATAAAAGCTCGGAGTGCGGTTGAGCTAGCTCTGATCACACTGGTAAGCAAAGGCACCGTGGCCATTGGGGCGTAGGTGTCTCGCAATCCACCCAGTTTTACTCAGAGCTTGTTCTCGAAAACCTAGCTCTTAGGACTTAATGTGAGAAAAGAGGGTAGGCATAGGGAATGTTTGCTGGATAAATGTACTCATATCAGTCCCCGAGTGAGGCCCGACCCCCTGCTGTTTGCTGGGGTCAGATGTCACAAAGGATCGGGGAGTTTTGATAACGAAACTGATAAGTAAAAAGTGTGCATTTATTAGAGGTAAAAGCGACATAGCTGCTCGATGTTCTAGGCATTGGTGAAGATTTCGCCGTTGATGTTCTTGAGCTTGTAGGCACCTAGACAGAGCACCTTCGCAACTACATACAGTCCCTCCCATGGCGAGGAGAGCTTGTGGTGGTGCTTGTTGCTCTGTACTATCGCAATGCCTATTGGTACTTGGCCAAGCGGAGGAGGGCGACACTGCACACTTCGTCTAGCTAGTCCATGGCATCCTCGTGGGATGCATTGGCTCCCTATTCCTCGTATGCCCTGATCCTTGGTGCTCCATAGTCGAGGTCGGTTGGGAGGACGGCCTTGGAACCGTAGACCATGAAGAAGGGCATGTAGCCAGTGGCTCGACTGGGGTTGTCCTCAGGCTCTAGAGTACTAAAGGAAGTTTGGTGACCCAGCGTGCGCTAAATTTGTTCAACTGGTTAAAGATCCTAGGCTTGAGGCCCTGTAGGACCATGCCATTTGTGCGTTCTACCTGCCCGTTCGTCCGAGGGTGCGCTACGGAGGCCCAGTTGACGCGGATGTGATGTTCATCGCAAAATCAGAGGAATTTCTTGCTAGTGAGTTGCGTACCATTGTTCGTGATGATGGAGTTTGGGACTCTAAAGCGATGGATGCTGTCGAGGAAGAACAATACAGCCTGCTCGGATTTTATCGTGGAAATCAGTCAAGCTTCTATCCACTTTGTAAACTTGTCTATGGTGACAAGCAAGTGGGTGTAGCCCTCGGGTGCCTTTTTGAGTGGTTTAACTAGATCGAGTCCCCAGACTGTGAACGTCTAGATGATGGGGATCGTCTGGAGTCCTTGGGCTGGTAGGTTAGTCTACCGAGCGTAGTACTGGCACCCTTCATAGCTGCATACGATTTGCTCGGCATCGCTACCGTAGTAGGCCAGTAGAAGCCCTGTCAGAACGCATTTTTGACCAAGGTTCTGGGCGTGGCATGGTGACTACATACCCCACCATGGATATCGCTCAGCAAATGCTTCCCCTGTTCGAAGGGGATGCAACCTTGTAGGATCTCGGTATGGCTTCACTTGTAGAGTTCGTCCTCCACAAGAACAAAGGACTTGGCGTGACATGCAAGCCATCGAGCCTCCGTCCTATCCATTGGTAGCGTATCATGGAGGAGGTAGTCGAGGTAGAGTGTCCTCTAGTTGACCAGAGGGTCGGGCTCTATCGTTGGGCCCTCTTCGAGCTCCATGACTTTGGGGCCGGATGGAGCCGACGGTTGGTCAGCCCCAAGCCTGGATTGAGCAGACCGTCCTCGCCTTGTTCCAACCCCTCATAGCAAACCGAGGGCTTGTGCTGGTCACTGGCGAAGACGCCCATTGGTACCGGCTCTCAGCCAGATGCTGCTTTGGCAAGCGCATCGGCCGCTTCGTTGTGGCACCTCGGGATGTGATTCAGCTCGAGACCATCAAACTTGTCCTCCAACCAGCGGACTTCTTAACAGTATGCAGCCATCTTGGTGTCATGGTGGGTTGACTCCTTCATGATTTGGTCGACGACTAGCTAGGAATCTCCTTGAACGTCGAGGCGATGGACGCCCAACTCGACGGCAATGCGTAGGCCATTTATGAGCGCCTTGTATTTGGCCACATTGTTGGAGGAAGGGAAATGGAGACAGACCATGTACCTCATGCGTACCCTGAGGGGTGACATGAAGACCAGCCCTGCGCCGGCTCCCTTCTTCATCAGCGATCTATTGAAGTACATCGTCCAATACTCTTGATCGATGACCGCTGGAGGCATTTAAACCTCGGTCCATTATGTGAGGAAATCAGCCAGCACCTGGGACTTGATGGCCATTTGGGAGGCATATGCAATGCCCTGTCCCATCAGCTCGAGCACCCATTTCACAGTTCTTCCCATAGCATCCTGGTTTTGGATGACTTCATCGATGGGGAAGGACATCACGACCATCACCGAATGTGACTCGAAGTTGTGGCACAGCTTCCCCGTGGTGATGAGGACAACATACAAAAGCTTCTATATTTGGGGGTACCAGGTCTTTGAGTTGGATAGGACCTCGCTGATGAAGTACACAGGGCGTTGTACTTTGAGGGCGTGCCCCTCTTCTTCCTGCTCTACTACCAGGGCGGCGCTAACCACTTGCGTGGTGGCCGCGATGTAGAGCAGAAGGGGTTCTCCCTCGATAGGAGGAACCAGGATCAGGGCCTTCGTCAGAATCTGCTTAACCATGTTAAGTGCCTCCTAGGCCTCAGATGTCCATTCGAAGCAATCGGCCTTCTTCAAAAGTTGATAAAGGGGGAGACCTCATTCGTTGAGGCATGAGATGAAGCGGCTGAGCACGGTGAGGCACCCTGTAACAGAACCGACCAATTATACGAAATTAAGTAAGAAAAATCATCCACCAGAGCAGACGATTGAGCAAACTTAAGCCCGTATAACCCGGTAGTCCGTGAAATCACGAAGGATTTCAAACCAACTCGTGTCCGACCATGATCGTAATAAGTTTAGCGGTCACCAATCACATATTACATAAAAGTTTCCATAATGAGATACATCGAGTTTAAATAAAAGTTATTACAAAACAAGTTCGAATAAAAAGTAGCGGAAGTCATTTGTTTAAAACCACACACACTCACACGGAGTTCAAATATAGTGCCGGTGATGATCATCTCCAACAAAAGCATTAGATGAGGCGTAAAGGAATGACCATGCCCATGGTCCTAAGCATCACCCATCGCGAGGATAGAGGCGGTTGATACAATAGCCATAGTACATCGCCCATCGCAACAAGTGGGAATAAAACCACGAGTACGAGAATGTACTCGGCCGGACTTACCGACATAACCGAAAATAAATGACACCAAGGATTATGCGGGCATTATAGTAGGGTAGGTGACTCATTTCTTGAAAGAAGCATTTTAGCATTTCAAGAACCTTTCTAAAAGCATTATTGTCAAGTTAATTATTATTAACTTTTGTCGACTAGATTTGCACCTATACTAAAGTAAACATGTGATTAAGCAATTAATGATAACCACCTTGATCATTAAACAACTTCCATCTTGTCATATTCACTATAATTTGTCCAAGTGTTCCATAAACATTTACTACGATGAAGTCACTCAAGTCAAGTGCTCACTATCCGGGAGGCGATGGCGATTGAATCGATTCTAACCGGTGGTGATTTATTCCTTACACAAATCTCACTCACCCGCTAAAGTGAGATATTGATCACCGAAGTCAACTTTCCGGTATCTCGAGTTTGCGGGGAACCACATGTACCGGGGCCGACCGACCGCACTTTGGTCTTATCATCCCGCCCCGTGTCCTACCACTGCTTGCCGACGCAGTCTTGCTGCGGGCAATCTACTCGGCCGAAAAATCTCCCGACCTTCAGCGGTCGGAAGGTACTTTATCCGGCCGGCTAAATGTAAGGCATCGTTCAACATGACTCGAGGCCCAACAACAGTCGGTCCTTAATCGACCGCACGGAAACACTACGGTCCAAAACCCCGCAAGTCTCCGCCCGGTCTCAACTTCATTTAACACTTAGTTATACCATGACTTCATAGCCATCCAAAGCAGATCCGGTAACCACCTATAGCTCGCGGTGTGGAAATCACCCGACTTCTACCGGTCTAAGCCGGCTAAGCATTGACTCATTGCGGATACCGGGGTAACAAGGATATAGTATAACAAAGGTAAACAAGGTATAATGCAGCAGAACGGTTGCAAACAACTCCTGAGCGTAATGCATCAATTTAAAGTAAAGCATTTAACGAAATCATTGCAAACCGGGAGAAAGATGCTCGGGGCTTGCCTCTCTCGAAGGAGCTTTCGGACGGTGATCGGGGCACTCGGAAGTTCTTCAACGTCCTCCTCGTAAACCACGGCACTTCTGCTGGCTGCACCTCGAACTGCTCCTCGGGCTCCTCGGGAATGACATTTGGGTTCTCGGTTTGCGATCCTGTATGATGCAATGCGTGTAAGTGCCTATGCAATCGGTGCATCGAAGGAGATGAATGCAATGAATATGTTGAAAGGCAAGGTAGACAACATCATCCAAGAAACTAGGCTACAAGCACATGTCATCTCTGCATTCTCTTCTACTACCCATATGTTAAGTCAACATATTTTAATAAATGCTTCAAAGATACACCAAAGCTTTACTAATTTCTTAATCACACTTAAGGCAATACTTGCTTAAACCCTAATTAATAATAGGTTTGAATAGCAACCTATATTTCTGATGTTCCTAAAATCTGAGAAAATTACAGTAGCATAATACTACCTAAACAGACTACCATAAAAATTTCATGGCATTTGGATAAGTAAACTATCCTACACAAAAATGACAAGCTATAGCATAAAAATGAGCATGAAATTACTTTGTACTATGAAAAGTGTCAAACAACAGAATTAGTATTTTCCTAGATTCTAAACAGTAAATAATCACTATACAAAAATTACCACATGCATGTATTATACAAATTTTGCTCTCTAGCAAAAATAACAAAAATCAACCATCTAAGGTACTTAAACTACACCTCAAATTTTCCCACAGCACATGCATGAAACATATTTTTCCTAGGAAGTACATGACATAATAAGATTAACAAACTTGGAATCATATATTTTTCTGAAGCCTATATATTTTTCTACATATTTTTCAAGTTATCAGCAATATTCAAGATTAAATAAAATCCTATAGAAAAGTATATCAAAAATGACATGCACTATTTTTCCCAAGTAGATCTGGTGATAAGGAACCTAGCAAAATTTGTTTCAACAAATTTGGAGCAAGTTTGAGTATCCAAATATTTTTCAAACCATTTGATTTCAAATAATAAAGAATAAATGGAAATCAAATCTTCAAAACGTTCTTTGGGCCAGCCCGAGCGGCGGCATGGCCACTTATCTTGAGCGCCAAGACACCTGCCCAGAAGCACCTTGAGCCCATCTCCAGTCCCCTCATGGCGGTGGCCGACAAGCAGGGCTCGGCGCATGCCGTGAGAAAGCAGGGACTCGGAGAGGGACGGCAATGGCATTGCAAGTGAGCTTCGCCACGGCGAGGTCCCGAGCCAAACGGAGGGCACCAACGTGCTCCCCATGCCAAACCGCGTCGGATAGAGGTGAATAGGGAGGGCGGTGCAGGGAAAAAAAGCTCAATGGCGGTAATGGCGGGCGGAATGGGCGGCGGCTAGTCGCCGGTGGAGCATCTCCGCCCGGCAGAGGTGCAAGGAGGCGCTAGGGGAGACTCAACGTCGCCGGCGGTGCTTGTCTTGGTGTAATCTGTGTAGGAAGAGGAGAGGAGGGGGGGAGTCCACGGGAGGCGGAGCTCACCAATGAGCTTCGGCCGTGCTCAAGCGAGCAATTCCCAAGAACAGGATGCTTACCACTGCAAAAGAAGCGAAGCATGAAGGTGCTTGTGGGTGGTGGAATGCGTATGTAGGCTAGACGGAGTTGCAGCAGTGGCGCAGCGTGAGGTGGGGCGCGAGCTCAAGCAAGCAAGGCGGTGCAGTGGGTGGGAAGCGAGAGAGAGCAGCTTGGCGGGGAGAGGGCTGGAATATTTGGAATGCGGTGTGGTAGCAGGGTGCTCAAGACTCGGCAGAAGCGTCCAGGGGAAGCCCGTGTGGCGCGTGGCATGTGATCGGGAGCTTCGGTGACAGGTGGCGCCGCCTGGCGATCGGCTTCTCTGCGGCTGTCGCAGCTTGCATGTGAAAGTCTTGAGGCCAGCGGAAGGCGTGGCAGTGGGCAGAGGAGGCGTAATTTCTTGGGCCAAGGCGAAGCTGAAGCGAAGAAGTGTGGTGCGGGTGTGAGGAGGGCTTCTTTGGGCCGGCTTGGGTTTGTAAAGGAAGCGGCGGCTGACCAAAAACAGAAAAAACTCTTTTCATTTATATTTCAAGAACTTTTTTTTTTTTTTTAAAAGCCAGCTTTCAAATCTTATTTTGAGTAAGAAGATGACCTCTTTTGAAAATGTACCAAAAATGAAAGTTGCTTAGAATTTAATTCTCTACAACTTTGCTTTTAGGACCACTGACCAAATTCTTTCTAGATTTTGAATTGGAAGATCAAAGTCCACGTTTAGCTCAAAACCCTAATTTTGGAATTTATTTTTGAAGCCGAATTTTGAATTAATTTGAATACAAACATTGCTCCAAAAATTGAACTAAACATTGCTAGATGATTTACAATAGCAGCCAAACATGTTCTACTAACCTAGCAAGCAAGAATCGAGCAAAACAACTCTAATAAGTGTATGCATCATTTACGTTTCACAAACATGTTTCAGTATGTTTGAAGTAATGTTTGAGTTATTATAGGCAAGATTATGCATGTATGATTAGGATGCTTGGTGATGCATGATATGCATGATTTGCAGTGCCTAAATGTAGGCATAACACCGGGGTGTTACAGCCCTCCCCCCTTATAAAAATCTCGTCCCCGAGATTTGGGTTCTGAACCATTTGTTATAAAAATCTTCATAAGCTTTTTGTAGATACTCTCCTGTTTCCCAAGTTGCATCTCCCTCATCATGATGATCCTTTGTATCTTGTATGTTTTCACCACACTATTCGAGTAGCACGTTCCTTAGTGTCTAACACGGACCCGGTTGTTCACGATACACCAAATCTGATTTGAGTTGAATACCTCGAGGTTCTATTCTTTCCTCTCGGAACACATAAACATTTCTTGAGATGTGATACATGGAAAAGCTGGGAAAAGCTGTACTCATTGTCTCGGTAACTCTAACTTGTAGGCTACGGACCTCTTTGTTCCAAGATCTTGTATGGTCCTCTGAATCTCGCGGCAAGCTTTCTTGGACTCAAACCTTTTCTTCTTCATTGGCGTGACTTTCGGATAAACATAGTCACCAACTTCAAAACTAAGGGGTCTCCTTCTTTTTATGCGCATAGCTTTTACGGCGTGATTGGGCGCTTTCATATTTTCTTTGAATAATATGAACTTTCTTCTCGGCTTCTTCTACAAAGTCAATGCCATAATATCTTCTATCTCGAGTTCGACCCAATTCAATGGTGTTCTACATTTTCGCCATATAAAGCTTGAATGGGGCCATCTTGATGCTTTCTTGATAACTATTATTATAAGAAAACTCAGCTACTTGGTAACCATGACTCCCATGATCCCTTGGAAGACAATACACAGGCTCTCAACATATCCTCCAAAGCAGCATTTACTCGTTCGGTCGACCATACATGCGAGGATGATAAGCGATCTTCTATGAATCAAACTAGTTCCTAAGCCTTTGTGTAAATGTTCCCAAAAATGAGCCGTGAAGCTGTGAGCCTCTATCGAGATATTATGGTCTTTGGTATACCATGCAACCTCACAATTTCTGCGATATACTTCTCGGCATATTGAGGTGGTCGATAAGTGGTTTTGTGGTAGGAAATGAGCGGTCTTGGTAAGGCGATCCACAATTACCAAATCGAATCATGTCCTTTTTGAGTAGTGGGCAAACCCGTGATAAAATCCCATCGATATCGTCCCACTTCCAACTCGGGATTGATAAGGGTTGCAACATACTGCGGCGAGTTTCATGTGAATTGCTTTCACTCGACAACATGTGTCACATCGACAACATATCTTTGTAATTTCTTTCTTCATTTTGGTCCACCAATAATGAGATCTTAGTTCTTGATACATCTTACTACTTCCGGGATGGATAGATAGCTTAGAAAGGTGAGCTTCATCCATGAGTTTATTTCTAAGCTCTCGATCCTTGGGAACCACAAGGCGGTTGCCAAACCACAACGCATACTGTTCATCTATTTTAAAGTGTTGAGGCGGCTTTTCTTTTATTTTCTCTTTGATGTGGAATATCCCTTGTCGGTTTTCGACCTTCTATTATCTTACTCTCCAACGAGCAACTAATCCGAATACTATGTAACACGGCGGGATGCATTAGATCGAACCCAGGATGCATTAGATCGAACCCATCTTCAAGTAATGATATTGCACATTCAAGTTATAATCCTTGATCAATTCCAACCATCTCTGTTTGTCTCATGTTTAGCTCTGGTTGGGTAAAGATATACTTAAGACTCTTGTGATCCGTGAAAATATTGCACACATTACCCGAAGATAATGTCTCCAAATTTTTAGGGCGTGCACAAGCTGCAGCAAGTTCAAGATCATGTGTTGGATAGTTGACCTCGTGCTTCCTCAATTGGCGTGATGCATAAGCAATGACTCTCCTTTCTTGCATGAGAACACATCCTAATCCGGTCTTTGATGCGTCATAAAACACATCAAATGGTTTCTCGATGTCTGGTTGGGCTAGAACAGAGAGGCGGTGGTTATGATTTCCATAAAGTGTGGAAAAGGCGCTTCACACTCTTCTGTCCACACAAATTTATGATCCATACAGTAGGAGGCTTGTCATCGGTTTGGCGATCTTGAGAAATCTGGTATAAAGCGGCGGTAATAACTGCTAGTCCTAAGAAACTTCTAATCTCGAGAGGCGAGGTCGGTGCTTTCAATTCATAACTTCTTGCACCTTACTTGGATCATTGAAACTCCATTCTCGTGAGAATGTGACCAAGGAAAGGAACTTCCTTCAAGAATTCGCATTTGCTAAACTTAGCATACGATTGATGATCTCTAAGTCTGGTCAAGAGCGGTTCTCGAGATGCTCTTCATGATCTTTCTCATTCTCGGAGTACACGAGAATGTCATCGATGAATACTACCACAAACTTATCCAATTACGGCATGGCTGTATTCATCAAGAACATAAAATATGCGAGGAGCATTTGTCAAAGCCAAAAGACATGACAAGATACTCATACAACCCGTGTCACGGTGGAAAATGCGGTTTTCGGTATATATCCGTGGCCTAATCTTAATCGATGATATCCGGATCTCAAATCTATTTTTGAGAACACCTTGGCCTTGGATAATTGGTCAAGCAGAACATCAATATGAGGCAAGGGATACTTATTCTTGACGGTCCACGGCATTGAGTGGCACTGTAATCTACGCACATTCTCAACGTGCCCTCTTTCTTCTTTTTTCACAAACAAAGCGGGACATCCCCTCTCGGACTTGCTTGGCGAATAAACCCCTTTTTGACAAATCTTCTAATTGCTTCTTTAGCTCAACTAACTCATCTGGAGGCATCCGATATGGTCTCCTTGAAATCGGAGCTGTTAGGGTACTAGCTCAATTCAAACTCAATCTCCCTATCTGGCGGAAGACCGGGTAACTCATCTGGGAATACATCAGGAAATTCACACACCTCTAGGAATCGATGAATAGGAATGATTGCCGTAGCACATGTAACACTTATAAGGTACATTCTCCGAGGCAATGGTACTTGGAAAGTACCCTCACCCAGGGGATCCTTAAGGGTAAGTACTCGACTTCCAGTATCTATGACCGCTCCCCAATCTTTCATCCAATTCATCCCTATAATGACATCCAAGACTAACCCAGGCATAACTATCAAGTTCACTCGGAACTTTCTGCTAACTAATTCAAGGGTTGCCCCTCGAACCATCCGGTTAGTCAAAACATCGACCCCGCTTTGAACTTATACGGTACCCATACCCCAATTACATGCATAGTTGTCCATGTTTACGTGCAAATGCTTGACTCATAAAAGAATGCGATGATCGAGAATCAAATAGAACAAGCTGCGGGGTTTTCGTTGATGAGGAAACTTACCAGATGTGGGCTCTCCCTACGGAATTTCATCCTTTGTTGTCTTGTGCACTCTAGCATTATAAGTCTGCTTTGCTTCTTCTTGGGCGGGTACGGACAAAACCTCGAGAAATGACCGGGTTGATCACAGTTATAGCGAGGTCCTCTTCTTGTCGGCGAGATCCACAGTTCCCTTTGAAGGCGCCTTGTACTGTGATTCTTGGTTGCTTTGTTAATTTGTCTTGCCATCTTATACGGCTTTTGAGGTCCACGGAAATTGACTTCTTGGTGAGGTGGCTGAATCTAGCGCCAGTGCCGATGGGCGATATGGAGGACGACCTCCATAGGTGTTCTAGCTTGAGGCGGCCCACCTTCAAAGGCTCTCTTGCGTGTCTTGGCTGCAGTGCTGGCGTTGTTATTCTTCTCCTGCTTCAGACAGTCGCTGATGAAGTCATTGAATCTGACACGGTTGTTGGTACCGACATGCTTCATCATTTTTGGATTTAGACCCCTCTTAAAACTGGCTATCCTTTTAGCATCTGTGTCAACCATGTCGGGAGCATAGCGACACAAGTTGTTGAAAGCATGCAGGTATTGCGTCACGGTTTTGGTGCCCTGGTTCAACGCCAGAAACTCTCCCAACTTCATTTCGGTCAGCCCTGGTGGAATATAGACTCCACGAAAAGCCTCAGCAAACTCTCTCCAAGAAATCTGAGCATTTGGAGGGAAGGTGGTGCGATGGTGCTTCCACCACATTCCCGCCGGTCCCTGCAATTGAAGTGCAGCATACTCCGTTTTCAGAACCTCAGTCATCCTCAACACACGGAATTTATCTTCCATTGTGTTGATCCATTCCTCAGCATCAAGTGGCTCTGTGGCTTCCTTGAATACGGGTGGCCTGGTGTCCATGAAATCCTTGAAGCTGCTATATTGGTTCACTCCCATGCCACCACCTTGATTGTTACCACGTTGAACGTTGTTGGCGATGGTGCTTGAGAAAATCCTCCATGTTCTTACAGGATTGTTCCGTGTTCTTGTTGACTCCGGAAGCGGTACCTTGAGAAACATCTCGGGGTAAGCGGGGAGGAGGTGGCAAATGTGGTTCATGGGGAGGTTCATTGTTGTTGCCGTGGTTCCCACCATCACCACCACCACCGGTCCCCGCACCATTAGCACCGGTCTCGGCGGACTTCATCGTGGTTGGCGAGTGTTTGTCATCCGCATATTTCAGCAACAAGTAACGATTGAGTGAAGTTTGTAATGATTGCAGTGTGAAAAAAATTATGCCGTCTTGATTTTCTTTGGAGAGAATAAATTCATGCAATAAAAAAGCGAGGCACAACAATCTCATCCCAATTAAGACAACAACACTTAATCGAATTACTTCAATGGCAAACATCGCATCCATACGGTCACATTGCCGTATATACATACCTTTGGACTTTTTATGCGTTCGAGATCTCGCATTGAACATCAAGTTCCAACCACATGCCAAGTCTCATACGTTGAAACAACATACGATAGGTTACATGCCAACAAAAGAAAGGTCTTCGTGACGGGACCTAGATACTAGCGCAAGGCAACTAGCCTATTCCTTGGGGCCATCGTCGGGATCGGAGACATCACCATCGCCTCGGTGAAACTACGAGGCTCGTTACGGTTGTCGTCGTCCGATGTCCATGCCGGTGGCGTTCTTTTGGAACATATGGGCCAACCCCATTGTAGAAGCGCGTGAAACTCCTCATGCGAGGTTGCCGTTGTATTCCTCTAACTCATCGACTCTCTGCAGCGAGAAGGTTTCTTGCGTTCGAGGCTTCATTCCTCTCTGAACCAATTGTCCAATCATGCAGTACATTGCATTGTTGTTGGCTTGAGTCAACGTATGCACTCATTTGCATAGCTCTATCACCTCTCTCAACCACTTTGATCTCATTTGTAAGTTCATATCGATAATTGCTCCTGCAAGCTAGCTATAGCTCGTGCTGTCTCTTCTTACGCTTCTTCCCTTTGAGCTTATCCTCACTTCATAAGCCGGTCAAAGTCCGATGGGTACTCTCGAGACCCTCATACGCTCTAATGGCGGCGAACATAGCACTCATTGCACTGGTTGTCACTAGCTTTGTCCCTCATTTGGACCTCGACCAATGCACTTCCACGAAATTTGAACCCAAATGGCATCGCGAGGATCATCCCTAGGAAAAGTACCGGCTAGAGCTGCAGCAAGCTCTTTGGGAAATCTGCTCATAATGTCCACGATGACACGGAAGGCTGCTCCCTCTGCACCCTCGGTTTGAGTCGACCCTCAAACTCCAAATGCCAACCATCCCAATCTGGAGCATCACCGAGGAAGCGGGGAACCGTGATCTCCACCTTTGCAAGTCCATCATCGCCAAGCTGGCTCTCATTCCAAGAGTACACGGCTCTTGACCCTCTGGGTACCCACATCATGGAGCACTCTCCAAAGCAAAGTTGGCATGCCAAACTCGCTCAAGAAGGTGTCCGTGGTGCGGTGCTCCCTCTCGGGGCCAGCAGGCGTCGGGGTGCTCTTCCTCCGGTGGACTTCTGGCGATGCGCTTCGTCTTGGGCCATCTGTAGCAAAAGTTCTCTTATTACTTCGGGAAACATACTTTTGGTGATCGTCTTTTATCAAAATGAGATAATCAATTTATAGGGGAGGAATGCATGAGATGAATGAGATGCACAAGTAACATGATGTATGTATGCGTGCGTACGTTCTCACAAACTTAGGAATAAATAATTTCTAACGGCGAATTCGGTGGCATACAACGATCTCTCAATACGTAGCTAATCGTTCTACGATAAGCGTTGTTATGTACTGCGAGAGAAGATTCATTTCAGCCCAATTCCCAATGAATGCATAAAAGCGGTAAAGTTTTATCTACGCTCTACGAATCCCCGGATCGTGTACAGCAGTAGTAACTACCGAACCATCGTCCTATTGACGGCATCGCCTCCACAGACGGAAGACCCATACATGAGATACCTTTGTAAAACATCGTAGAACATGTAATTACTCCGACATCATATAAGCATTCACCCTAGATCGGCGGTGTATCCGATCATGCTCTCACAACTCACACTTACCGAGGCGTGAGGCAAATGATCCATTCATTACCACTCAAACAAGTGGCACTCATACAATAGCACGCCGTATGAGCGACGAAAGAGAAATATGATGCAAGAACCCCAAGTCGATTGCTTAATTAAGCCACCTAAAGTCCTTAATCGGGCATAAGGAATATGATCCTTTGGCACACTTTAGATTTTGAAATTCACGTTTTCCAAATGCCTTTTGTTTTAAATACACTTGTGAACGATAACACGCTAAACCATGCTCGATGCATACCGGTATGAGAACCGACCAATTATATCTGAAATTAAGTAAGAAAATCATCCACGGAAGCGGGCGATTGAGCAAACTTAAGCCCGTATAACCCGGTAGTCCGTGAAATCACGAAGGATTTCAAACCAACTCGTGTCCCGACCATGATCGTAATAAGTTTAGCGGTCACCAATCACATATTACATAAAAGTTTCCATAATGAGATACATCGAGTTTAAATAAAAGTTATTACAAAACAAGTTCGAATAAAAAGTAGCGGAAGTCATTTGTTTAAAACCACACACACTCACACGGAGTTCAAATATAGTGCCGGTGATGATCATCTCCAACAAAAGCATTAGATGAGGCGTAAGGAATGACCATGCCCATGGTCCTAAGCATCACCATCGCGAGGATAGAGGCGGTTGATACAATAGCCATAGTACATACGCCCATACGCAACAAGTGGGAATAAAACCACGAGTACGAGAATGTACTCGGCCGGACTTACCGACATAACCGAAAATAAATGACACCAAGGATTATGCGAGGCATTATAGTAGGGTGGTGACTCATTTCTTGAAAGAAGCATTTTAGCATTTCAAGAACCTTTCTAAAAGCATTATTGTCAAGTTAATTATTATTAACACATCGACTAGATTTGCACCTATACTAAAGTAAACATGTGATTAAGCAATTAATGATAACCAGCGATCATTAAACAACTTCCATCTTGTCATATTCACTATAATTTGTCCAAGTGTTCCATAAACATTTACTACGATGAAGTCACTCAAGTCAAGTGCTCACTATCCGGGAGGCGATGGCGATTGAATCGATTCCTAACCGGTGGTGATTTATTCCTTACACAAATCTCACTCACCCGCTAAAGTGAGATATTGATCACCGAGTCAACTTTCCGGTATCTCGAGTTTGCAGAACCACATGTACCCGGGGCCGACCGATCGCACTTTGGTCTTATCATCCGCCCGTGTCCTACCACACTGCCTTGCACGCGGTCTTGTTGCGGGCAATCTACTCGGCCCGAAAAATCTCCCGGCCGCGGTCGGAAGGTACTTTATCCGGCCCGACTAAATGTAAGGCATCGTTCAACATGACTCGAGGCCCAACAACGGTCGGTCCTTAATCGACACGAGACGGAAACACTACGGTCAAAACCCACGCAAGTCTCCGCCCGGTCTCAACTTCATTTAACACTTAGTTATACCATGACTTCATAGCCATCCAAGCAGATCCGGTAACCACCTATAGCTCGCGGTGGTGGGAAATCACCCGACTTCTACCGGTCTAAGCCCGACTAAGCATTGACTTCATTGCGGATACCGGGGTAACAAGGATATAGTATAACAAAGGTAAACAAGGTATAATGCGACAGCGGTTGCAAACAACTCCTGAAGCGTAATGCATCAATTTAAAGTAAAGCATTTAACGAAATCATTGCAAACCAGGAGAAAGATGCTCAGGGGCTTGCCTCTCTCGAAGGAGCTCGGACGGTGATCGGGGCACTCGGAAGTTCTTCAACGTCCTCCTCGTCAAACACGGCACTTCTGCGGCTGCACCTCGAAGCTGCTCCTCGGGCTCCTCGGGAATGACGGTTGGGTTCTCGGTTTGCGATCTGTATGATGCAATGCGTGTAAGTGCCTATGCAATCGGTGCATCGAAGGAGATGAATGCAATGAATATGTTGAAAGGCAAGGTAGACAACATCATCCAAGAAACTAGGCTACAAGCACATGTCATCTCTGCATTCTCTTCTACTACCCATATGTTAAGTCAACATATTTTAATAAATGCTTCAAAGATACACCAAAGCTTTACTAATTTCTTAATCACACTTAAGGCAATACTTGCTTAAACCCTAATTAATAATAGGTTTGAATAGCAACCTATATTTCTGATGTTCCTAAAAATCTGAGAAAATTACAGTAGCATAATACTACCTAAACAGACTACCATAAAAATTTCATGGCATTTGGATAAGTAAACTATCCTACACAAAAATGACAAGCTATAGCATAAAAATGAGCATGAAATTACTTTGTACTATGAAAAGTGTCAAACAACAGAATTAGTATTTTCCTAGATTCTAAACAGTAAATAATCACTATACAAAAATTACCACATGCATGTATTATACAAATTTTGCTCTCTAGCAAAAATAACAAAAATCAACCATCTAAGGTACTTAAACTACACCTCAAATTTTTCCCACAGCACATGCATGAAACATATTTTTCCTAGGAAGTACATGACATAATAAGATTAACAAACTTGGAATCATATTTTTCTGAAGCCTATATATTTTTCTACATATTTTTCAAGTTATCAGCAATATTCAAGATTAAATAAAATCCTATAGAAAAGTATATCAAAAAATGACATGCACTATTTTTCCCAAGTAGATCTGGTGATAAGGAACCTAGCAAAATTTGTTTCAACAAATTTGGAGCAAGTTTGAGTATCCAAATATTTTTCAAACCATTTGATTTCAAATAATAAAGAATAAATGGAAATCAAATCTTTAAACGTTCTTTTGGGCCAGCCCGAGCGGCTTCGGCTGACCCCCGATCTTGCCTGACACGGCCAGAAACAGCAGCCCATCTCCAGTCCCCTCAGCAGCGGTGGTGACAAGCGGGGCCCGCATGCCGAGAGAAAAGCAGAGGGACGAGAGGGACGACGGCCTTGGCAAGGCTGAAACTTCGCCGGACGGCGAGGTCCCCAGCAAACGGAGGGCACCAACGTGCTCCCCATGCCAAACCGCGTCGGATAGAGGTGAATAGGGAGGCGGTGCGGGGGAAAAAGCTCAGCTGACAGTAATGGCGAGGCGGAAGCGTGGCGCGGCTAGTCGCCGGTGGAGCATCTCCGGCCACGGCGAGGTGCAAGGAGGCGCTCGGGAGACTCAACGTCGCCGTCGTGGCGGTGCTTGTCTTGTAGGTAATCTGGTAGGAAGAGGAGGAGCTGGGGGGGAGTCCACGGGGCGGAGCTCACCAGTGAGCTTCGGCCGTGCTCCGTGAGCAATTCCCAAGAACGGGATGCTTACCACAAAGAAGCGAGAGCACGAGGTGAAGTGTGCGGTGTGGACGGCGTCGTCGTGTAGGCGGACGGAGTTGTCCGGCCAGGCGTGAGGTGGCTGGCTTCATGAGCAAGAAGCTCCGGCAAGGCGCAGTGGCGAGTGGGAGGAAGGAGAGAGGCGGCCAGGGAGGAGGGGCGGCGCTGGAATGCGGGCGTGGGGTGCTCAAGACTCGGCCAGCAGAAGGTGAAGCCCGTGGCGTGGCATGATCGATCGGAGCTTCGGCTGACGGGTGGCGCCACCTGCAGCGATCGGCTCTGCTGCTGCATGTCGGCATGCAGTGTGAGTCTTGGTTGAGCTGTGGCGTGGGCGTGGGCTGTGTGAGAAGTTCTCTTGGGCCAAGCAAGTGAGCGAAGGCAGTATGTGGTCTGTGTGTGTGGGGGCTTCTTTTGGGCCGGCTTTGGGCTGGGAGCGAAAGCGAAGCAGGCTGACCCATGAAAAACAGAAAAACTCTTTTTCATTTATATTTTCAAATTTTTTTTTTAAAAGCCAGCTTTCAAATCTTATTTTGAGTAAGAAGATGACCTCTTTTGAAAATGTACCAAAAATGAAAGTTGCTTAGAATTTAATTCTCTACAACTTTGCTTTTAGGACCACTGACCAAATTCTTTCTAGATTTTGAATTGGAAGATCAAAGTCCACGTTTAGCTCAAAACCCTAATTTTTGGAATTTATTTTTGAAGCGAATTTTGAATTAATTTGAATACAAACATTGCTCCAAAAATTGAACTAAACATTGCTAGATGATTTACAATAGCAGCCAAACATGTTCTACTAACCTAGCAAGCAAGAAAGAAGAGCAAAACAACTCTAATAAGTGTATGCATCATTTACGTTTCACAAACATGTTTCGTATGTTTCGAAGTAATGTTTCAGTTATTATAGGCAAGATTATGCATGTATGATTAGGATGCTTGGTGATGCATGATATGCATGATTTGCAGTGCCTAAATGTAGGCATAACACCGGGGTGTTACACACCCTACAACTCGTTGTACTCCCTTTACGTTCAGAATTGGGCCCATTCTCGTGATGGCTGAGATCTTCTCCGGGTTGGCTTCGATGCCATGCTCGGAGATGATGAAACCAAGCAGCATGCCCCTCGGGACCCCGAAAACGCACTTCTCGGGATTGAGTTTGATGCTGTTTGCTCGGAGTTTTGCAAAGGTCTGCTCAAAATCGGCAACAAGGTAGTTAGCCCATTTGGACTTGACCATGATGTCGTCAACGTAGGCCTCAATGGTCCACTCGATGAGGTCCCCGAAACACTTGAGCATACAACATTGGTATGTAGCCCCAGTGTTTTTCAAACCGAACGGCATTGTTGCGATTTGATGGTAACCGGAGTACGCATCAAGGAAGGAGAGGGTTTCACACCCCAAGGTAGAGTCAACTATTTGGTCTATGTGTGGCAAAGGAAACGGATCCTTAGGGCTTGCTTTGTTGAGACCCATGTAGTCGACACACATCCTCCATTTCCCACTCTTCTTTCATACAAGAATGGGATTGGCTAACCACTTTGGGTGGTACACTTCCTTGATGAATCTAGCTACCAAAAGTTTTGTGATCTCCTCACCGATGGCCCTGCATTTCCCCTCGTCGAAGTGACATAGGCGTTGTTTCACCAGCTTGGAACCTAGGTGGATCTTCAAGGCATGCTCAGTGACTTCCCTCGGGATGCCTGGCATGTTCGAGGGTTTCCACATGAAGATATGTCTCTGTTGGCGCGGAGGAAGCCAACGAGCGCGCTTTCCTATTCGGAGGAAAGCGTGGTGCCAATTTGCACCATTTTTCTCTCGGGGCTCCTAGGGTCTATAAGGACCTCCTTAGAGCCTTCCCCTAGCTTGAAGGACTCGGTTGACCTTTTTTTTTGATGTCTGTGAGCTCTGGAGGCTACAATCGCTGTGGCGTGATCGCAGCACTCGACTTCGCACTCGTAGGCACGCTGAAAGGAGGTGCCAATGGTGATGACCCCGCTTGGGCCTGACATCTTCAGCTTAAGGTAGGTGTAGTTGGGGACGGCCATGAACTTTGCGTAGCATGGTTGTCCCTAGGATGGCGTGGTAAGTTCTGTGGAACCCAACCACTTCAAAAGCGAGGGTCTCCATCCTGTAGTTGGATGGGCCCCTGAAGGTTATGGGCAGATCAATCTGCCCGAGGAGCATGCCCTGCTTTCTAGGCACAATGCCATGAAAGAGCGCTTTGGTTGGCGGATGCGCGTTTAGTCAATGCCCATAGCATCGAGCGCCTCGGCGTACATGATGTTGAGGCCGCTGCCTCCATCCATTAGTACTTTGTGTCGACGATTGGGTCAACTATGAGCGGGTATCTCCCCAGCTATGGGATGCTCTCCGGATGGTCAATCCGATCGAAGGTTATGGCAGACTCTGACCACCAGAGGAAGGCAGGTGTGGCTGGTTCAGTCGCATAGACCTTGCGACGTGTGATCTTCTGGCGGCGCTTTGAGTCATCGGCCTCTGATCCTCCAAAGATCATGAGGCAGCCATCCGGTGTTGGAAAGCCACCGTCTTTCTCCTTAGCATTGTCTACGGTGGGGTCAGGGTCCTTTTTGTGCTCCCCTTTGTTGGAGCCTCTAGATAAGAACCACCTCATGAGACTGCAGTCCTTGTACAGATGCTTGACCAGGAAGGCATGGTTTGGGCATGGGCCCTCGAGTAGTTTTTCGAAATGGTTCAGAGTGCCCTCCACGGGCTTCTAACCACCCCTACGGTTAGCGGTGGCCACAAGAGATCCCTCGCACCATTGCTTCTTGTTCTTCTTTTTGGTGGGATGGTTGGAGGTGCCTTCGCCAGCGACCTCGTCCCTACTCGCCTTGCCATTGAGACGATCGAAGATCGCTCCAACCGCTTCTTCGCCTGAGGCATGGCTGGTGGCGATGTCAAGGAGTTCCTTGGTGGTTCATAGACCCTTGCGTCCCAGCTTGTGAACTAGAGACTCGCAGGTGGTCCCGGATAGGAAAGCCCCTATAATGTCAGTGTTGACGATGTTAGGCAGCTCGTTGCACTGCCGGGAGAAGCGTCGGATATACCCCCAGAAGGTCTCATCGGCCATCTATTGGCAGTTTTTGAGGTCCCATGGGTTCCTAGGGCTCTTGTATGTGCCCTAGAACTTTCCCATGAAGATGTCCTTTAGGTCCGCCCAACTCTGGATTCTGTTGGACAGCTGGTGTTACAACCATGTCCGTGTCGAATCGGCTAAGAACAGTGGAAGGTTGTGGATAATGAAATCATCATTATCCGCACAACTGGCTTGGCAGGCAAGCCAATAATCCTCGAGCCATAGTGTGGGGTTCGTCTCCCCAAAGTAGTTCAGGATGTTGGTTGGTGGCTGGTACCTTGGCGGGAAGGCAGCGTTGAGGATGTGTTGGCCGAAGGCTAGAGGCCCTAGTGGGCCGGGGCTCAGGCTTGGGTCCTCGTAGCTGTCGTATCATCCGCCTCGGCGAGGGTGATAGCCATGGCTAGCTCCCTCTCCTAGGTCGTTGTGAGTATGCCTACGAGCGTCAAGGGTGTTGCGTGCGTTGTGGTTGTGGCCGAGACGCTGATGCACCAGGACCACGGCGCGTTGCCCACTTCTTTGTGCAGCCTGGTGGACCGACGCATCCCTGCTAAGACACTCAAAGAGCATGCACTGGCTGGCGTCAAGCTCGCATCACCGAGACAATGAGCTCTCAGCCTGCTGTGCCACCGCACGCTCGAGTAGCATGCAAATCTCGTGGTGGGCCCGATGATCCTCGGGCGTCACGACCTCTAGAAGACCATGGAGCAAGGCCGCTGCGGCGGCGATGTTCTGGCTTGCCCGGGCAAAGCGAGGGAGGGCTTCATCGTCTACGATGATCCTTTGGTTCATGTCACGGGCCATGGCACATGCGCGCCCACCGTCTCCACGGCGCTATATCTCCTAATCGAGCTCCGTACATTCCTACTTGAGCTGGAGTCATGCTTCCTCAATCTCTCGGTGTTGGGCTTTTAGCTGATCCACTAGCATGCATGGTGGGGCCGTTGTCTCCCTTTTGGCCTCATCGCTAAGGTCGTTTGTTGGGGTAGCCTACCCCTCGCGGACGCTTTCAATGTGCCACTCGAGGGTACCCATCATGAAGCATTCACAAGAGGGGTGATGGCTTCCCCTGCTAGAATCAGAGCCAGAGGGTGACCCTGGCTCCTCTACCAGGAGGTCGTGGAAAGATTCCGTGACGTGTTTGATCACCCCCATGAATTCGCCGTTCACAGGAGGTGGAACCATGCATCGTGCCACAAGGTGGCTAACGGTCGCTGTGACGTTGCGGTGACCGAACGGAAGCACTATTGGGGCGCTCCGTATGGGGCGTTCTGGAGAGAGGGGTTCCCCTCCAGCGAGCCATGCCATGTCATTGGCGTCAAAGAAGGTGAAGTAGCGCGGGTCCTCCCTGGACGGCTGGGGTCCTAGGGAGACGCCGAGCCGGCGCTCAAGCCTCTCATAGTCGAGGCCGATGGTGAGGAGAGGTTGGATGGCGGCGTGAGCCAATGCCAACTCTCCTCCCACCGTGATGATGAAGTCCAGGTCCCTGAAGTGCACGTGTGCGCCCGGGACCCAGCTAATACTGTGGCTATGGCTAGCCATCTGTGGCCTAATGTTAATGTCAGAACACGCAAAGGTCCCCTTCCTGATGCACCAACTATCAATGTTTCGAGTAAACACCAATGAGTAAATTTGTATTATTGCACGTCCGACCCGGATGGTGTGCTAAAAAGACACAAGGTTTATACTGGTTCAGGCAAAATGTCCCTACGTCCAGTTCGTGGTTGTTGCTTATGTTATTTGCACTAAAAAGTTCGTAGTAGGGGGTACAAACTGGCGAGAGAGGGACAGGTCCCAAGTCTCTGCTGAAAAGGTCGAACGGGTGTTGAGAGCTTGGATGCTGCATAGCTATGTGGTGTGATGTGTGTGGAATCCATCTGTCCCCTTAGTGGGGTGCCCTGCCTTCCTATTTATAGACCAAGGGGAAGCAGGGATTACAGATGGGAGAAAGAAGAAAAACCAGAGGCAAAGGAGGTCCTTCAAACATGCTAGGTCTTCCTTTTCCTCTGAGCGAATCCCACTGACACGGCAGACGGTGCCAAGGATACGTAGCACCCAGTTTTGAGAACAAAACCAGATACACACCATATGTGAGCCCAGGAAGTCAAATCTCACATATAGCTACAAATAAAGGTAATATTAATAGACAATGCTTAACATATAATGTACTTAGTATAAAGAATATAACATCAGATAGCAAACAGCGAAAAGACAACTCTGATCTTCGGGTGAAGACTCCAAATCCATAGGGATAACTGACTGGTTGACCACAAGCTTAATTCCTCCAAACTCTAGCAATCTGGTACCCATCCAGGATTTTTATCCAAATAATTGAAAAAAATAAAGCAAGCGTAAGTACATGTCGTACTCAACAAATATAACATGGGGTTCATGAGGCTCAAAAGGCTGACACTGGTTAACTGCGATTAGCTTTTAATGAGTCATCTTTTAGCAATTGGGTAGCAACAAGTTTATCACAAGCCCATAAACACATGATCAGGTAACATGAATAATGAATAGCATAAACAGTAATTATTAATGAGCATCTTTATCATTAGTATCATCAGTGTTCATCATCTATTCCCTAAGGGTTCCAAGGACGCTCGTGACCATGAGCACGGCTGATATACCAGTTTTACACTCTGAAGAGGTTATACATTTTCACTGTGAGTCGTGATTTACCCTTTCACCCAAGGTGATCAGCCTCTTGACCCACTACCAAGGAAGGTCGATAGGGTTCACTATGAAGCCTTTCAAAGGTTTGTCTAACAAGTTAGGGCCATTAGATTCACTCGGCAAACAGATATAGGAACCCCCTGTCGAATGGCATAATTCCATCACGGCTATACACATAAGAGTAGAGGCTGTCCTATACCCGATTCGGCAAGCCATTCTTACGCCAATAAAGGTAACCACTAACAAGCTAGAAAAGGTCCTCATACTGAGTTAAAGCCAGAGCCATGTAGCCCTCACAGCAGTATTGTAAGTCCCGGATGATCACTTACAGATAAGTCCAGATGGAGAGGAATCTAGAGCACCATAAAAACAGCCCAATGCTCTAGCCCCCTGATTCCATGTTGCTAAAAACATATTTTAGTGTTTATTACATATTACATTAGTCAAGTTACAAGATCATGGTTGTAGTTGAGCACTAGCAAAACTACCCAATGCAATAACCCAAAGGTATCAAGGTACAGGGTAACAAAGCACTAGGAAATCCTTAGTGGCAGTCAAGGTAGACACATGCAGTATGAATTAAATGATTAAAGGTGTATAGGACAACAAGGAAGATCCCATAATATACTTGCCTTAAAACACCGATCCTTCGGTAAGCTTTAATCTTCAACGTTCTTCTTCTCCTTGATCACCACGTATATCTCACCGACCGGACGAAATCATAAAGCACCACACAAGCATCCATACAATCATACACGAAGCAAACAATAGATCTAAATTAGAACAGTACACCAATCATAAAATTAAGATGAAAAGTTTGTAAAATGAATCTACGTCTCGCTACGAACACTAAGACGCGCGAGGCACGCTAATCAGAGCTATGGTTGAAAAGATACAACTACCGAGAGATCTACTCACAAAACTTTTAGCTTCATGTGTTTTAATTATATAAAAACATATGTAAGATATTTTATAGATATTATAAATTAAGTCAAATTTAGATCTAAATTATAAAACTAAAGTAAAACAAATCATATTTTATTTATAAAATCTAGTTGCATAATTATTAATCAAGATATGATTTAAACCATGAAATTCTAGAAGTAGTGACATGATAAATATTGTCACTAACACATAGATCTCGTTGTAATGAATCTAGCATAACTTGAACAGGTCAATTTGGAGCTAAACGCAGAAGATATGAATTAAACAAGATTTCCTTTAATAAAATAATAGATTAAATCTAATCACGAATTTTAAAAGTTGAAAACCTACTTAACAGTAGTATTAACATGTAGATTATAAAATTACGAACCTAACGCAAGTTGAACGGATCAAATCGAAGTTAAAACGGAGAAGTTATGGCTAAAACAAGTTGAGTAGCAAAACTGTAAATAACTAAAAACGTATTTTTAATCTAAATGAACCAAAATACGCTTTCAAAAGAAGAAAACAGAATCTGAAAACACGCTTTGGACTGTGGGTTAAGTCTGAAGTAATTGTAAGGGTGTTTTTGAAAAAACTGGCGGCGAAGGGGTATCTTGGATCTAAAACCATTGGATTAGACTTGGAGGGCCAAGATTGGATCTGGCGGTAGAGAAAAAAAAACACTGCCGCCGGAAAAGGACCGGCGACGGCAGCGCCATTGGAGAGCTCACTGGAGCTTGTGGTTTGGAGCTACAGTGCTCGGTTCGATGAAATAGAAGCACCGGGAGAGAGAGGAGGGAGTGGGGCACTCACCGAACCCAAAATCAAAGAGCGGGAGGTAGTAGAGGCGGCGCGACGCTCGGTGGTCGGCGACTATCGCGGCGGCGCTAGGGCAAGGCACGACTGCGGTCTTGCGTGGGCGAAGAGCTTAAGGCAAGATGGGATAGGGAGGCGGAGGAGGCGGAGGAGGCTCGGCTATTTATGAGGTGGAGATTGCTTGGGAGGCACGGCGCGGAACTCATGGCAGCGGTGGACACAAGGTGACAGCGCGGTCGTGTTCAAGCCAAACACGACACACACAAGGAAGGGAAGCGCTGTTGGTGGGCAGGCGGTCTGTGGCCGAAGGTGGGACACGTGGGCGCAAGCGTCTGGATGGGCCAAGGCTTTCTGGGCTGCCGTCACATGATCTTCGATGCAAGGGAGAAGGAGAGGGTGTAATTGGGATAGCTCGGCCATGAGGGAAATGAAGAGGGCTGTGCCATTCTTTGAAATTTGAGCAAGAGGAGGAAGCAGGCCTTCAGGCCGAGAAAGGAAGAGAGAGGGAGAGAAATGAAAATACTTTTCCAAATTTCTTTTCTATTTTTCCTTTTTCATTTTCAAACCAATTTCAATTAGAATTTTGATTATACTTTTCAACTTAACTAAAAGTGAGAAATTTTAGTAAGTTCTTAAAAATAAATTTTACAACCTTTTTAAATTCTTTTATTTTTAAATTTTCTTTTCTTTTATTTCATAGCCATTTTTAATTTCTTTCCAAAAGCAATTCAAATCATTTTAAATTTTAATCTAAACCACTCAACCAAATAAATTAAATGCAAGGGCATGTATGCTCAAACATGTTGCTAAACCTTATGATGAATTTTAATTTAATAAAAAAAATTATTTTCCTATATTTTCATGAGCACAAAATTCCAAATTAAATCATTTTAGCTCTATTTCCAAAAATTCAAAATTTAGGGTGTTACAATTCTACCCCCCTTAAGATGAATCTCATCCAAGAGATTCGGAAGACATCGACTAAGAGATAGAAACACTCCGTCTTTGGATTCTTCTTTACTTCCTCGTGCAGTTCCATCTTGTTAATAAGGATCCTACTTTACTTTGCATACCTATTAACCTTACTCCAAGTAACTTGCCAAACTGATTCCAAGTTTTTAACAGGCACCTTGAACAACTCTCAGGTATCTCCAATCACTAGGCCACCTTTTCTTTTTAGTCCATAATATCAATTCTTTTTCTTAAAATATCCACCCTCCGACGAAACCTGACGAACCTTTTGGTCAGAAGAAAATTCTACTACCAATCTTCAAAACATTAATGATTCTGGTTAAGTTGCTTGACAACTCTTAGTCCATGGTGTCATTCGAATCTTCTTAGCATAACTCTCTCTTGCTAAAGACATCGACAACGACTTTGCTTCTCCAAATGATTGCACTTTTTCCAAGTCATAATCAATCTCATCCCAACGAAGATATCACAAGCTCAAGACCAACTTAGTGAAGATGTCCTGTAGATTCTTGTGATCCCCTTAGATGCCACTTTTACTTCCAAGAAGATATTACTTCCATGATCCATAATGGATAACTCCAGATAACATGCTAGGTAGTTCAACTCACGCTTCCTTAGTTGACTTAATGAATAAGCCACTTCTTTTCTTCTGGTTTAAGGACACATCCCACACCTTGACAAGGTGCATCAGTGTAGATATAAAGCTCTTGTCTTGATCTAGCAAAGCTAATTCTTAGGTTTTACTCCAACCTCTTCTTGGATTCCTTCGAACACTTAGCTGAGGTCTTTTGATCCAAACTAACTTAAAACTTCTCTAGTAGCTCTACAAATAATTGATGATCTTGGATAAACCTTCCTCGAACCTCTAACCAAACCTTATTGAAACTCTGAGTTTCTCTCACATCTTTGGGTACCACCACGCTTCCGCTGCGCAAACTAGAACGTAGGATACTTCACCTTACAAATTCTTCAACTTGGCTACCCCCCATAAGAAAAGATCAACAGGGTAGCTTGCACCTTCTTCTAGATGGATTAACTAGCATAAGGTCATCCTGACATGGCAAAGAAACTCTCGTGTAGGGGCAAGAATCAAGAAATCTGAAGTTCCTCGCGAGCAGAAAATCAACAGCACAGTAAAACAGTTGTAACTCTCATTCTGTTAATCCAATAAAGTTTTAGCTTATACCGTTGAAAAGCTTATAAAATTACCTACAACTTCTTTATAGAACACTTTTCCAAATTCCTTAGTTTTCTTGGTCAAAAACAGTGCACAACAGAAACTGTTCTGGGTTACAAACAGCACAGATGCATCGCCTTGTGATTTTCATATCTCCATAACCAAAATAGCTATCAGGTTGATTCTTGCGCTCAGAGAAAGATGTTGAAGTCTAATGTTGTCCAGAATTTTCTCATGATTTATGATTGTCCAAGAATAGAGATATAAGCTAAAGAGTGTAGACTGCTCCAAAAAGACAGGATAGAGAAAACAAAAGAATACCATAACCCGACTATTTATTTCACTAATCCTTATACCTTAGGCCTATAAACTAAATGAAATTGTGGGAACACCCATCAAGATCATTACAATCATTACAAAGATGCAAAACAATCATAAGCATAATAATAATTCAACAAGCAATAAAGGTGCACAACTCAATCATTGACTCAACTTGCGATACTATCGTTTTCATTATGCTAGGGGTAACGATCCTAAGACTTATCTTCGGATTACGCAAGAAGGTGATGAGGAACAGTTTTAAAAGCATATCAAATAAAGGAGTGAAGATGAGAACAAAGACTTCAAAATAAGCACCAAGGTAGAGATGAATAGCAAGGGTAGAGATATAGTAGAGAAGAAAATATCAAGATTCATAGAGCAAGGGTTTTTGTAGCAACTTCTAAACCTTAGAACGACCAATTTCTACTAGGCTTGCGTCCTACAGTCAGCATTGCTCTGATACCACTTTGTAGCACCCAATTTTAAGAACAAAACCAGATACACACCATATGTGAGCCCAGGAAGTCAAATCTCACATATAGCTACAAATAAAGGTAATATTAATAGACAATGCTTAACATATAATGTACTTAGTATAAAGAATATAACCTCAGACAGCAAACAGCGAAAAGACAACTTTGATCTTCGGGTGAAGACTCCAAATCCACAGGGATAACTGACTGGTTGACCACAAGCTTAATTCCTCCAAACTCTAGCAATCTGGTACCCATCCAGGATTTTTATCCAAATAATTGAAAAAAATAAAGCAAGCGTAAGTACATGTCATACTCAACAAATATAACATGGGGTTCATGAGGCTCAAAAGGCTGACACTGGTTTAACTGTGATTAGCTTTTAATGAGTCATCTTTTAGCAATTGGGTAGCAACAAGTTTATCACAAGCCCGTAAACACATGATCAGGTAAACATGAATAATGAATAGCATAAACAGTAATTATTAATGAGCATCTTTATCATTAGTATCATCAGTGTTCATCATCTATTCCATAAGGGTTCCAAGGCCGCTCGTGACCGTGAGCACGGCTGATATACCAGTTTTACACTCTGAAGAGGTTGTACACTTTCACTGTGAGTCATGATTTACCCTTTCGCCCAAGGTGATCAGCCTCTTGACCCACTACCAAGGAAGGTCGGTAGGGTTCACTATGAAGCCTTTCAAAGGTTCGTCTAACAAGTTAGGGCCATTAGATTCACTTGGCAAATAGATATAGGAACCCCCTTGTCGAATGGCACAATTCCATCACGGCTATACACATAACAGTAGAGGTTGTCCTATACCCGATTCGGTAAGCCATTCTTATGCCAATAAAGGTAACCACTAACAAGCTAGAAAAGGTCCTCATACTGAGCTAAAGTCAGAGCCATGTAGCCCACACAGCTATACTGTAACTCCTGAATGATCACTTATAGATAAGTCCTTAGGGAAAGGAATCTAGAGCACCATAAAAACAGTCCAATGCTCTAGCCCCCTGATTCCATGTTGCTAAAAAACATCTTTTAGTGTTTATTACATATTACATTAGTCAGGTTACAAGATCAAGGTTGTAGTTGAGCACTAGCAAAACTACCTAATACAATAACTCAAAGGTATCAAGGTACAGGGTAACAAAGCATTAGGAAATCCTTAGTGGCAGTCAAGGTAGACACATGCAGTATGAATTAAATGATTAAAGGTGTATAGGACAACAAGAAAGATCCCATGCTATACTTGCCTTAAAACACAGATCCTTCGGTAAGCTTTAATCTTCAACGTTCTTCTTCTTCTTGATCACCACGTATATCTCACCGATTGGATGAAATCATAAATAACCACACAAGCATCCATACAATCATACATGAAGCAAATAATAAGATCTAAATTAGAACAATACACCAATCAAAAAATTTAGATGAAAAGTTTGTAGAATGAATCTACATCTCGCTACGAACACACAAACGCGAGAGGCACGCTAATCGGAGCTACGGTTGAAAAGATACAACTACTGAGAGATCTACTCATAAAACTTTTAGCTTCATGTGTTTCAATTATATAAAAACATATGTAAGATATTTTATAGATATTATAAATTAAGTCAAATTTAGATCTGAATTATAAAACTAAAGTAAAACAAATCATATTTTATGTATAAAATCTAGTTGCATAATTATTAATCAAGATATGATTTAAACCATGAAATTGCAGAAGTAGTGACATGATAAATATTGTCACTAACATGTAGATCTCGTTGTAATGAATCTAGCACAACTTGAATGGGTCAATTTGGAGCTAAAACGCAGAAGATATGAATTAAACAAGATTTCCATTAATAAAATAATAGATTAAATCTAATCACCAATTTTAAAAGTTGAAAACCTACTTAACAGTAGTATTAACATGTAGATTATGAAATTACGAACCTAACGCAAGTTGAACGGATCAAATCGGAGTTAAAACGGAGAAGTTATGGCTAAAACAAGTTGAGTGGCAAAACTGTAAATAACTGAAAACGTATTTTCAATCTAAACGAACCAAAATACGCTTTCAAAGGAAGAAAACAGAATATGAAAACATGCTTTGGACTGTGGATTATGTCTGAAGTAATTGTAAGGGTGTTTTTGAAAAACTGGCGGTGAAGGGGTATCTTGGATCTGGAACCGTTGGATAGACTTGGAGGGCCAAGATTGGATCTGGCGGTGGAGGAAAAAAACACTGCCGCCGGAACAGGACTAGCGACGGGTGGCCGACGGTGGCGCCATTGGAGAGCTCACTAGAGCTTGCGGTTTGGAGCTACAGCGCTCGGTTCGACGAAATAGAAGCACCGGAGAGAGAGGAGTGAGTGGGGAACTCACCGAACCCAAAATCAAAGAGCGGGAGGCAGTAGAGGCGGCGCGGCGCTCGGTGGTCGGCGACTGTCACGGCAGCGCTAGGGTGAGGCGCGGCTGTGTTCTTGCATGGGCGAAGAGCTTGCGGCAAGATGGGATAGGGAGGCGGAGGAGGTGGCTCCGGCTATTTATGAGGCGGAGATTGCTTGGGAGGCACGACGCGGAACTCATGGCAGCGGCGGACACAAGGTGACGGCACGGTCGTGTTCGAGCTAGACATGGCACGAGGAAGGGGAAGCCCCTGACCGGTGGGCTAGGACGGTCAGCGGCCGAAGGACAGGGACACGCGGGCGCGGGCGTTTGGCTGGGCCGAGCGCTCGGCTGGGCCATGCGATGCGGCACGCAAGGGAGAAAAAGCAAGCTAGGCTCCAAGGGAGAAGGAGAGGGCGCACTGGGCTGGCTCGACCCACGCAGGGAAATGAAGAGGGCCAGGCCAGCTGCTGGGCTGAGCAAGAGGAGGAAGCAGGCCTTCAGGCCGAGAAAGGAAGAGAGAGGGAGAGAAATGAAAATACTTTTCCAAATTTCTTTTCTATTTTTCCTTTTTCATTTTCAAACCAATTTCAATTAGAATTTTGATTATACTTTTCAACTTAACTAAAAGTGAGAAATTTTAGTAAGTTCTCAAAAATAAATTTTACAACCTTTTTAAATTCTTTTATTTTTAAATTTTTCTTTTCTTTTATTACATAGCCATTTTTAATTTCTTTCCAAAAGCAATTCAAATCATTTTAAATTTTAATCTAAACTGCTCAACCAAATAAATCAAATATAAGGGCATGTATGCTCAAACATGTTGCTAAACCTTATGATGAATTTTAATTTAATGAAAAATTTTATTTTCCTATATTGTCATGAGCACAAAATTCCAAATTAAATCATTTTAGCACTATTTCCAAAAATTCAAAATTTAGGGTGTTACAGGATAGTTCTGGCTTTATCAGCAAGTGGTCACGTCCCATCCCGCCCCGAAGTGCGGCGTGATGGACCAGGGTGCTAATCCACGACCCTGTGGGGAGCAGACGACGCAGTGACCGCATGTCCGTTACTATAGATGATGTGAGTTTCCTCCTAGATCGTAGTGGTTGTCATATGCTTCTATCAGGATCCACGCCCGAGGGCTAATGACGGTGCCCACAACACTATAAGGCAAATATCGACGCCTACAACACTGTTTGGGCTCTGACATGCCTGAAAGGGCTTAAAGCGCCCGTCTTGTCATATCCTGACGGTACTTTCCTGCATGCGTGTAGGGTATGGTCCTCGGTATTGCGGTTGACTTGAGTGCCCCGCCTTATCTGCGTGCATAGTTAAGAAGGAGCAGTGCGCGGACGTCGGGCGAGGCAGAGCTAGCCCCGGATGTTGAGTGAGGCGGAAACATCCCTCAGACATCGGGCGAGGCAGAAACATACCTCAGACGTCGGGCAAGGCGGAGCCAACCCTTGGGGGTCAGACAAGGCAGAGCCAGCCCTTAGATGTTGGGCGAGAGGTGGAGCCAACCCTTGGACGTCGGGCGAGGCGGAGCCAACCCTCGGACATCGGGTGAGGCAGAGCCAACCCTTGGGGTCAGACAAGGCGGAGCCAGCCCTCAAACGTCGGGTGAGGCGGAGCTAACCCTTAAGGATCGGATGAGGTGGAGCCATCCCTCGGGAGCTAGCCAAGGTCGAGCCGACCCTCAGGGGTTGGACAAGGTGGAGCCCGCGGCCTTGGTGGCTAGATGAGGTGATGCCCAGCAAGAGGTGCAGTTGTGCTCTTGAAGCTGGGATGAATCAATGTTGACAGGTATTAACTCCTCCTCTTTGGGTACCCTACTATTGGTCCCCGACAAATACTTCCACTCTCTACTTTCTCACCCTTTCTCTTACTCTAAATATACTTCTACCAAGAGAATTTTCAACTACGAAATTGAGATCTGGAATTTTGAACTTGGGAGCTAGTTTTGCAGTGGAGATTGATGAGTGAAGCAGCTAGGAGGGTGGGTATTTATAGCCAGGAGAGCAGCAGGCCGACCAGCCTAGTGGTGGGGCCAGTAGGCCCCCCATGGTGGCCAATGGCCTCATCCTCCTCCTGATATTTCTTTGCTTCGTGCTTAAGCGAGTTGAGTGCTCCTTTCGGTGGAAGTGGATCCTAGACCGCGCAGGGTGAAGGAGAGTGGAAATGGTGGAGATATGGAGGTGATAATGGAGGTTGAGTGGAGATGGCGGTGATGGGTAGTCGTTAAGTGGGTCCCATGTGTCTCCCATATTTCTACCGTATACATATGTATATAAATGCAATAAGAAATATTTTATGAAACTATGAAATATAAGAAGATGAATTATGGTATTTTAAATTTTTACGCCTCCATGGTAAATATTTGTCACGGGGTTTTTACGCTCCATACAAACTATTCACATGGGGCTTGAATTTTTATAATGCCATGATGAGTATTTTTATTTTATTTTTCTAATGCAGGTGTTAAAAAGTAAATATGCCAAAGAAAAATATAATGTGAAAAATGATTATAGATAACTACCGAGTTACCTTCCGGTGAGGGTTCAGTATTTTAAGTCCACCGAACCAGACTTCTCCATTCAGGTTTATTCTTCAGGTGCGTCAATAGGTCCCAGAGATGAAGACCCTGATACTTGCTTCTCACACCATTCCAAATTGGAGCATTGTTCTGGTCTTGGCTTGAAGGTGAATCGCTCTTCCTTGCCATTGATATAGAATTTGATTTCTCCTGCTCTGACATCATTGTGCACATTTGTAGTACTCAGGAAGGGTCTCCCAAGTATGAGAGGTGTCTTCATGTCCTCCTGCATATCAAGTACTACAAAATCCACAGGAATAAAGAAGTTTCATATTTTTACCGGGATATTCTCGGTGATTCCTGCAGGGTAGCGGACCGATTGGTTGGCTAGTTGTAAACACATCGATGTTGGTGTAAGTGTTGAGTAGTTAAGCTTATCGAAGATCTTCATGGGCATGACACTAACACTTGCTCCAACATCGCATAGCATATTCTCAAAGTTCTGGCTTCCGATCGAACAATCGATAGTGGGACACCCTGGATCCTTCTTCTTTATAGGTGATGTATTTAGGATGGCCGCGTTACAGTCCTCCGTCAACATGATTACTTCAGTAGTGGGTAGTGGTGTTTTGTTGTTGAGGATGTTGCTGAGGTACTTTGCATAGGTGGGAACCTGCATGGCATCTAGTAGAGGAATATTGATATATAATTTTTGAATTACCTCTACAAACTTACCAAACTACTCATCCATTTTGGCTTTTTGATTTGTACGTGGAAATGGTAGGAACATAGTGTCATAAAAATCTTGTTGTAATTCTCGCTCTTGAGGTACAACTTCTTCAACTTCATCGTTTCTCTTCTCCTCTTCCTGCATTACCACTTGTGTCTTACCTGTCCTTGTCGGATACAGCGGATCACGAGTAGACTTGCCACCTCTTGTGATTATAGTGTTGACCTATTCAAGATTAGTACCAAAAGGCAGAGTAATGACCAACTGGGCTAATTGAGATTCTATCTTTTTATTATAGCTAAGTTGGTCTTTTATGGCTGAAGAAAAACTATCCATTTTAGTATTTATGTTTTCTAGGACATTGTCATTAAAAGCAAGCTTTTTAGAAATATTCTCATTAATCCTAGCTTGTTCTAAGATTAAGTCTCCTAAGGATGGTTGCTTGGAATTAAAAAAATATAATTGTTACCTGGGTATTTACCTTGGTAAGTTGACCGTTGTTGTTGATTCCATCCTTGTCTCTGTTGTTGTGAACCTAAATTGTTGCCAATGATTTTACATCCTCTTGATAATCAGGGAATTAAACCCCCAAATATTCAACAAATGTGTTTTGAGCATTGAAAGCATCTTGAATGGCCTGACGATCTCTCTTATAATTGGCTCGCTATTCGAGCCAATTCAATAGTACGTCCATTTTGGTTGACAATGCACACACCTCTTCTGGTAATTCTTCACTCTTATTGCATGATTGGATGTTATATGATGACCAATCTTGATTAGAGGCTATCTTCTCCATAAGAGCTTCAGCTTTTCCAAGGGTGAGTGACATAAATGATCCTCCAGCGGTGGCATCGAGTTGTTCATGAGCTTTTTGAGTTAATCCATGGTAGAAACTTTGTATGAGCAACCAATCTTCCATTCCATGGTGAGGACAATCTGAAATATATTCTTGGAAACATTCCCATACTTCTGGAATGGTCTCTCCCTTCTACTGTTGGAAATTAGAAATCTTTCCTCTTAAGGCATTAGTCTTGCCCACTGGAAAGAACTTTTCTAGGAAGGCCTTTGAACACTTTGCCCATGTATTGATGTTGTCTTTGCTGGTGTAGAACCATTGCTTTGCTCTTCCCAATAGTGAGAATGGGAACAAGCAAAGTAGTATGATGTCTTGAGCAACATCCTTGATGACGATTGTGCTACTAATTCCCCAAAAATTCTAAAGATGAGCACTAGCATCTTCATGTGCCTTTCCACTGAATGTGGTAGCTTGCACTAGGTTGATGAGGCTTGGCTTGAGCTTGAACTCAAGGTTGTTGGTATTGAGTGCTGGTCTAGTGCGAATGTTCTCAGTGCTCAGAGCAGAGAACTCACGTAGAGTTTTGTCAGCCATAGCTCATAAACTAGTGTTGAGCTTCCTCTTGATTAGGTTGATTCTGATTGGAAGTTATTGGTGAATCACAACCAATTCTACAATACCCTATATAGAATATGAGCAGTGACAAACAAGGGTAAGCCTGCTAAAGCAGAGTTGTTATGGTTTTATCAATAAGTATTTATTTGATCAATTCTCGATAGCCATGTGCCCCTCCCTAGCTACGACGCCAGAAATGCTTGTTGACATTTCTTAGCATCACTTTTTACTAAGTTGTCATCCCTAGCATCTTGCTAGAAATGCGTGGTTGGTAATTATTAATGACACTTGTAAACTCAGAGAAAATTATATATGTTAAAGTAAAGTATCCGCAAGCGCACAAATAATATACCAATGTAGCATTTCACCTGGGAGTATACCAAGTATAATTATTTATATTTTATCCACAGGGAGGAGCTATGGGATTGTTGGCAAAGAGATATTGACAAATATATATACTTATGATAAAACCACTCATCTATTGCTATGGTAGGGGTAAGTGAAATGATAAATAAATGATCAGTATGAAGCATTGATAATAATTCCAGAGATAGAAATAAAGACTCATAAAATATAGTATGGCTAGGCAGGAGATTCGGTAAGAGCAAAAGATTCCTAAGTCATTCCTTATTTACTAAGTCTTTTGTACACCTAAGTATATACACTCTCATCTATAGCATAATTAACTTTGGATCTATGCATAAGGAACATTACTAAGGAAGATCAAGAACAGAGCTTATATCCCTTCGCAACCGTGTTCTACTTGCTCTACAAATGGGGAGTGGACTACAAAGAACTCAACGAGAGTGTCACATCTGCAATCTACCACATGACCCAGAGTATAGAATGCTTCCGCAGGTAAACAATATCTAAGCTCCATGCTTACACAATGTTGACCACTTAACCCACGCGTGTCTTGGCCTAAGCGCTTTGCGAACATATGCATAAACTCATTATCAATCACAACTATATCAAGTATATAACTAGAGCAAACTTGGAACATAGTAAATAGCAACATAATATTGAAGTAGCATAAAGTCATAAATAAAGAGATACAATGGCTATATCAGTATCTAAACGGCAGATCCAGAATCCTGAGTAATAACCCACACTCTACTTGAACCTTGCTAGCTAGCCTATACTAGAAACTTGAAGAATTAGAGCTCTATTCTCTTCTCTCTAGAAACCATAATTTCTGGTCTGATCTTGACTTATGGCAGCATGCTCTGGAGGGGGGCAGGGGCTGGTTATATAGGCCAAAGCATCAATTTTGAGCCCTCAGATCAAATTGACTTGAATAAACGACGTAGATGCAATCCTTAAGGCGGTGGAGAACCGACATAACAACGGGGGGCTGACAGGTGGGACCAGGGGTCGGCCGGCCTATAGATGAGGCTGGCCGACCCCACCTATCATCCTCTATAGGTTTGCTTCAGTGGCATGGCTTCTGGTGTCCTCTAGAACCTTCTGGAGTAGTTTTCGCTGTGGATAAGCGCAATTTTATTTGACGTTTTGGTCCTCCTTGATGGTTTTCTGAATAACTCCTGCAGAAAATATAGATTCACCAAAATTCACTGAAATTATTAGTTTAAACCCCTAAGTCTATGTTGGTGATCATATTTATACCCTTATACATGTTTTATTGACGGTTTATGATGGATGGTAACTGCCATCAATAGTCAGTGGCTCCTAGATGAGTCCGCTGAGCTCTCGCTCAAGTCAAAGACCCATGCGACATGGACTCATGAAGGGATTATCATCATCTTAGCTTAGCCTCGACAGCTGAGCACCTTCCATCACACTAGAGAAGAAGGCCCCAAGCAGGGCACGGCACTCTCGCCAGCTGAAGCCATCCCCACCAAGGAGGATTCGGTCACTAGCAGATCGAATTCATCCCTTCATCGCCATCACACCAGGTGAGGCCACGAAGGGCTCAGGGGCTCCTAACGAGATCCTAACATATAGGTATGTTAAGCCTTGGGTCCAATGGTTCCCGAAAGAAGAAGACCCTCGACCGACCCCTTCAGGATCACCCGAGGGCTCGGGGGCTATGCCCATCAGGCATGCTCGCGCGCACCCTCTAGCAAAGAGACCTAGCCGAGCCTAACTCGATCGTAGCTTTTGCCTAGGCTCGGGGGCTTCCCTGAGCCTTGGGCTCCCAATCTACGGCATGACCAAGCCTGGTCCTTGGCTCCTGCCTGGCTAACGATGCCAGCCAAGTCCTAGGCACAAGAAGACAAGCCCTTGATTACCGATGCCTGGGGGCTCCCAGGCATCGCTCCGTAGGCGTGCCCTAGCCAACTGCTCCTCCAATAGGGTCATGTCTAGGGTGCGACACAAGAAGACAAAGCTTCCTATGGCCTCCGAGGGCTTGGGGGCTTCTAGGACCGCATGTCAGCCCCTAGAGCCGACCTCCTTTGCCACCAAGAAGACTCCAGAAGATCTCACCCAGGGGAGGCCGGTCGAAGATGACACCCTCTGACACACAAAGTGTCAGAATAGAGCAGCCAAACGATGCCTAGGCTTCTTCGGCTCCAAGACACCTCGACGGTCCATGGCGCACCGCTGCAAGCCCCTTCTAGACTCCGACGCATGTAGACCATAGACTAGAACCCCCAAACTGACTTGTATCCGACTTATCTCATTATACAAGGGATAAGGTCAGATCTAGAGGGGGTGGATCCCGATTCGTTCACCAGACACTACATTCCATTCCATCTGCCTCCACTCTGCTCTGAGAGCAAGGCAACCTAGAGAGAGGCACCAAGAGCCCCTCCTCCACTACATCCCATCGTCTCCTTCCTCTCTGATGAGGGGGAGACTCCACCAGCAGTGAGGCAACCTTTGGATTAGCACTGAGCTACCCCCCTACCAAATCTTCTTCCTTTACACTATGTTGTAACCCTCTAGGTTTTGGTGCTCTTGAGTATAAGGATCATCAGCTGATAGATGTAGGGACCGAATTGGCCCGAACCAGGATAAACCATAGCGTCTTCTCTACGTGATTCTTGTGTTCCTAAGTCCACCCAAGCCACCGGAGACACCGTACTCAGACACCGACTCAAATAACATGCTTATCATGGTTTTGACCCCGTGACAGGTGGCTTGTAACCCTTATAGAGCTAGGCCAAAATTGCATTATTGAAAGGACCTTGATGTTTCCTAGAGGGGGTGAATAGGCCTATCAAAACAAAACTCAAAAGCCACTGTTAAAAACCTGAGCAGCACTGCTCCTCGGAGGACTAGCGCTGCTGCTCAAGCAGCACTACTAGTTACTCAAGCAGCACTGCTGCTCGCATAGACCCACGAGCTCACAATTCAAAATTTGCCCAAGGAAATTTAGATCGGGTAAATTCCTGAGCTTCTTGGGGTAGTATTGAACCTATTCCAGCACTTGAATCACAGGGGAAGTGCACGAGCAAGTAGATCGGGACCAAACCCTAGAATCAACGCACATACAAATATAGCACAATACAAATAACAAGAATATAAGTGAGACACCAATTTATCCCATGGTTTAGCTCGCCACTAAGGCTTGCCTATGTCCATGTTGTTGAGGAAGCCACTAGCTTTGGTGTCTTTCAACCTTATTATCCTCGTTCTCAAATCAAGAGAATGAACTCTTGAGATGAGGGGTGATTTCACTAGATGATTAGAGTGATTACAAACCTCCTAGGGCTGCCACACAAGTTCACAAGCTCCACGGGCGACGCTCTAGCCAGATAGGAGCATGCTCCAAGAGTAACGAACACAATCTGCCATCTTGAACGCGAACCAAGTGCTCTAGGAGATGAAGAATAGATTGGTAAGCTCTCTAATGTAGTTTGGAGGCTCAAACTCTCATAGATTTGCAAGGGAATCAAAGGGAGAAGCTTGAGGGGCTCCAATGGTGAGTGAGGGAGAGAGAGAGAGCTACTCTGGTGGCACTTGGGAAGGGAATGGTCGAGATGACTGTTAGGGTGGAGCAAGGAAATGTTAAAATACCTCCCAGCACTCAACGGTATTTGAGCACTTAGTTACACATTAAAGCTTGTGCATTGTATCCCCTTTATAGTATGGCATACCTACACTCAAGATCAAGAGAATATAATTATTTCAACCACTTGAGTCTTCAATGTCTTCATATGCCATTTCTTCAATATTGTGATCCTTGCTTGAATATCTTCTAGATATGAATGTTGAGATCAATCAAGCTTTAGTTTGATCGCTTAAATTGACATATATGAATCTACTTCAATATGGTCAAGCCAATTCACGATTCCTTGTATCCTCTTCATTTTGGCTTGACATTTCTAACACTCACTTTAATATTCATCTTCATATTTCTAGCTTGATCAAATCAATGCAAACTGATTTTCCAAATCTTTATCCATACCAGCAAACCAATGTAGAGACCGATTTATATCCAATATGAGTTGTGTCCTTTGTCATTTAACCTTTGCTTGGCATTTCCTCACCTATGCATACTTGATTCATTATTCAATCCTTGATCAAGGCTAATCCACTATCAAACTCTTCTTGTTCATGCACAGTAACCCATTATTGAGACTCATCCAAAATCATCAACTCATGTCTCATTTACCATTTGCCAAATGTGCTTGCTTTCTCATGATACTATGATATCCCACAACATAGAAGCCATTTCATCAACTCCATTTGCATTGTTGTCTATTTCTTGAACTAGATTGTTTCCATGATCTTCCAACACAACAATACATAACTTTGGCCTTCATTTGAACACTATGTGGAATACCATCAAGTTTGCTTTCTTGTTGAACCTTCGATACACTTAGCAAACTCGTTAGACCTTCAATTGTGTTATCATTCAATTCACCAAAACCCACAAAAGGGCTAGATGCACTTATAATCTCCACCTTTTTGGTGATTGATGACAACACAATTAAAGCTTGCAAGAGATTGATAAATAATAAGATTTTGAATCCTATGATATAGTGAGCTCCCCTAAATGTGTGCATTGAAATGAATTCAAATTTTGGCCTCAAATTCCAAATGCACATATTCAAGATGAAGTGTGGGAACTCTTCTATTTCTTAGCATTCGTGGGGTGCAAGGTGTCATCATGATATACGTGATGCTCATGATAGTTCATGCACTCAAGAAGTTTCTGAAGCTGTCATGTGCGACACTACCACACAGTGGTAGTCAGAGAAAATAAACAATACACCATTCAAGGCATGAATGTCACACACTAGCATAAATGGTCCTTACCAAGAGCATCAATTTAAACTATCCTTGCACATACCACATAATAAAAATTGAAAAATCTTATATGCCTCTCTTTTACCCCTTTAAATCCACATATCAATCTCTCTTCCCTTGAATTCTCCCAATATTTCTCCCCCTTTGATATTAATCTCCAAAAAGGATCTCTCCACCAAAAGGAAGAAATGATGGTAGACAAGTGAGGGCAAGAGGTAGGCAAAAGTTTAGCATATAGGATTTCTCTTCTGAGTTTTCTACCAAACAAAGTATGCAACAATTTAAGTCAAGATTCTTGAGAAGTTGGCATATTTAGGTCATACCTCACCTAGATGACACTTTTAACATGAGACTAATTCACACCATCACCACAAGAGGTATCAACCAAATAACTAACCCATTCTCTAGTTGTCACCATAAGAACAAACTCATGGTGTGACTCAAAATATTGCTTACACATGCACACACTAGCATGTAAGGGACTAGATGCACAAAGGTAATACAAGAGTTTATGGAGCGATATACCTTTGTTCTAAGCCTCATAATCTCTACCATGATAATGATTTTCATTAGTTCAATTTAGTGCCTTGATGGGCTTAGCACTTCTTTATGCAAAAAGATTTCATTTGTGCCCATCTCTCTTCATCATCTTCAAGGAGATATCACAAACTTGTGCTTGATTTCGGTTGAAAGTCCATCGCTAGCTCTTGTTGTCATTTTGAGATACCAATTGAAGACATATTTCTTGATATAACAAATTGAAAGATTATCCACCAATACCAATTGAAATATGATCTTCACAATTTTGACACCAATTGAAAGAATCTTCACAAGTTGATGCCAATTGGAATAGATTCTTGTATCTCATAATATCTCCTAGAGAATGCTCACAAAGACAAGAGATAGCATTAAATTGCACAAGCTAGAGTTTCACAACTAGTGACCTTTTGGATGTGAAATGCATATAGATCACTAATTGCAAAACCTCATAACATAGACTACTACCTCCTTTTTGATAGTGCATAGATATATATGTGGAAGGCAAGAACATATGCACTTTTGGCCAATTAAGTCCAAACAAGGGAATTTATGCTATATTATGGAGAGTAGCTACTTAAGAGATAAAATTGCAATACAAATGAATATGAGAGATAACTTTACCAATTTGGATTGGGTTAATGTAGCATGCCCAAGAGAAACTTATTCTCACCAAGAGACTACACAAATTCACTAGAAGAAAAGGTTAGTCTCAAAAGACACAAGACATAGAATGGGATCCCCCTTAATATGTGCATCAAGTACTCAAATTACTTGTGAAGTGAACTTGAGTATAGAGGAGTTCATTCTATATCTTGGTCAAGGCATGATAAATTTGCAACAATTGAAATTATGCGAAGGAAACATACCACCACCAAGGTAGATAGATCACCACACAAATTTTGATTGACATGACCATTTGTTGGCGGTCCTTAACTCACATTTCTTACCACCAATCTAGATATAAAAAGAGAAGAAATTAACAAACTTAAGCATATATGTCGTTACTATTGACCTAGTTCCACATGTATTTGGAGATTATCGTTTTGCAGTACACAAACACGAATACATGGGAAAATACACCAAAAGGCACATTCCAACTAGGCATGAAGCTGATTTGTGCAAGGGAATAAAGAAGAAGGCCCAACCTACTCAAAGAATTTGGGCGAAGCACCCACTTGGGCTTGAAGAAGGGCCAACCTACCCAAAGAATTTGGGCAAAGGACCCACTTGGGCTTGATCCAGGACCATCTAAAGACCCACCAGACAAAAATCAGGCTGAGAGGGCTCAGTGGCGGTGCGGTAGCACCACTGGTGTAGCTGTGCCCCAGCTGGCTCCTCTTGGGCCCAATTTTCATAGGTCGCCTCCCACCAACGTTGCAAGGACGGTTACATAGGTGCCCGGCCAGGTTCAACGCATCTTGAGGTCGGTTTGAGGGTGGTTTGGTACCTTCCATGAGAGGAGGAAGCATTTTCCAAAGGGCCCCCTCCTCTCCACCTATAAAAGGAGGCTCTCTCTCTCTCCCCCTCATTTGAACACACCCAAGGAGCAAGAGCACCACACAAGAGCAACATTCCAAGGGCTTAGGCCCTAGATAGCTAGTAGAGTTAGTTGGGAGAGATGTGAGGGAGAGTACTGGAAAGAGCTGGACTTGTTGGTGTCTCCCCAAACTTGTACCTCAATGAATACGAGCTTTGTACCTCAATGGGTTTCTTAGTAAGTATTCATGATTCTTATGGTCATAAGTCTTTTGATGAGTTAAGCTATACTTTTACTTGTTTGTGTGTTCGTCGTCTGTCCCTGTGACGGATACTCTAGTAGAGGGCCCTAATAAAGATAGATAACCCTACCGGAATGCTAGAGTAGTAGTTGATAGCATAGACATGGCATCTAGGCTAGAGGCTACCTTTGTTTGTCTTGTGCCCTTCGGTTGAGGGGTAGGCGGCAGGTGGTGATGTCCATCCCTTGTAATCCCCCACATTTGGGTATGACATAGAGCCATAGGCTGGCATCACTTGGCAGACCAGGTGCGATCCAGTGCTTGAAGTAAGCAAGTGAAAGTAGAGTTTACCTGTCCTTAGACCTAAAAGCCATAGAAATCCATCTCTACCCTTTCCAACTTTACCCTTGTGTTGTCCTTGGATAAACTAGCTATAAGAATTACCTCAGTTCCCTGTGGAAAATACGATACCCTGAATACTTCTGGGTGAAGGCTACAACGGTAATTCCGTGCGCTTGCGAATTCTTTCTGTTTGTGTTAAGAAATACCGACACCATTATAAGTGAGACTTCAATGATTTGGATGGCCATAGTTCTTCACTTAAAGACTCATGGTGGATTGGAGCTCTTATGATCATCCAAGATCCATATTAGGTTCCTAATTCTTTCTTTACCTAAAGCAACTCACATAGAGAGCAAAAGGTAAAATTCATGAAATTTGCAAATTGTGAACTATAAGTTATCACTCTTTGTTAACAAGATCCTAGGTGATCAATGGGATGGATCATGTGCACTTGATGAGCTCTAGAGAGGAGAAATAGCAATGAAAGCCCACTCTTCAATTCATTTCTCCAACTCATTCAAATCTAGTTTTACTAAAGGATTGGGGCATCCGACACTGAACTAGGAGCACTTGGTTTATAAAGACCGAGAACTCCTAGAATAATTATGAAGCACCTAGACAATCCAAAGGAAATATCCATCCTCCTTTTTCATGTGTGGGACTGCACAACATCATCTTGAAAGAAATCATTAGTCCCACAATATATAGGCTAAACTCTCCCTCAATTTGTGCATAGAGTACATAAAGTACACTCATGCATATAAATAACATGAGGTCAAGGGATAAGTTTACACTATATTCCAACTAATTTCAAACTCCTTCAAGCTACTTGCAGTCCAATTAGTTTTAGCTAATTCCAGTTGCTTCCAATAGGTTGCAATTACTTGCTGCTGCTTGTAATTTGATTGCAACTTCTTTGAATCTTTGTGAGTCCTTATCTTCCATTACAAATCCTTGGGACCAAACTGATGTTTCTCATTTTTACTAATTCTTCATGACCAACTTGAGAGCCAACTTAACCTTGTTGTTGCAATGTAATCCAATTTTATACAGTGAGTTTTCAGATTATGTCTTCCCTGGAGAAAAATTCATAACTCCCAGAATACTAGTCCAATATGCTTGAAATTTGGTAGAGATATGCATCTATGAGTCGTGCAACTTATTAAAAAATTCAGCTCATTTGGACACCAATTGTTTAGTCAAATCAACTTTCTACCAAAACTGCTAGGGTCTAAAACTGCAGTGCTGAAGCTCACAGAATTCAACTCAAAACTAATGTTCTTGTCAATCAATCTTCATGCCAATTGTACAGAAACAAGTACTAGATGAGTATAGCATGCTCACAAAGTTTTAGGCTAATTCATCAGTATTTGAACTTCCAAATCCATGCTTGAAGGTAGCTAACTCAGAATTCCAATTTTCTAGACAAATTTGACAATTCACAATTCTTCTCTTCTTCTTGTCCAATCTTGAGGTGCATTTGGTTGAGAATACTCACAAGGTATTATTTCCATTCAGTCCTCTTATCAATACTTGTAGTCTTGTTAATTCTTCATATATAGCTTATCCAACTCAACCTCAAACTATTTAATTCAAACTCAGATTTTTGATTTCCTTCATGTAAGCGCTAGCATTTTGAATATGAATTATACTTGGCTATGTTTTGGGATGATGATCATCATAAGTAAAGAACCACACTCCATTTGAGAAAAACATTCTCATTTAGTGAAACTACATAAATCACTTAGATAAACGATTAGTCTCACAACTTTAGTCATAGAGTAAATTCCCTTTTGATAAGTGCTCTAAGTATTTGAATTTCTCACATTGCACTTTATTCATTTAAGAACTTGGGTTTTCACTCTATGTCTAAGTCATGGAAACAATAGAATATTCAAATTGAATTATGCCAAGAAATACTTACAACCATTATAGAATGTAGATGCCCATAAGATAAGAATGAGAATTTGGCAATCTACCATAAGATAAGATTCCATCAAGTAGAGAGTTATTGAATTGTGAGTTATAAGTGCCTCTACTTGAGCTTTATTTAGGCTTTCTTGAAATTCTTGGTTTGAAGTCCACAAAGGAAACTCAAGTCATGTATGTTGCTTGTTGTGAATGATCAACTCCATTCCAATCATACTTTTCTTTCATGACCAACAACCAATGTATATCCTCAAGTGCTTCCTTTCCCTAAGTGGCTACACAAGACACAAAGGAGTAAAATTTGAAAATGACATGCACTTGAGATTTTAGAGATTACCACTCCTTTTGAATATAATGGATGAGGTAATCTCTTTATCTTCATTTTACTCAAATATAGGTTGTAGGTTTCGTCCACGACTTGGACTACTGTCAACTGCTGTTGTCTATGGAGGCGCGGTAGTGCTGCTCTTCTGCGCAGTACTGCTGCTGGCTAGCACTGCTGCTAGTGTGAGCAGCACTACTGCTCATGCTTCAGCAGCAAATTGCAGATCAACTGTGACTTGTTGGGCCTCCACCTCTGTATCTTGTATTTCTTATGGTCTTATATCACCAATGGCCATTTGTTTGATTACCTCATAAGGTGGTTCCTCATTACCTACAACATGAATAAGATCTTGCTCTACTAGAAAGCTATTAAAATCATCATATGGCAAATGACTCATTTAAACTTGAAATACTCTAGCTACTCTGACAAATTTATGAACTACTAGAGACTACACAAGTTAGGTGGCTAGCTAGCAAGGGTTAGGTACTAGTTACCGAGGTGAGTATAAAGTGAGAAATACATCCATCAATTTGTGCTTGGGTCAATCTCGAGAGAATAAACAATATGAATAAGATTGATAGCTTGAGATGAAATTTTCAATTAACTTGCTCAAGCACCCCAAAGCTTCATATCACCTTCAAGTACCTACAACACTCATCAAGCACACTTTGGTACCAAAACTATGTTGGGTCCATCAAGGTTTGTCACAAGAGACTTAGGCACCCAAATGGCCTTTGTGCTAGCACATGGTGAACCAATCATCTTTCTAGCACAAGAGTCATTTTTGGGCCTCCTAAGCATTTTTGTATCAATTGACAAGTTGATCTTAGGAGTGTTACCCATGGGACAATCCATACTTAGATGTCCCTTTCCTCGGCAATTGTAGCAAATGCGGTGCTTGATCTTGCAAGACATCTTCTTATCTTGCTTCTTGTTTGCTTCCTTGTCAATGAGCCTCTTTCTTGATGATGTCAAGCCTTCATCCTTCATGTTGGAACATGATGCAATTTCCTAACCCTTCTCATTGCATCCATAACACCTCATCTTGCTTCTTCTTATCTTCTTGTTTGGAAGTGTTGCTTCGTCATCAACCTTGTTGGAACACAAAGAGGCATTGTGTCCCATGTTGGAGCATTTGAAGCACTTGACATGAGCCATCTTCTTCTTCTTTTGAATCTTGCTCATGCCTTTGTCTTCTTTCTTCAAGGAGCAATCTCTAACATGGTGACCCTCCTTATTGCACTTGAAGCAAGTGAGGGGAGTCTTCTTTGGTTGAAGTTTATCCTTGGTGGCCTTGGGAGCTTTGTTGTTCTGCCTAGGCATCTTCATTATGAGCTTAGACTGATTAGAAGTCGGATTGGTAGCCTTCCTATTTTTGTGGGGCATAGCACTACCACCCTTGGGGTGTGGCACTGTCGTGTTCTATGCATGCTGAACTATACCAATCTGCTCCCTCCTCTCAAACTGCACACATTCAAAGCCATTCACCAGTTTCCTACCATTTGTCTTGGCTCCTTTTGTGTGCCTGAGCTCATCTTTGATTGAGGGATGCCACCCATTCTTGTATTGTTTGTATTGTGGCCTTTTTGGTTCCTCAATTTTCTTGCCATAATTTTGAGTCATGTCATCCATGCACCCTCCTGCTATCATTTCATTGAGCCTAGCAATCTCTTTTCTCATGACCTCCATATTAGCAAGGTTAGTGGAATAAATATTCAAATCAAGATTATAACACTTTCCACAACCTTGACTACTAGGAGTAGAAGCATCATTTCCCTTGGAGGGATGTGAGTTGCTATCCCAAAGAATGCTATATTGCTCCTCAAGTTCTTTGTGCTTTCCATCCAAGCTACAATACTTTTCCTTGAGAGCAATATGTGCTTTCTTTGTGATAGCATGGGCCTCTTGCTCTTTATCTAAAGCCTTACACAAGGTGTCCACCTCACTTCTCTCCAATCAAAGAGCTTCCTTGCTAGCAATGTAGAGATCTTCTTGTTTAATGAGGGTGTCCTCTCTAGATGCTAGCTCGGCTTGAGTATCCTTTAATTCTTCCATTAGTTTAGTGATGAACTATTTGGTCTTGCTATCCAAATTTTTAATTATGTTATCAATTTCTTCATCACTAGATTCATCATCACAAGAGTAATCACTTGTATTACTACTAGAGATGTCACTAGGGGGAGAAGGTTTAGGATTGGATGTGGGTTTTACCTTCTCACCCTTTGCCATGAGACACACATGAGAAGTAGCATAGATATTTGAGCTCCATGGTAAGGTGGATTCATCATTTGGCCTCCACTGATCACAAGCTTCTTTTTCCTTCAAAATGTTAGTCTCACAAGAACAAAAGGAAGTAGAAGTACCACATATAAAAACATTGTTCTCACCAACCATTTCATTACCTTCCATTTAAGTCATATGTTGGTGAGTAAGTGGATGTGGCATGATCACTTGGGCCTTTTAAGATAATCACTTGAGGCGCTTTATTTGTTGGTCAAGTTGAGCACTCCTCAAGTGGTCCCAACAATGAGAGCAACTTCTCATCAAATTTGGACTTGTCATGTTTTTCTGAGTGTGGTCCAAATGATATGAGCATCCTCAAGTGGTTCACCATCTCCAAATATGATGGCATCAAAAACATCTTCACTCAAAGCACTAAATAAGACATTAGTAGCTTAAGCATTGTGTTGTAAGCATTTCACTTCCTCTTTACATAAGATGGCCAAATCATCACTAGGAGAAATGCTTACATCTACAATCCGCTTGATATGAGGACCCATGTCCCTAAAAATAGTAAGCACACTAGCGGACCAAGATGCATAATTTGAACTATCTAAAAGTAGAAGTTCTAGAGATACTTCATCACTTGTCGACATCATCTCTCAAAGTGGTTAACCCTGAAATTGAGAGCCTAGCTCTGATACCAATTGAAGGGGTGATTAGGCCTGTCAAAACAAAACTCGAAAGCCACTATTAAAAACCTGAGTAGCACTGCTCCTTGGAGGACCAGCACTACTGCTCGAGCAGTGTTGGGGGTAGGACTGGCCTTTGGGCACCCCGGTGGGTCCCGGACACCACCCTATTTCGCAAGTGAAGATGCATTCATCGTCTTGACATGGCAAAATGCCAAGCGCTCATGAGTAGTGGGGGGGAGAGCTCATGCCATAGGATGCTCATTTCACCAAAGCGGAATGATGGCGGCAATGGTAGCTCCACTTCACAATGCGTAGGCTCGGGCTCATCTCATCGGTGCGAAACATTAGGCCGCCCTACCGCCCTATCGCCCATGATTCGGGCCAGCCCCGCCTTTTCGCATTGGCAAATAGGACGATAGCACCACGGAGTAGGGATTGGTCTTTTTGCCTCAGTGAAAAGAGCGACCCAGTCTGGATCAGCACGTCCAGAGGCATAGAGTCAACTCGACCTATTCGCCTAGGCGAATAGCTATTGGTTATCCGTTTAGTTGGTTTTGTAGGTTTCGCCAGAAGAGGAGTCAACTGCCCTTATGGAGCTGACAGCTTCCGTCCATCGGGGCCCATATGGTTGGTTAGGGAGCGATGGAGGTAGGGCTGGTCGGGTCCCCCAAGATCGGCGCTGCCCAAGGTAGGCGGTGACTCTAGATGGCGAGCAAGCCCAAGGCGCTGGGGGATATTCCTCGAATGTGTAGTAGTTGTATGGGCATTCTTGTCCGATGGAAAGCCTACGGGCATGTATAAATAGCCCCCGTTAGTGGAGTCTAAAGAGATGAGGAAAACAAGATCAATAAAGTTGGTTCTCTCATTCCTCATGTTCTTCGTTCTCACTCCATTTCGCTTTTGAGTCTGCTCGTGCTACATCCTAATGTTTGAAGGCCTGAGCCTAGAACAACATTGGCGCCCACCGTGGTTGTTGCCCAAGCTTATCATGCCAAGGAAAGGAGCAAAGCTACCATCGAACAAGGCCGAAGCATCCAAGGTTGCGGCCGTCACCACCTGCACAGCGGACGATGATGCAGCAGCACTACTCAAGGAAACGCCCATGGTGCGGTTGATGGAAGACAGCGTGGCATCACCTTGTAGCCACAAGGACACACCAGATGGAGATGTTCGAAGCATAGAGCTTGATCAAAATGGGTACTAAATCATAGGAGAAGACAAAGATGGCGAGATCACTAAGCAAGCTAGAGATCTAAAAAAGTTAGACTAGTATCAATAGGACATCCTCATGCTACAGCACGAAAAGGAACAGTTGCCGAAGTAGGCAGCGACGCAAAATAGGGCACAACAAATGCAGCGAGCAATCAGGCAAGCTGAGATTGAAAGAGAAAGGCTGGTACGCGAGATCTAGGGTCTGCACAGAGTAGCAGCAGGCGAGAGTGCCAATTGGGGAGGCGGAAACATGATAATACCAGACACCATCCTACTAGACGAAGACAAAGAAGCATATGATCCCACTTTGCCTTTGTCAAAGGAGCTTCAGCTGCACCCATGGCCTCTGGGCTACAAGCCACGCATTCTAGTTTTCAACGAAAAGACAAACCCAAGAAAATTCATTGCAGGCTATGAAACTGCCGTCACCTCAGCTGGAGGAGACACTCAAACTCTCGCCAAATCTCTCATCATGGCACTAGAAAGATATTGCCCACGATTGGTACACCTCCCTGAAGCCCCTTTCCATCCACTCATGGAGCCAAGTCAAAGCAGAACTCTTGTCCACATTCCAGGGGTATCACCAAGGAACAAAAAACACAAGGGACCTACTAAACTGCATACAACGAGATGATGAATCTTTATCCTACTATTTAGAGAGACATCCAAATCAAAGCACAAGTGCTGAATGCAACCAAAAGAAATAGTGATAGCAGTGGCTGTCGAGGGTTTGGCCATAGGCCAGTGCACAGCTCATTTTGCCAGAACTTACCCCACAACTATCAAAGAGTTGTTCGAGAGAATGAGACAATACGCTAGGTCAGATGATGACCTAAAGAAGAAAAAAGCAACACGCAATTTGTGGACGCAAGCAGGTAGGGCCCCTAGGCCACCCCCACCCCTAGGGCAGCAAAACATGAAGCCATTTTGTGCAATCAACAACTTGCAAGAGCAGACAGAGCATAATCCAGCAGAGCAAGGTTTCCCTAGGCCGTAGCCAAACCAGCAGTATATAAGCTTCGATCAAGCTCCGTGTGGCGAGCAAGGGGGACAAGGCTCCCACGGTGGACGTGATGGTAGAGGAAGGGGAAGAAACTAGAGGCCACCTTATTGCGTTGTGTGTGGTGAAAACATGGGTCATTTAACAAAAGACTGCAGATACAACAAAATGGCTAGAGATCTAGAGAAAGATGAGGCTACAAAAAGTAGCAAAACATCCAACCATGTTTTCCATAACACCAGTCATGAAATGGTAAGTAGCCAGGGCTATGACGGCCCATACATGGCGACAAGCAGCAATGCTTTCCAGCACCCTATCTTTTCACACGGGTATACCTAGCACCCATATATCTAGCTGCAGTCGGTGTTCTCGGTGTATCAACATCTCGCCCAGCATCCGGGCCAATCAACCACTGTGTCCTCACCAGTTCAGCAAAGCAGCAATCAAACCAACCTTAGCTCACAAAGCAAGAAAATTCCCAAGAGCATCAGGCCATGAACAATATCCTCCCATCCCAAGGCCACATATTCGCGATCACTGGCGGATCAAATCAAGAGCATAAAAGCAAGAGGGCCAGAAGAGACCATGAAAGAAGAGTCCACACCATCTCGCCAAGGGTACCACTAAACAGGCCAGCTTGGTCCATGGTACAATTACCTTTGATGAAAATGACTTCCAAGTATGAGATTTCCCACACGCAGACGCTTTCATAGCGACAGCAAACATAGCCAGGTTTATGATACATAACATCCTCATAGACAATGGGAGATTTGCGGACATTCTCTTCATTAAGCCTTTTGAGTAGATGAACCTCGACAGACAAACACTTGAACCAGCCGGGAACTCATTGTTCGGTTTTGGTGGAAAAAGGATAGACGCCTTAGGGAAGAAAGCAATCCCGGTCTCTTTTGCAGAAGGCGAAAAGGTCTGCACTGAAACGATAACTTTCGACATAGTCAATATGGATTACCCATGCACTGCCATCTTTGGCAGGGGAGTCCTAAACAAATTCGAGATGGTGATAAAGCAAAGCTACTTATGCATCAAGATGCCATCCTCTTTCGAGATAATTACAGTACATGGAGATCATGCTGCGTCCAGGCGAATAGAGGGCAAACCGATTGTAACACCCCTAGTGTTGTCACTAGTTAAGCTATGGGTTTGAGCTCAAACATGACAGATTGAGTGACGATGAAGATGTCAAGGTCAAACCTTTGGAAATGAGCCCCAACCTAAACTCAGATATTGCACCCTTGCTTTACATATAGGCCCTTTTCAAGATATATGCTTGGCTGGTGTTATTGGAATATCTTCACGTGTCTCACATCAATATCCATCTATATTGATCACTGGAAAAGTTTCATGATGTTTGGAATCAAGAAGTCACATAAAATGATAAGTTATATCCTTATTGGAATGACTTTACTAAGTGCTTAAATTGCACTATTAAGTGAATGGAAATGTAGGTCATCAACCAAACCTTGCAACCTTGCCCAAATGACTCTAATTGAACTCTACAATAAAAGTCATGAAGGGTTCGTGTTGAGCGGAGGACAAGAAAATACCTCCATCGGTCTAAAACTTGGATTTAAGCTTTACCATGATGCTACTTTGACCTGTGTTGACCAATCACTTATAGTGCTTGCATGGAGTTGCACCTTAAATCAAAGTTGAAGTTTGAGTAGAGTAGAACAAACTTTGTTTAATGGTCAAGACTTACCCTAGATCAAGCTTTACCCTAGATCAGCTTTGAAGCAAGTCAAACTGAGCCCTCAAGTTGGAATCCATGGCTGTTTTGGAGCTCAAAACTTTGGCTAAGTCCCTAATGGACAGAACCTGAATTTTCATTTTTGTGTACCGCACTTTAGGTCCTTCTATCTCTCTAACCAGGCCTAATTAGACTTTGAAGCTTTAATAAAAGTTGGAGCTGGTATGTAGATCTACAATTTTTATTAATAGAGTTTTTGTTAACTCGTCGTGGTTTAGGAGCTACGGAGGCACGAAGTATGAGTTTCAATGGTACGTTTGAGGTAGTATTAGATTTTTCCTTCTTAGTCAGCTGAACTAAAGCAGTAGCATGGCCGACCGATGCTCAGGCGCTGCAGGTGGCGTGGCGCCCTCACTGCTTGCATGGCCGCCAGCTTGCCACCTTGCCGTGCATATGTAAAGGACTGGCACCCTCCTCTCCACTCTCTCCCTCTCAGTTCTCCCTCCCTCTCCTGCTCTCTCTAGCCAGAACCATGCGGCCGCCAGCCACCATGGATGATGCCGTGAGCTCAAGCATGGCCGCCGAGGGAGCTCCTTTGCCACTGACGTCCTCCTCTGCCAAGCGCCCTTGTAGCTCCCATTTGCCTCCACCTCAGTCGAGCCTTGTCCCGCTGCCGCTGCCGCTCCCTTCCCAATCCTCCTCCGCCCTACTAGCCGCCAAAGCAAAGCTCCTCTGCTATTTTCTCGTGTCCCTTGGCCTCCCTATGCCCGGCTCCGCGCTCGTTGCCACCACTACCGCGTCCACCGTCACTGCCGTCTGGATGCCGGTGCTTGTGGACTAGGCACCACAAGCCACCATTGGCCGGGCTGAAGCCTCCTGCAGCCGCGCCCAGCAGCGGGCAAGCCGTGAGCGCCTTCTCGCGCCTTCCTCTAGTCAGCAAGGTGCCGGAAAGCACCGCCGCCGGAGCAATAGTCGCAGCAGCCGCTTGTCTCCATGGCCTGGCCACTACGGGCCACCTGGGCCGAGCGGAGCAGCCCTACGCGTGAGCGCTAGCCCCATGGTGCTCCCCCGCCATTTCCCCGTCATTTCCTCACCACCGGGATGTCGTCCCTCTAGCCGAAATCACGAATCCCGGCCTCCTCTGTTCTCAACTGTGACCAGGGACCTCGTGCCAGAATTTGATGAAAGGGAGGGGTCTAACTGCGAAGTCTGTGACTCAAATGAATAGTGCCGATAAGGACCCATTTGTAGTAAATTTGCTGAATCTTTGGAAATTCATATTAATTCATAGGAAATTCGTAATATAGCAAATGAGGACTTTTTGGAATCCTTGTGAAATTCTCTATGCATTAGATCTATAATATGGCATGTTTTAGTTTCAATATTTTGCGGTAAAAATAGATTTGTGCAGTAAGGTTGTAATGCTAGTTGAATTTGTTATTTTCCATAACTGCAGATCTAGGGCTCCAAATGAAGTGAAATTTTTGTGGAATGTTACTCATGTTATAGTTGATGTGTGGTAAAAATTTCATGAGTATTGTAGAAGTATGAGTGAGTTATTGGTTTATCTTGCTCTCACATGATTTCTTGCTTTAGCAACTTGTCTTTTTCATAGAGGTTGCTATACATATTCAAATGGAGTGAAATTTGTACAGTAGACTAATGAGAGGATATGTGAGCCACTGCAATTTTTATAGAATTTATTGTATACTTTTGCTATATGTTCATTAAATCACCTTGTTATCAAAAATAAATTAAGAAATGCATTCAAAGAATTTATTTGGTCATGGACACTAGGTTTTCTGGTGTTCTTTAGTCATGTGTGACATGTTGGTAAAGTTGGTTTTGCCTAATTATGGTTTTGCAACATAAGTTAATATTTATTTTCTTGCAAATGTGGTTTATGGACAGATCTGGGAACCTAGCAAAGTTCTTCATGATAATGTGCTTTGTTGTGAAACTTGTTTATACAAAAGTTGTAGATAATTCATGTATCTAGCTGCTGTTAAAATTTGGTGGTATTTGGCCTTGTAGTTTGTGAGTTATGCCTGTTTAAAGTTGGGTTTTAGAAATGGCTGCTCTCTGTCAATTGTGGACCAGTTTCTATAAATGGGTATATTTGACTTAGTTAACTTGAGAATCATGCTAAGATGATTAAAGATGAATTGTAGAAAATTTCATAAGCTTTCCAAAATGTCTTCTTGCAAGTCATTTGGATTTGTGTAACTCCAGTTATAGCTAAATCTTGTAGCTGCTATTTGCATGTCCAGAAATTGACAGATTCCAATTATAGTGTTTGCTTGTATATTGTTAAGTGTGACTTATGTCTTGAATGATGACTGAGTTAGAGCACCTGAGATCTTGGGAAACTTGTGTCATGCTTGGTGTTGTTGTCTTCTTTGCCATCTTAGCATGATAGATTGTGTGATGTTTAAGTTAAGCATTGCAAAGTACTTAAGTGTGTTAGTGTAAACTATGCTTGTTTTGCTTGCTATTTTGTGATGCGTCTCATGGTACTATTCTTCATATTTATGCACTTGTATATTGCATCTCATCTAGGTACGCTAGATGCACCACGTGAAAGATGCGATGTTGGAGCCAAACCCAAAGATTTGGTTTGGTGGATATATCCCGAAGATGGAAGAACTAAGCAAGTGCCAGGACCGAAGGTGTCACCAAGACGGTGCAAGCTAACTGAACTAACTTGTGTCGGATCCTAGGCAAGCCCCGGAGCATTATAAGCCTCCCATGTTTTTACAAATATATTGAGTATCTCTTATTGTTGATGATGCATTAAGTATAGGAATTGGTTGGAACCAATTGTTGCATTATATCCTTACCTTGTCCAGATAAAATCCTATGAATCCTAATTAAGTGTAGGATCGAATGATGCTTAGCTATGCTTAGACCGGTAGAAGTCGGGTGATTTCCTGTCACCTGCGAGATGTAGGATGAGCTCTGGTCACGGTTGGCTATAATGGCTATCATGAAAAAGAACCATGTGTTAACAACGAAAAAGAGACCGGACAGGAGGACGGTAGTGCAGCAACAAGGCATGGAGGTCTTGGGTGTGAATCTATCCCCGTCTGTGTTGTTTAAGGACTGATACGTTGTACGTCCTCATGTCATGTTGAACGCAGCCTAACACTTAGCTGGCCGGATAAGTCGTTCCGACCGCGAAGCCTAGTAGCTCGACTCAGGCCGGGGACGCGAGCAGTGGCGTGCATTCTAGAGGTAGTAAGGATGTGCGGAGAGCCATTGGCATAAGTCCAAGGCGGGTTAGAGTCCCGAACAACCTTGGCAGAGTGGTTCTCTGAGAATGTCGATCTGTTCGGACTCGCGACTCCTGAATCGTACCAAAGGTGACTCGTTTGCGACCCTAACGGGGGAAGCAGGGTTTGTGTTTAGGAATACCCCTCCAGCTGGATAGGAATCGATTCGAATCGCCATCTCTCCCGGATAGTGAGAACTTGACTGAGCAGCGGCAACGTAGATTCACTAAATATAAAGATATGGTTAAATGATGATGATAATGATGATAAGAATGATGATGAGCCATGAAATACCTGATATGGTTATTATTGTTTGCAACTAAATCAAATGGTTGATTAGTATAGGCGCTAATATAGATGGTAGGTAATGGCTAAAAGTCAATGCTAGTACAGGTGAATAATGCTAATGGTTACTCAAGCTTTTATGCAAAAAGGTTGTCCAGCAAGATCCACTGATAAAGCCTTGCATACTCCTTGGTGTCATTTATTTTTGGTTATGACGGGTAAGTCTGGCTGAGTACATTCGAGTACTCAGGGTTTATCCCACCATATTGCAGGTGGAGTTCTCGGCCTCTTGAAGATGGTGGCTAACCGCCGGTGGGCTCGGTGATTCTATAGTTACTTCTCATCTATATGCTTTTGTCGGATGATGTCACTTATGCTAGAAATATATTTGGAACTTATATTAATGTAATCATTTGAAAGCTATGTTGTTTTCACTAAGCGGTTTTGAAACCCAAACTTGTACTTTTATTTGTGAACCCTTATGTAATATTATTTTCGCTGCAACCCTGTGTATGTGATGTGTATTTGCTTAATCACGCGATCTTGGTTGTGATGTTGATTTACCGAGGTCTTTCGGGACACTCGGTGGACTACCAGGTTTGTATAAGTGAAAGTATGTGTGTGTCAACGTGTTAGCGGGGACAGCCGTACTTGATCTTGTATAAATTGGGCGGTTCTGTTACAGCTGGCATCAGAGCAAGATTAAGCATAATACTGTCATGTACATTGTTTTAAAAACAGAGTTTTGGTTTTAAAAAGCCTATTTTAACTAAAACTTTAGCTACAAGCAAATTTGTCAAAACTAATTTGCAAAACTATGCTAGCGACATCCTCCTTTATGCCCAGTTAAAGACTATTAGGTGGCTATCTAAGTACTAACATGGGGGTTTTTACTTTCGTCGTCCATACGGCGTGTTATTGTATGGATGCCATTCGCTTGAATGGTAATGTATGGATCAATTGTCTCTACGCTCAGGTAAGTGTGAGTTGTGAGAGCATGACCGTCCAACTGTCGGTCTAGGGGAGAGTTAGCTGTGGTTACTAGAATATTTACATGTTACACCCATGTATATATGAAGGTACTTAATTCCGGGTATATTTATCGGGTAGCTATGGATATCGAAGTATATACATCTGGGGATGTATCTATGGAGAGTATCTTAGTTTACTGCTTTCATTATGTGCTTATTTATCTCATGTGGGGATGGGCTGCAATGAATTTGCCTGCAGGTACGCTAACCACGAATGCGTAGATTGAATGTAGCTGACGAATAGCTATATATCGAGAGAGTATGTGTTATGCCACCGACATAGAACGTGATTGCCACCTTAGGCTGGCAATTTTGTGAGGACGAATAGGACGAGCATGCATCATGATTGTGCTTGTGCATAAATATGCTTCCCTCACCTTGTTCTAATACTAAGTAACTTGTGATCAATGTGATGTTGCTATCTTCCCTATGTGAAGCTAGACAAAATGCCTTGTTCCACGTTGCTTGAATAGGAAGTTCTTGAGAAAAGTGTGTGCTTAGCCTTGCTAGAAATAATTATGGTTACATGTTTAAACCTATAAATGTCCTCTAGTTTAGCCAAGTGGTGGGTATGTTGTTCTTACAAGCTTTTGCAAATGCTTTAGGCCTCACTTAAGTACTTGGGGTTCTTATGAATAAAATTAATTTATTGTTGCTCTAAGGTAACAATGTTTAGAGCTGCTAGAATAACATGTTTGTGTGCTCTCTTGTTAAGTAGAACAAAGGCAAGTTTTGTTTTGCTTGTGGGACGTTGGCTGCTAGAACAGTTTCTATAGTAGTGATGTTTTCGTGGTCATAACGGTGTTTTCTATAGTTATGGAGAATACCAAAGTCGTAGCTAACTTTCGTATCTTGCTTGTCCAAAAATTTCATGACCCTAGGCCTTATGGGTTAAGAGTTATGAATTTCAGAAGTTTGTTGTCAGGTTTTGTTTATGTTCTGAACAGATCTTAATATTTGGTTTGTTTTACCTGTGTGCATATAGAATTATTTCTTGGAAATAGTAGAAGAAGTATAGTAATTTTTCTAAGCTTTCCAAAATGTCTAATAGCACTGCTTTTGGTGATCTAAATCTCCAGTTATGAGCTTGCAAAATGGAATGACAGAATCTGTCCAAATCTAGGCAGAGATGTCTTCTTTGTCTTGTTTGGTCTTGTTAGCTGTAGGATCATCTTCATATGATAATAAGAAAGTTATAGACAACTTAATAAGCTTTACCTAAGGTCTAGGATCACCTTTGTTTGATGCCTACAACTTCAGTTATGCTTGAAACCTGTGCCTACTGTACTGTTGTTCAGTTTTCTGTGCATATACTAAGTGGATGCTTTAGCTTGCTTTGGTTTTGGGCCAAGCTTGTAGTTAAATCTTGTATGGTAAATGCTTGTTATGTGTGTGAGCCTTGTGCTTAGTAATTGTGCTTAAGCTAATTTGATTGAATCTCTCAAATGCTGGCTTGAAACTATGATGTGGTAGGTATGCTTGTTATCTAATTAGTGCCATAGTTGTCACCTCGTTTGTCCTCGGTAAGCATATGAGTGTCAAATAGCTTTATCTTAGAACAACGCTCAAGTTACATAATCGCACGGTTGTCACCTCCAATTAGATTCTCTCTTAGGAACCTGAGCCTGTACATGTGGTTGCTAGCCTTGAATGTTGCGCTATGAAGACTTTATCTATGCCTTTGCTTGACCTTAGGCCCAAGCTTAGTTCCCTTGAGTGCTTGCATGTGTCATGGTTGTTCCGCTTCTATGTGGGAGGACCCTGCTCAAAAATCCTTGTTGGACCTCATTGCTCCTTCTCCTACAGCTGATCTGGTGCAACGCTAATCGCTATCTACCCTGGCTTTGGAACCTTTTCCTCGCAGATCATGTCATTGCTTTATCAACTCAATCCCTAGTCAGTGCATTGGCTATGTCCCTTGAATCTCATTTATTTTGCCTCCAACCCTTTCAAGTCTCTAGATGTTTATCAGTCTTGATCGCATGATGCTGCTCGACAAGACCAAATCTTAGGTTAATCTTTATCTGGTAATTACTTTGGTGGACACGAGGCGTATATGGAAATTAGGCAAGAAGTCCCCTGCTCAGTTGTCTTTGGCAATTAAGCTATGTTCTCTTGCGCTATATTTTGATCTTCGGATCACCTCCTTGTTGACTCCTAACCTTGTGACTACCATTGTTTGCTATCCCTCCTTTTCATGGTGGTTGCTCCTATGCAACCAAAATTGTGCCATGTGAAAATTCTTTTGGGTTGTATGTTCAGTAATGGTGCCATGATTAGCGATCTACGGTGCCGTGATGAAATCGAGAGCCTCCTGTGGGTGCACACACAAGGCTGTGCTGCTCGGCACGTGCTGGTATCGGGGTTTCTAGTCATGATCCATTACAGAACTGCACCGATGTGTTATTTTCATGTGAGCTCTTCCTTGGTTATCTCTCCATATCTTATCGAAGATCCCTATATCAGATTGAAAGTAGTAGAGCTTCCTATTGAAGTCACAAAAAGGATAACCTTTGAAGAACTAGTCACCGACATAAACATTAACCAACTACAAGAGGTGGTAGACAGTGACTCCACTTGGTTGTCCCAGTATTAATGTCCATCACCTAGTGAACAACTTATGTCATCATTGTTGGATCAGAAAGGCACACAACACTTAATGTTGGATAAGTTGTTAGTTAGATAAGAATCGAACATCACATTATGATTATGACCTGGCTATCCAAGTCTTGATCATTATGTGCATGTGGATCGCACAGTCGAATTGCCGTCTCTCTCGGATAGTGAGAACTTGACTGAGCAGCAGCAACGTAGATTCACTAAATATAGATATATGGTTAAATGATGATGATAATGATGATAAGAATGATGATGAGCCATGAAATACCTGATATGGTTATTATTGTTTGCAACTAAATCAAATGGTTGATTAGTACAGGTGCTAATATAGATGGTAGGTAATGGCTAAAAGTCAATGCTAGTACAGGTGAATAATGCTAATGGTTACTCAAGCTTTTATGCAAAAAGGTTGTCCAGCAAGATCCACTGATAAAGCCTTGCATACTCCTTGGTGTCATTTATTTTTGGTTTATGACGGGTAAGTCTGGCTGAGTACATTCGAGTACTCAGGGTTTATCCCACCATGTTGCAGGTGGAGTTCTCGGCCTCTTGAAGATGGTGGGTAACCGCCGGTGGGCTCGGTGATTCTATAGTTACTTCTCATCTATATGCTTTTGTCGGATGATGTCACTTATGCTAGCAATATATTTGGAACTTCTATTAATGTAATCATTTGAAAGCTATGTTATTTTCACTAAGCGGTTTTGAAACCCAAACTTGTACTTTTATTTGTGAACCCTTATGTAATATTATTTCCGCTGCAACACTGTGTATGTGACGTGTATTTGCTTAATCACGCGATCTTGGTTGTGATGTTGATTTACCGAGGTCTTTCGGGACACTCGGCGGACTACCGGGTTTGTATAAGTGAAAGTATGTGTGTGTCAACGTGTTAGCGGGGACAGCCATACTTGATCTTGTATAAATTGGGCGGTTCTGTTACACCGATTCTAGGATACAACCTCATAAATGAAGTAGCGATGAAACTGCCTGCCAAAGAAACAAACAATGAAAAGGCAGTCGTGTCAAGGGCAGAAGCCGCCGAAGACACCCAAAAAGCCCCCTTATCAAAATTTGTGCCAGAAAAGTGCATGCACGTAGGATCTGACCTCACAAAAGAGAAGAAAGATAGCATGTTAGTTTTTCTTCATGAGAATCATGACGTATTTGCCTGGTCGACAAAAGATCTACAAGGCGTCAGTCATGAGCTTGCTCACCACAACCTAAACGTAGCAAAAGGGGCAAAACCGAGGAAGCAAAAGCTGAGGAAAATGTCCATAGAAAGAGCAGAAGCGGCGAAAGCTAAAGTACAGAGATTACTCGATGCCGATGTCATCAGACTAGTACAATACCCGGAATGGATAGCTAATGTAGTAATGGTTAGAAAGAAGAATGACAAATGGAGAATGTGTGTCGACTTCACTGATTTAAACAAGTGTTGTCCAAAAGACCCATACCCGCTCCCTAGAATTGACAAGTTAGTCGACATCGTCTGGGTGTGAAGTGATGAGCCTGCTAGATTGTTTTTCAGAATATCACCAAATATGGTTGAACCCTGATGATAATGAGAAGACAAGCTTCATTACCCCAGGCAAAACCTATGGTTATCGATAGATGCCTGAAGGATTGCGAAATGCAGGGCCAACTTTCTCTAGGATGACCGACAGAGTCTTGGACAAGTAGAAGGGGAAAATCTTGTAGCTTATGTCAATGACATCGTTATGAAGAGTGACATGAAGGAGACGCACATACAAGATCTACAGGAAACATTCAAGAATCTGAAAGAGAGTGGCCTAAAGCTAAACCCCGACATATATATATTCGGCATAAAGAGAGGCAAGCTACTCGGTTGCCTAGTATCAACGAGAGGCATTGAGGCAAACCCGGAGAAGATATCAACAATAGTCAACATGAAGCCACCCTCAAGCAGAAAGCAGGTGTAAAAGCTTACCGGCAGGCTCACGGCATTAAACAAATTCATTGCGAGATCAGCAAAAAAAGGGCATACCATTTTTCAGAACTCTCCAAAGCTCATATCATTTCGAATGGGGACCCAAGCAGCAGCAAGCTTTTGATGATCTCAAAACCTACCTCACCAAGCTAACCACATCAATCAAACCTTCACCATCAGCAATGTTGCTACTTTGCTTAGCAGCGTCGCTCGCTACAGTTAGCATGGTATTAGTCGAAGAAAAGGAGCATGAAAACAAAATGAAGCAATTCCCGGTATATTTTGTATCCGAAGCCTTAGCAGGAGCAAAGCTCAACTATTCCAAACTAGAGAAAATAGCGTACACAGTGGTCATGGCATCAAGGAAGCTGAAGCATCATTTCCAAGCTCACCGTATCAAAGTCCTCTCAGCGCAGCCACTAGAAGCACTATTTCACAATACCAAAGCCATTGGCAGGATAGGGAAACGGTCCACCGAGCTGAATGAGTTTGTAGTCAATTTCGAACACAGATCAGCGATCAAGTCGTAAGCGCTCTTGGATTTCATCGCGGATTGGACCCAGCAGATTTTGACACCACATTACAATTCAAAGAACCAACTTGGATAGTGTATTGGATGGAGCCTGGGGAATGGCTGGTGCCAACATAGCAGCAATATTAACGCCTCAAAAAGGTCCAAAGCTCCGTTATGCAACCAGGCTAGAATTTTTCATGACCAACAATATAGCCGAATATGAGGCAATACTCTTAGGTCTACAAAAGCTTAGGGCCCTGGGTGTTAGATGATGTGTAGTTAGGTCAGACTCTCAAGTAATAGTGGGACATGTCGAGAAAGAGTTCACCACAAAGGAGCCAGAGTTGATCAAGTACTTGGTAGCGGTAAGAAGAATGGAAAAGCATTTCATTGGGTTCACTTTTAGCCACATACCAAGAAGCGAAAATGCTGAAGCTAATGAGCTGGCAAAAGTAGCTGTGCAAAGAGCACAAATGCCAGCAGACGTATTCTATCAAGAGCTAACAGCCAGAGCTACACGACAAGAGGAAGAGCAGCCACGCAGCGTCCACGCTATCGCAAGCATCGACTGGAGATCACCCATATTCGCATACCTCAATGGAACCTATGAGCCACACAATAAGCATGAGATAGAAAGAATGAGCATATGTTGAAATAGCAAGCGAGCTATACTACTCCTCATAGCAGGCAAGCTGTACAAAAGTGGAATCGTCGCGCCAATGTTGAAATGCATAAGCAGAGAGCAGGGAATCCAACTGCTGAGCGAAATGCACGCCAGAATGTTTGGGGCAAACAAGGGACTGCACGAAATCACCCATAGAGAGAAGAGACAGGGGTTCTATTGGCCAACAGCAGTAGAAGACGCAAAGGAGTTCGTCTGCAGTTGCAAAAGCTACCAAATGTTCGCTAAAAAGCAGAGGGCTCTGTTGACGGTCATTAACACCCGTTTTGACCATCAACATTTCACCCAAAAGCATGTGAAAGTGAGATAAATCATCATCACTTGTGTAGAATTATGTTTATAAATCACCTAGTTCCATTTGTGCTTGTACAATTATTTGTATGCTGGAAATATAGCAAAGTTTGGCCAAAATGGTGACAAATATGGACATATGGAGCAAGTGGATGTGGTAGGAGGCCTTGGGTCCACTGCCCAGCCCTACAAGGGTGCCGCCTAGCCCCCCAAGTGGCCATGCCACATCAGTGATATGTGGGAACTACTCCTTAGCCAATGAGAAGCCTCCATTCAAGTCGGTTTGATCAACGGACAAGATTTGATGCCGGTGGATTCATGGGCCCATTGTCATAGACTTGGGAGCTCTCCACCGACTTCCCAACCAACTTCCCATCCAAATTTCGACATGTGCTATCCAAGTAACCGCCATTGGGAGCCAACCAGAGCCAGAGGATCAAGAGGTGGTGCATCAAAGGGCCGACCGACGCACCCTAGCGCTGCCCGGCACCCTAGGTCCTCCACCAACCTTGCCACTGCCTACAAATACCCTTCCCCTCACTATACACTATAAATAGTGGGTGTGGAGCTCAGTGGAGAAGTGCCCCATTCATATTCCAAGCTCTTCAAGCTTCTCTTTGCTTTCTAGCTTAACATTAGCTATAGAGTAGTAGTCTAGTAGTGGAGTAGAGCAAGGGCGGAGCTTCTCAGAGTCTGGAAGAGTCTTCTGGGTCTGGTATAGCTCCTTTGTAATTCTTTCATTTATGCATTACTTTATTCAGTACTTTATTCTAGTATTGCTTGCTTTACTTCAAGTACTTAGTCATTAGTGTTCATCATTAGTGAGCTTAGGTGCTTGTTGTTTGGCATTAGTAGCATAGGTTATCTTATCATTAGTAATCTTTCGTTAGTACTAGCTCCACCATTTGGTTAGGGTGCTTTGATATCATTTCATCGGAGCTCGGATCGAAGTAGTAAGTTTATAGATTAAGTGTGGTGCTTAGGCTATAGATTACATGTGGATATGGCTAGGCCTCTGGATAGATTGTGGTAGGTGGCAAGTGGTGAAAGCCTTGTCCATCCTCTATATTCCACCACGATAGGTCTAGTTATTAAATCGTAGGGCTCGTGGTAGACCTTGTCTATTTAACACTCCTAGTTGGTAGGCGGGCTGTGCCCCGAAGTACTATCACATTTCTCCTAGTTATTTGTTTACCCTTAGTTACTAGAAAGATATATCGCTTGCTCTCCCACCTAGCTATCTCTGGTTAGCTTGTTAGTGGTAGTTAGTTTAGGTAGTTCACACTCATATTTCACTATCGTTCACCTACCTAGGATCAACTCAAGCCTTCCTCTAGCAAATCCTAGTCCACTTATAAATTCTAGCCTTCCGCCTTCCTATGGGATAAATTATAAATTCGACACTCGGTACTCACCAAGCGAAGTGCTACAAGATAGTTCTGTGCGCTTACGAAAACCTCCAATAGTCGTTCAGAAATATCAACAAGCATTTCTAGCACATTGCCGGTGAAGGCAACTGGCCTCGGATTTATAAGGCTAAATCTGTTAGCTAGGTTCTTTTTTGTTATCCTAAGTAGTTTATCCTTTTTTCCTCATATCCTATCACTACCTTACACGATCATGGGTGATAAGTCCATTCATGATTTTTCTGCACCCTCGGCTGCTAATGTAGCCACCAGACCCAATATTATCAATGGGGACGCTAACTTTGAGCTTAAGCCAGCGTTAATTACGATGGTTCAAGCTAGTCTGTTTTGTGGGAAAGCCCACGAGGATGCAAATGCTCACCTTCAACATTTCTTGGAGATTTGTAGCACATTCACCATTAAGGGAGTGGGCCAAGAGGCTATACGTCTTCGCCTTTTTCCCTTCTCTTTGTTAGGAAAGGCTAAGCAATGGTTTTTCTCTAACCGCAACGCTGTAGATACCTAGGACAAGTGTTCGAACGCTTTTCTAGTTAAGTTTTTCCCCATGGGGAAGACTAATGCTCTGCGCAATAAAATCTCTAGTTATCAACAACTAGCAGATGAGTCGATTCCCAAGGCTTGGGAATGAATGCAAGAGTATGTCTCTGCATGCCCACACCATGGCATGGAAGACTGGCTCTTGATCCAGAACTTCTACCATGGATTAGTGCCATTAGATAGGAGCCATTTAGATGCTGCTAGTGGTGGTGCATTCCTTTCACTAAGTGTTGCAGATGCAAAGACGCTGATCAAGAAGATGGTCTCTAACTAAGGATGGAGCGACGATCGACTCCAACCCCGTAAACGAGGTATGCATTCAATTAAAGAAATTGACATGCTTGCAGCTAAGATGGATCTACTCGCGAAGCAAGTGGAACATTATGAAAAAGATGAGTGCCCAAGAGACACTCAAAGCCATGGATTCCCACATGACTTGCGAAATCTATGGAGATGTTTGACATTCGGGCAATTCCTATCCTGAAACTCAAGAGGACCTAAACTTTGTCAACACCGACAACGGGTTCCATCCACAACATCAAGGCTAGAATCAACGCTCCAACAACCAAGGAGGCAACAATTATTACTCTTCTTCTCGATTGAATAATCAAGGTAATAATAGTTATGCTTTCTTGAAAGATCTTGTTTATAGCAATGGTAGAATGACTGATAGTATTAATAAGAAATTGCAAGCTCATGACAAGATGTTGGAAAACATAAATGCTAAATTGGATGAATTTTCTTCTGTCTTAAAGAATCAACTTAGTTTCAATAAGATGATAGAAACCCAATTAGCTCAAATTGCTTCTACTATCCCATCCTATGAAAAAGATAGAATTCCTGGCAAACCTGAGGGAACCGTGGAGATAGCCAACCTTGTTACGGCAAGGTATGACTTCTCTGAGAATGGTTGGGGATTTCCTATTAAGAAAGGTGATCCTGGGAACCCAATCATTACTTGCTCCATAGGCCCCCACACTTTTCATAATGCCATTTGTGATCTAGGGTCTAGTATTAACATCATGTCTAAGGAAACTTATGATAAGTTGTTTTATACTACCCTAGCATCAATCTCAGTTTACTTACAATTAGTCGATCAATCCACCCGTTATCTCGAGGGAGTAACCACTGATTTATTAGTTATTGTTAGGAGTGCTTATGTTCCTATAGATTTTATGATCTTAGACATGGGTAACGCCGAGGATACACCTTTAATCCTTGGTCGTCCTTTCCTTAATACTGCAAATGCTTGCATATATGTGGCTTCTGGGCAAATCCAATTCCACTTTGCTAGAAGAAAAGAAATATTTTCTTTTGCCACTGGACAACCCCTCTTTGATGAGAAACAGGTAAAGAAGAAGCATTCGAAGAGAATCAAGATGAAGAAACCAAAGCCTATTGAAGAACCAGAGAAACCTGTCAAGAAGAAGAAGAATAGAAAGAGATGGCGTAAAAAGAAAGATCTATCCTCAAACTCGTCATCCCTTGATCCTGATCCTGGCAAGGCCTCCGAGGTGGAACAAGAGGAAACACCTCCACCAAAGGATGAATGACCTTGAGCCCAACAAAAAGGTAAGTTTCCTATTCCTTGCATTTATTTACCGCATTTCGTTAGTTGCATTTCATTTCCAATAAAGTTGCTTTACATTACATGATAGGTTAGTTGCATTCAGCTACTCTATGTTAATAAATAAAGTCTGTAGTAGCTAATGCCTGATAGGATAGATATGCATTTAAAGCAACACATATGAAAAAAATATTTAGTAATAATGAATAAAAATTCAGTAGCATCCCTACTGAATAAGTTATCTAGTAGTTGTAGGTTTAGCAAGTTATTTATGCATTCTAGTAGTATTAGTTAGTCAATAAAGAAAAGAATCAAAAGAGTCGCCAGAAGACATTCCAACCTATGCAAAAGCCAAGCTTGGGGGAGACGTCTCTCCCCGCTCAGGTATGAAAATCTTAAACCCTCTTGTTACATTCATGTTTACTTTATATTTCAATATTCATGATCATAGAATGTAGAGAGGAGTGCCTTTAAATTATTTTGAGAGAAACTCTGCTCTAATAAAATGATGATAAAATTATATGGAGATGATGAATAGTTGCTCTGTGATACTTTGCAAAAGCTTGTTATACAACCTTATACTTCTTAAGTTTTGAGCATGATAAACTTAGAGTTCATCTTAAGTTGAATGCTTTCATGGGTTGCAAATGCTAGAACCAAGAATAGGCTTTTGTGAGATATGTTGTAGATATGATTAGAGTAAATCTTTGAACCTATCTGAGGAATGGTAAAGACAACCTAGAGTTTTGTTTTGCAAAATTCTAAACTCTCTTGCTATAAGTTCCTCAATGGTGATAAATTCCTACCAAAGCTAAATACTTATACACACATACATGTTAAAGCCACCATAAAAGCTGCTTGTTTATTTTGAGCTTTTTCAAGACTTGTTGATCTGAGTAGAGAAATTTTTCATGCCTTTTGATCAAGATCACATACACCCACATATTTATGCTATTCCTACACTAGGGATACGCATCCATACATGCATTCCATTTAGTATTGCTCTATGAGAATCAAAGTTACCTTTCTATGCTATCTTACATCAAAAGAGAGGCATGGGCTACAGAAAAAATGAGAGAGAATAAAAGAGCAAAAAGCTCTAGTGTTCAAAAGAGAGAGAGTGAGTAAAACAAAGGTAGCCATGCCATCTCAAAAAGAAGCTAGAGAAAGGAAACTTCTCAAAGGAGTACCACTTCCACCAAATATACCACACACATGCACCTGTTGATCAATTTGTATGATTTGTTGCTCCTTGTGATCCAAGTGTTTGACTTAGCAATAAATTCAATTCAAGTAAGCTATAGGATAGAAATTAAGGCTAAAATTCATGGCCTTGGTGAGGTTTTCAAACACCATTGAGTGACTTGAGTGTACCATCTGAGGAACTTAGGCAAGTTTTCTTTCAAATCATTTGAAAACCTCCAAGAAGTTTGAGCTAAACCAAAGTAGACAAAAACTATCTATCTAGCTACACATTCTTGCAATTGCTTGTGTCAAGGTGAAAGCTATAAGTCCCACATTGCTAAGACTGATGGTGAAATTTCTAAGTGCTAACATATTCAACTCAAGAGATAGTATTTGTTTGTATAGAAGTCTTTGCAGGGCGTTACATATGCAACTCCTAACCCAACAACCTATTCTCTACTAAACTCGTATCTTTGTTGAGGACAGCAAAGGGGTAGCTCGAGGGAGCTTGTTGACGGTCACTAACACCCATTTTAACCATCAACATTTCACCCAAAAGCATGGTAAAGTGAGGTAAATCATCATCACATGTGTAGAATTATGTTTATAATTCACCTAGTTCCACTTGTGCTTGTAGAATTATTTGTATGCAGGAAATATAGCAAAGTTTGGCCAAAATGGTGACAAATATGGACATATGGAGCAAGTGGACGTGGCAGGAGGCCTTAGGCCCACTTGGGCCTGCCGCCTGACCCCACAAGGTTAGGGTGCTTTGATCTCATTTCATCGAAGCCTGGATCAAAGTAGTAAGTTTATAGATTAAGTGTGGTGCTTAGGCTATAGATAACCTATGGATACGGCTAGGCCTCCGGATAGATTGTGGTAGGTGGCAAGTGGTGATAGCCTTGTCCATCCTCTATATTCCACCATGATAGGTCTAGTTATTAAATCATAGGACTCATGGCAGACCTTGTCTATTTAACTCTCCTAGTTGGTAGGCAGGCTATTCCCCAAAGTACTTTCGCATTTCTCCTAGTTATTTGTTTACCCTTAGTTACTAGAAAGATATATCGCTCGCTCTCCCACCTAGCTATCTCTAGTTAGCTTGTTAGTGTAGTTAGTTTAGGTAGTTCACACTCATATTTCACTATTGTTCACCTACCTAGGATCAACTCAAGCCTTCCTCTAGCAAATCCTAGTCCACTTATAAATTCTAGCCTTCCGCCTTCCTGTGGGATAAATTATAAATTCGACACTCGGTACTCACCAAGCGAAGTGCTACAAGATAGTTCTGTGCGCTTACGGAATCCTCCAATAGTCATTAAGAAATATCAACAGCCACCAGCTAATCCAACAAGATCAAGTTTTCTAACATGGCCATTACAGAGATGGGGGGTCGACATTGTAGGTCCATTGCCAACAGCGCCCGAGAATGTACGTTTCGCTGCAATAGCCCTTGAGTATTTCACAAAATGAATCAAAACCCAAGGCACAGGCGAAAATCACCTCTGGCACCTTAACTAGTTTCATGTGGCAAAGGATCATCTGTAGTTTTGGGGTCCCGACTTACATAACAGTTGACAACAGGAAGCAATTTGACTGCACAGAGTTTAGAAATATTCATAGTGAGTTAGGAATCAAGCTAGCATTCGCCTCTGTCAACCACCCAGAAAGCAATGGAGCAGTCAAAAGGGTGAACAACTTGGTCTTCATAGCAGTCTTGAAAGCACAATTCAACTTTCCGAAAGGAAAATGGTTACAGGAACTAATCACTTTTGTCTAGCGTCACAACATCTCTCATACTAGAACAACGGGGTTCACTCCTTTTTGGCACTTATACGGTGAAGAAGCAATCACTCTAGAGGAACTCAAGCTAGGGTCTTTCAGAACAGAAATTGCAGCAACCATGCCAATACAGCGATATGTGGAGCTTGAAGTCATGGAAAATGCCAGGTTATAGGCTGCATCAAACCTTGACAAATACCACAAAGAAACCAAGACCTGGAGGGACAAGACAGTTATGCGAAAGAACATCAACCTAGGAGACTTGGTGCTCATTCCTGATACGGACAAGCAAGGCAAGTTGCAATTCGAGTCGTATGGCCTGTTTGTAGTGGCAAACATGATCAAGCCAGGAGTATATAGGCTAATCAACGAAGAAGGGATTGAGACAAGCCACACTTGGAACACAGACAATCTACGTCGCTTCTACCCTTAGCTTAAGGCTCACTCATTTTTGCCCCTAGAGGGTTGTAATTTTTCATTCCACCTTTTCCTAAACATGAAAGGCAGGATCAGCACTCTTTTTCCTCATAGGGGAAGCCTTTGCGAAAAGGCGTGAGGTTTTTTAATGAGGTGATCCTTTATACCCCACTGAAACAGTTTAAGCTTACTTTTCCCCAAAAAGCTATCTAGAAAGTCAAATGTCGAAACAAAACCTGACCTCAGCAGGTCTCGGATATCGATGATGGTAAGCATCGAGCTAGGTTGCACCATTATACACTCATGCAAAATGTCACAATCGAAAACTTCGCAACCATGAAATCAACCTAAGGGCTGAACAAATATTTTGCATCACAAAAAGAAGTGCGAGCGAAAGTGAAAGGCCTATGAGCCATTAGAACATTTTGCACCACCAAAAAGGAGTGGGAGCGAACATCAAAAGCCAAGTGGACACCAGAACCATTCACACCACCAAAAAGGAGTGGCGATGAATGTCAAAGGCCCAAGAGCCATCAAAGTGTTCTGTTCCACAAAAAAGGAGTGGGAACAAACGTTATAAGCCCGAGAGCACAAAAGCCTATTCGCACCACCACAAGGAATGGGAGCAAATGCATACATACGCAAAGGACAAATGTAGCTAAGAGGAACACCAAGCCATGTACACACAAGTACAATTAAGGACAAATGCAGTTAAGAGAGACACCAAACATTGGTGGTAATTGTAACCACCCACCGCAACAACCAGAATTAACAACCCCGAGACCCTAGAACCCTATAAATAAGACGCTCAGGGCTCCCCAGACTCCAGATCAAGTTTCAGTTTAGGATAAGACATTAGCATAGCCACCCATGCCGCTGAGAGTGGATGTGATAGCACTTTAGGGGTCCTTGCACATGGGGGCAATGAGTGGGCTTGAGAGAGTATCAAGGGTCTTTGTTCTCGCTGAAAGAGTGAGATCTCGAGCATGGGACAGAAGGTTGTACAAGCATAAGGTAGTCAGTAGAAAAATATAGATGCTGCAAGAAAACACGTAAAGACTGAGATGGATACTGTCCAAAATGAGCATGTGCCCGGTCATCGCCATGCACAGAGCTAAAAGATGAGGCAACAGGATGAGGATGGTTCACTACGACAAGCAAGCAAGGAGGGATGTTGTAAGAAAAAATGTACCATCCCCCCATTTGGTGAAACCAGACCTCAAAACTCCACACCTCCAAGAGACTACATCCTTGTAATAGCTCTGGGCTGATAAGCGTGACACCACAGCGACGCACAATAATTTAATTAATTCGCCTAGCAACTTAGCCAATTCGCTTGGGCAAACTAATGATATGAGGAAGATGTCGTGATCCAAGAAGTCAAAGGAAAGATACCAATTGCGCATATCTGTCAATACACCGAACAATAGCTATAAATGTAAAAACACCCTATCGGTACTTCGAAAGCACAAAACACATTGTTATAGATTCGCAAATCCCCTCGCCACGCAACGTTGGGGGATGGCTCCTTCTCGATATAAAACGCCCCAAGGGGCTAGCACATTAGTCCTTCGCGTGATCGCATATTCGCCTAATCCCCTCACCACACAATGTTGGGGGGATGGTATCTTCTCGATATAAAATAGGTCGAGGGGCAGGCACATTAGTCCTTCGTGCGATCGCCTATTCGCAAAATCCCCTCGCCACGCAAGGTTGGGGGATGGACCCTTCTCGATACAAAATGCGCCGAGGGGCTAGCACATTAGTCCTTCGCATGATCGCCTATTCGCTCAATCCCCTCACCATGCAAGGTTGGGGGGTACGGTGCCTCCTTGATACAAAATGCGCAGAGGGGCTAGCACATTAGTCCTTTGCACGATTGCCTATTCGCAAAAAACCCTCGCCACGCAAGGTTGGGGGGATGGCGCCATCTTGATACAAAATGCGTCGAGGGGCTAGCACACTAGTCCTTCGTGCGATCGCCTATTCTCCTAATCCCCTCGCCACGCGAGGTTGGGGGACGGCGCCTCCTAGATACAAAACACGCCGAGGGGCTGGCACATTAGTCCTTTGGGTGATCGCCTATTCACAAAATCCCCTCACCACACAAGGTTGGGGGGACAGTGTCTTCTCGATACAAAATGCACTGAGGGGCTAGCACATTAGTCCTTCGCATGATCGCATATTCAAAAAATCCCCTCGCCACACAAGGTTGGGGGGCGACGGCGTCTTCTCGATGCAAAACACACCGAGGGGCTGTCATAGAAGTCTCTCACGTGCTCGTATATTTGCCTAATCCCCTCACCTCGCAAGGTTGGGGGGAGACTGCGCCCTTTCAAAAAAAACAAAAAAACAAAAAAACCCAAGGAAGCCAATCGGCAAAAGCGCAAGGCGTAGTAAAAACTAATATACATTCAAAAACATTCGAAGAACTTTACACACTAAAAAAGGCAAAGTTACAAGCATGGCATATCTCCTACACACCAAACTATGCTCCGCCCCTTGCAGGGTGAAGATAAAAATTGTATCGACGGTTTTCCAGATCCAGTGTCATTTCTTCAATGGGCTCATCTTTGGGATCCCTTAGACTAGATGTCGAGGGCTCCCCGTGGTCTCACCTAGATTGATCATGATGGGCCTTTTGCTCCTCCAAAACAGCCGGACCAAACTCCGAATAGAAAAAACTATTAAGAAATTCTTCCTTCCTAAGCATGCGATTGAAGCCCGACCTCAGGAAACCGGTCATGCTAGAACCTAGGAGCTTCTCGTGATGGCGAGACCAGGAAGCGCCTCCACCATAAAAACGGTTGCAATTTGAAACTATCCAAAAACATCATTGTCACCAAACCGACCAATTTATAAGAGCACAAGTACAAAAACAATCGCCGAAATGATCAAATTCTCGAACTTGAGCCCATATAAACCCGATAGTCAACTGAAATCTCAAAGGATTTCAAACCAACTTGCATACAACCAAGATCATAGTAATTCAACATAACATATCGTACGTTACAACATTTCACAGACATTCGCAAATAGATTACATCATCACAGAGTCATCGTTATTACAAAACTAGTCTTGTAAAACATGCGGAAGCAAATAGTTTAACTTACACACCCGAGTTCAAATACACATACTGGTTCGCTGATCACAGCCCACAAAAGCATTCAGATAAGAGAACAGAGATCATGCCCATGATCTAGTCTTCGTCACCCGCTGGGTGGAGACAATACTTACAGAATCCCTGATATAGAAGGTCATCTGCAACAAGAGGGAATAAACCCTGAGTATGGGAATGTACTCAACTAGACTTACCCGTCCTAAACCAAAAATAAATGACACCAAGGAGTATGCAAGGCTTTATCAGTGGATCTTGCTGAACAACCTTTTTGCATAAAAGCTTGAGTAACCATTAGCATTATTCACCTGTACTAGCATTGACTTTTAGCCATTACCTACCATCTATATTAGCACCTGTACTAATCAACCATTTGATTTAGTTGCAAACAATAATAACCATATCAGGTATTTCATGGCTCATCATCATTCTTATCATCATTATCATCATCATTTAACCATATCTTTATATTTAGTGAATCTACGTTGCCGCTGCTCAAGTCAAGTTCTCACTATCCGGGAGAGACGGCGATTCGAATCGATTCCTATCTAGCTGGAGGTTTATTCCTAACACAAACCCTGCTTCCCCCGTCAGGGTCGCAAACAAGTCACCTTTGGCACAACTCAGGAGAAATAAAAGAAAAGTCACGGGTTCGGGCCGCCTGGCATTCTTAGAGAACCACTCTACCAAGGGTGATCGGGCCTTTAACCCGCCTTTGGGCTTACGCCAATGGCTCTCCACACATCCTTACTACCTCCAGAATGCCCCAACCCCCACGGTTCCGGCCTGAGTTGAGCTACTAGGCTTCGCGGTCGGAACGACTTATCCGGCCAGCTAAGTGTTAGGCTACGTTCAACATGACCTGAGAACGTATAGCGTATCGGTCCTTAAATGACACAGACGGAGTCACTATGTTCAAACCTACACAAGACCCCGCCCGGTCTTAATTCATTATTCACATGGTTCTTTTCCACGATAGCAAATATAGCCAACCGTGATCCACCTCATCCTAAAGCTCGCAGGTGACAGGAAATCACCCGACTTCTACCACACTAAGCATGGCTAAGCATTTAACCCGTTCCTGAACTTAAATAGGATTCAAGTGCGATATCTGGACAAGGATAGATATATAATGCAGCAATTGGTTCCAACCAATTCCTATACTTAATGCAGCATCAACAATAAAAGATACTCAATATATTTGTAAAGACATGGGAGACTTATAATGCTCCGGGGCTTGCCTTTCAGGAAAGAGGATGGACGGTGGTCAGGGCACTTGGGCAACTCCTCCTCGGCGGCTGCTTCTTCGGTTGCCTGCACCTCGGGCTCCTCCTCCTGGCTCGCTCCCTCGAACTCCAGCAATGTCACTCCCTCCGGCACACCTATTGCATGAATGCGCAAGATAAATATCATGGATGCACATGAACGAATGTCAGGGATGCTCGGGGAATGCGCATGTTCGTTGTAGTCTACATATTCCAACTTAAGCCCTATTCAAATCACTTTACTTACCAAGTTTATACAACCTAATGTATAATTGCTCATCTTTAGTTCATGACCTAGCACCTGCACCTAAGCATATTCTCAACTTAGGCTAACCCCTAAACAATCAATGATAACATTGCACAAGCATACACTCAAGCATTTGTATTTCAAGACAATGAAGACTATGTAGCGGTACAGTAAACTAGCCATAACTGGAGATTTATAAATCCAAATAACATGCAACAAAATAATTTAGAAAGCTTATGAAATTGTCTACAATTCATTTTTAGACCCCTAAGCATGATTCAACACTTTACCAAGTCGAATTCATAAATCAACAGAACTCTGTCAACACAAGACAGAGAGTAAGCAAAACTGGAACCTAACTTTAAACAGCTGTAGTTTCTAAACTACTAGGCCAAATGCCCTCAAATTTTGACAGGAGCTAGATACATAAATTATCTACAACTCTTGTGTTCATCGCATTCACAGAAAACCAAAATATCATGGGGAACTTCCTAAAGTCCCTAGATCTGTCCAGAGGGACATAATGCAAACGAAATAATTAGTAACTTATGATGTAAACACATAATTGGACAAAACTAACTCTACTCACATATCACTCATATCACATGAACACCAGAAAGTAGGGTGTTCATCACCAAAACATTTCTTTTAATACCTTTCTTAATTTATTTAATTAATTAGAGGAAATGGTAAACATATATTAAAACTACACCATTAAATCTACAAAAATTACAATAGCTACTACATGCTCTAAATAGACTACCATAAAAATTTCACACCATTTGAGTAAGTATAACAGCCTATACAAAAATGATAAGGCATAATGGCTTAAAATGGCATAATTAGGAAACCCTAATGAAAAGTGTCAAGCAATAGATTTTATATTTTTCTTAGCATCCTTAAGGTACTAAGATACTACCTACCAAGTTTCATGGCCATAGGATTTCTAGATAATTTACAAAAATTCACACAAGTATCCACCAATGATAAAAGAAAAATCTATAACTCAAAAACTACACATGCAATGACTCTCAAATTTTAACCAGATCTTCTACTGAGCAATACTAGCTTACCCACAAAATTTCACAATTTTTGGATCACAGAAACTCAAGATATGATTTAAACAAGTTTGCATGCGTTCAAAAACACATTTCAAGTTCCTATTTAATTCATCCAAAATTTCTACATCATGTGCTCATGACATATTTTTATTAAATACTAGACTTCACAGAGAGTCTAACAAAATTTGAATCACACCATTTGGATCTACACATTTGGAGTTACAAAATTCACAAAACAGCATTCAAAACTAGAAATATTTAAACTAGCTTCTACTACTCAGTCACTGACAAGCGGGGCCCTCGGGTCAGACGACCCCACAGGTCAGCGAGAGGAAACAGGGGAGGCGGCGTTCGATGGCGTGGCGGTGGTCTAGCTCGCCGACGGTGAGGACTCCGGTGACACCAAGGCCACCTACGTGCTCTACGGAATGAGGGGAACCGATTGGTGCTACCGGCGAGACCTAAGACCTAGCGGAGGTGGCTCGTCGCCGGTGATGGCGGCACGGCAAAGCTCTGGCGCGAGCTGCCGGCGACGGCAAACCATGGCTGGCTCAACCGAGCTCGGTATGAGCTTCAGGAGGGCACAACCATGCTACCCAAGCAAAGAAAAGGGGATGGGAAAGCCTCGGGGGTAGTTGGCCGCGTGGAGCTCCAACTCCGGCGAGACCCCGACATGGTGGTGGTGGTGGAAACGGCAAATGCGCCCTTACCAAGACCCAATCGGCACGTCTGAGAGGTGGAGGAGGTAGAGGAGGACACGACGAAGCTGTTTATGAGCTGTGGTTCGCGATTTTTGCGGCGGTGAGCGAGCTAGGCGATGGCGTGGCTTGCTCGGCAATGGCGGAGCGGCTGAGCTCGCTTGCTGCACGCGGTGGAGGCGATGGAAATGAGAAAATGGACTATGAACCGGTCGGGCAGGCGCGCGGGGGTGTTCACGTCATGGCCAGCAACGCCAGGACAGCCACGGCGCGTGGTCGTGCGGTCAGACGGCCGGCGACGGGTGGCGCCATGCGTCGGGCATTTTCTGAAAACGGTCGTCACTGTAGCTTGCCTGAAACTCTGATTCAGTGATCCATCAACCGACTGACAGATGAAGTTTGACAGTGATTAACTCCTAATCCGTTATGATATAGCTCAAGGTGTAATTGACAAAGTTGAACATCTACATGTGCACTACAACTTTTACAATTGGGGCTCGAACTGGTTTGGCTTTGTTTGTAAACTACAGAGCTCTAAACTGGGGTACATGAAAACTGAAATTCAACTAAGACTTAGAAATATTTTCAAGTGATGAATCAGCCTTCAATACTGACTTGTGGGTCCTTTTTGAACATGTTGTGCACATTTTCATGACTTGGCTTCTAAACAAAGTTTGTTCCTTATAAAATTTGCTACAACTTTGCTTTAGGTTGCTTAGACATGCAAACATCCTAAGCTACACTTTTTAAACAGTCAAACAAAAGGGTTTAGGGGTCAAAACAAGTCAAACCACTATTTGAAATCACAATTAGGCAACATGGTCAACATGAACAATGTTCCAAATGACATTCTAAGTGTCACTAAGTTGTTTAAGAGAATTATTAGCCACACCACACATTGGTCACACAAGAATCAAGCAAGGTATGTACTGAAACAATGAAAAACACATGAAATGTTACACTTGTTTCATAGTCATGTTTCACATGTTTCATGATCTTGTTGCATAGTATGAACTAACCATTTTTCACTAAAGTGAGTTACACATGTTGCACTTGAGTGTTGCACACTATTCATTTCATAAAACAAACACACATGGAATATAAACATGTGTTGTAATGTTTCACAAGCATGTTTCATGCAATATAAGCTCATGAATGGATGAATGATGCTCATGTTTATGAAATGCAAGTGCAAATGTGGAAGCCAAACACCTGGGGTGTTACAATCATCTGTTCTCAGTTATCAATGCCGCATTCTCTTCGGCATTAGTGGGGCAGCGCTTCACCTTCTATTAATTGTGGTTACCTTTTGCATATCCCAAGATATCTGCCACTTCGCCTGGTAGCTATAGATACCAGCCAAGGGCCCTAGCCTCAAACCCACATCTCACAACTATTTCTATTCTCTACGCTTCTCCGCCTTCACAAACCCTATAGCAGTTCCTTTCTCCTTTCACAATCTAGACCAGCACCCATGGAAGGAGAGGATCACCACGGCAAGCGCGCAGTGAAAGATCTCTTGGAGGAGGAGGTCCCGGTCGGCCAGCGGCTTCATCGCATGAGGTAAGACTGAACGCTCCCATCCATAGCAAGAATCATCTATTATTGCATCTACAGGTTTGTCCTCAATGATAGCCTCCGGCCACTTCCTTCCAAGGCTAGCGAGCCTTCTACCGCTGCATCTGCTGCTGCCCCAGCGCCGGATTCATCGTTGGACTCCTCCAACTCTTACAACGGTGACGACGCTCGGTGTTTCCTCTAGGAGTGGAGGACGGCCAAGGACCGTTACTCCAAGGCAACTAAGGAGAACAGTCAGCTTGAGAGCCACCTCGAGGCCTCTCAAGCCACCCTGCTCGCCACTGAGGAAGAGGACAATGCTGTCCGAGCGTAATTGGCTGAATCTGACGCCATGGTGGTGGGTAAGATGATCTTCAAGAAAACCTCCATTCTCACTCCCTCTGCTTCCATTCTGACAACCCATTTATTCCTGTGATTGCCAGCCCTGACAATCTAGTTGGAGAACCTCCAACTGGCGGCAAACGTGGCTATGGTGGCCGTTAACGCCCGGGGCCCTCTCCTCAACAACCATCTACACGACGTCCTAGTGCGCGTCTAGGAGATCGCCCTTCACGGCGTTTGCCGCGGCGCGTCGGTGGCCCTGGCCGCTACGTAAGTCTAGACCAGGCATGACCTTCGCACCATGGAGCTGGTCTTCCCGATGACCGATGACCCCGACATGCATGAGGACCTGATCGAGGACTTGGACGATGCCGCAGCGGCCATCATGGACATCACCTCAGCCCAGGACATTATAAACAAAGTTTTTGAGTAGTTTGTACTAGGAACAAACTATGAATAAAGTCCTACCTTCTTCATGAACTCGTCTGAGACTGTCATAATGAGGATTGTCTTTGTGCTTATTTTTGCTCTATTAGCGATACATATTGTATCGGCTTTCACCCCTTTGGGTTAATTTTTTGAACTAAAGGCGATAGCCTTCTGGTACCAGCTATTAGAGCCAATGACTGAACAAATCGACTGTCAAGCATTAACCTAGATGCTAGGATAATACTTTTTTAGATATTTTCCATTGATCGCTCTATCAAATTCTTCTCTCCCTTCTAGCGTTTCTAGAATGTAAGCATTGCTAGGCGCACAATGACTAATCCGATAAGGACCTTCCCAATCAGGTGACCATTTGCCAAACTTGTTGTCCTTAGACCCAATCGGTAATTTTACTTTCCAGACTAATTCTCATTCACTAAACTGCTTGTTCTTGACCTTTTTGTTATAATGCCTTGCAACCCTTAACTTATTGGCTTCAATATTCTCAAGAGCACGCAACCGATGACAACTTAAGTCCTCTAAATCATCCATCATTAGATTCTTGTAGACTTCTGCTATCAAATCATTCTGTAATATAACACATCTTGATCTAGTCTGGATTTCCCAAGGAAGAACTGCATTATGCCCATATACTAACCCATAAGGTGATGATTTAATCGATCTATGGCAAGCCATCCTGTATGCCCACAATGCCTCATTGAGTGTTAAGTACCTCTTCCTTTGTTGCTCCTCGATTTTCTTCTTAATCAATTTAATCATAATTTGATTGGATGCCTCTGGCTGGCCATTAGCCTAAGCATAGTAAGGAGAAGAATTTAATAACTTAATTCCCATACTGGCAGCAAAATCTCTGAACTCTTCTAATATGAACATTGTCCCCTGATTAGTAGTAATAGTTTGAGGAATTCCAAAACGATATACAATATGTTCCTTAACAAAATAAACCATATTCTTCGAGGTTACCGTCTTCAAAGGAACTGCCTCAACCCATTTGGTAAAGTAATCTATTGCTACCAATATGAACTTATGTCCTTTACTTGAAGGTGGAAAAATCTGACCAATTAAATCAATTCTCCAACCTCGAAACGGCCATGGTTTAATTATTGGATTCATACCAATGCAGGCGATTTCTGAATATTACCAAAATGTTGACAATCCTAACACCCCTTGTAATATTCAAAATAATCTTCTAGTATTGTTGGCCAGAAATATCCAGACCTATGAATAATCCATTTCATCTTATAAGCCGATTGATGAGCTCCACAAATACCTTCATGTACTTCACCCATCAACAGTTTAGCTTCTTCTTGATTTAAGCATTTAAGCAACACCCCATCGACTATCTTGTAATATAGTTGATCATCTAACAAAACATACTTAATCAATTTATACCTTAGTTTCCTGGCAACCTTCTGTGATGGATTCTTAAGGTAATTGGCTATTTCAACTCTCCAATCATTAGTCAAGGTTTCACTGCTTAAGATCACTTGAAACACTCGATAACCTGACACATTCTGAGCCAACTGATTAGCCTCTTGATTCTATGCTCCTGGAATATGTTGAAGAGAAATATGGGGAAACTCCTCGAGTAACCTCTGGCATTCATCATAGTATCCCCTCAGAATATCATCTTTACATTCATATAGGCCGATCAACTAATTAATAACCAACTATGAATCTCCAAATACTTCAATTGACTCAGCCTTTATTTCATGGAGAAGTTGAAGTCCCTTAAGAATAGCTTCATATTCTGCTTGATTGTTGGTAGTCACTGGTTTAATTGGAAAAGCAAACTCAAAACTTGCCCCCCAAGGTGAAATAATAATAATACCAATGCCACCACCTTGCTTGCACGATGATCCATCAAAGAACAATGTCCAAGGTTTTAGTTCTACATAGCCAATACTTGGTTTATGGTGCTAAGTAATAAAATCGGCTATTACTTGTCCCTTAACTGCTTTAGATGATTCATACCACAAGTCAAATTCCGATAATGCAAGAATCCACTTTCCCATTCTCCCATTTAATATTGGCATTGATAACATATGCTTTATCACATCAGCCCTAGAAACAACTGTACACTCAGCCGATAACAAGTAATGCCGCAACTTAGTACAAGAGAAATATAAGCATAAGCATAACTTTTCAATAGGAGAATATCTTGTTTCTGGATCCAAAAGCCTTCTACTTAAATAGAAAACAACTCATTCTTTTCCTTCAAACTCATGCATTAAGGCCGATCCAATTGTTTGGCTATCGGTCGATACGTACAACTTAAAAGGTTTATCTAGCTAAGGAGGGACCAACACAGGTGGACACTTCATATATTGTTTTATCTCCTCAAACCCCTTTTATTGTACGTCACCCCATTTAAATTCTTGATCATTTTTCAACTTCAACAAAGGAGAAAATGGCAGAAACCTTTCTGACAAATTTGAAATAAACCTTCTGATAAAATTAATCTTACCAAGCAAAGATTGTAACTCTGTTTTAGTAGTCGGGGGTACTACCTCATCAATTGCTTTCATACTTTTTTAACCAATTTCAATTCCTCTCTTGTGGACCATAAAACCTAAAAATTATCTAGCCAATACTCTAAAGGCACACTTATTAGGATTCATCTTTAAACCAAGTTTTCTTGTGCACTCCATAGTCTCCCGCAAATCAGCTAGATGTTCTTTGTACCCTTTGGATTTCACCACCACATCATCAATGTAGATTTCAACAATCCTATCGATCAACTTATGAAAAATATAATTCATCGCCCTCTAATAAGTTGCACCAGCATTCTTCAAACCAAAAGTCATCACAACCCATTCAAATAAGCCGATTGCTTTAGGGCACCTAAAAGCCATTTTTGCTATGACTTCCTCAACCATAAAAATTTGATTATATCCTGCATTGTCATCCATAAAACTAATAACCTTGTGCCCGGCTGTTGCATCTAACAATATATCGGTTATTGGCATCGGATAACCATCCATGGGTGTAGCCTTGTTCAGATCTCCAAAATCGATGCAAACTCTTAACTTCCCATTTTTCTTATACACAGGAACAACACTCGATATCCACTCTGCATAAGAGCACGGTCGAATGAATTTTGATTCTAGTAATATTTCAGTCTCCTTTTTAATATCATCAAGAACATTTGGGTTAAATCTCCTCGAAGCTTGTTTAAATGGCCGATATCCAGGTTTGATTGGCAACCGATGATCAACAATTGATTGATCTAGACCAGGCATCTCATAATATTCCCAAGCGAAACAATCTTTAAATTCCTTTAATAAATCTATCAATTCTCGCTTATACTCAGGATCCAACTTAGCACTTACATATGTTGGCCTAGGCCTATCTCTAGGACCAATATCTATCTCCTCTAATTTATCGGCCGATGTAAAGCCATGTCCTAGTCTACCATCTATACCATCTATTGGATTATCCATTAAAATAAACTCTCAGAGCCGAATGCTTGGATGGGCCTTTGGCTTTCATCATTGATTTTAATGAAGCCTCCTTCCCATCGCTTGCCAGAAAAACACTCAAAATCTTCTAGTTCCCAATATATTGGATCAGCTATTGCTATACTCACAGAATCATCAGCATGAACTAGCTCAACATCATCTCCGTGCCACTGAATCAAGCATTGATGCATGGTTGATGGTACACAACAATTTGCATGAATCCAATCAGGCCAAAGAGTAAACTGTATGAACCCTTTCCATCAATGGCAAAGAATGTAGTGAGCAAAGTCTTACTTCCAATTGTAAGTTCAACGTTTATTGCCCCCCTGGTCTTGGATGTGTTACCCCCAAAATCCTTAAGTATCATGTTAGTCTCAATCAAATCTCCTGGTCCCTTACCAAGCTTGCAAAAAGTAGTATAAGGCATAAGATTAACAAAAGCACCTCTATCCACCAACATTTTGCTCATCGGCTTCCCATCAACGAAACCTTTCACATATAAAGCCTTCAAGTGCTGATGCTTGACTGGCTTATCAAATATAGCTTGCTGTATCACTATCAATTTGGCAACCATCTCCTCATATTCTGATTCATCAAAATCTGAATAGACTTCTTGATCAGCTGGAGCTCTAAATTCTGACAACAAAAGAAAAGTCATTTGAATATTAGCCGATGGTTGACCATTATCGGCTGTTTGTTTAGCATGTCAAACTTGTGGTTTACTAGATTTTTTAGCCTGTTCTAGCTCTCTATTCCTTAGGCATTGTACCCTTCTTTTTTGACTTCTTGTTAAACCTCCTGGACACCATTGCCCTTCCTACCAAACATATTCTTCCTCATCACCTTCTTCTTCATAATCAGCCCAATTTTGGTCAACAACTCGCTTCCCTAACCGATCATGAACACTTCTATTTTTTAAACGCCGATCCATATTATCATGATGATACTCAATTCGAGCATGGATAGACCGGCGGTTGGCTTGAGATTGCCTAAACTCCCAATATTGTTCACTACACTCTAGGCAATTATTTTTAGTAGGCAATTTCAAACCTTCATTCCAACAATATCTGAAAAAAGGACAATTCTAATGTAATTCAGCTTGTTCTCTTTCATACCTCTCCTCTTCTTTTTGACGCTGATATTCTTTCTCTTCTAACCAACGCTAATAATCCTTTTCTTTCTGCCATTGCCATTTATTCAATAAAATTCAAGATGTAACACGCGGCCTTATGGCCCCATTTTTGGATGTCTTTCTGTGCTCATATCGGCTCTTCTATTGGCCACAACGCCTTTTAATTTCTCTATATTCATCAGCCGATATTTGTATTTCTAGATCAACTATTCCAGTTTCTTTGGCCCTAGTCGATGTTAGAACTTTAGTCTTCCCTTTGAGCAACTTAGCATCAACCATATTCTGATCTTTTGGGAAAGGATTATCATTAACTTTCATCTTCCGAGGTGTATCAAATTTAAGCTTCCCTTACTGAATAGCCCTTTGTATATGTTGCCGGAAAATTCTACACTCATTAGTAGAATGAGAAGTAGTGTTATGAAATTTGAAAAAAACTTCTTATTCTTCAACTGATCAAGAGGTAATATGATATGATTAGCGGGCAATTTGATCTATCCTTTCTCAACCAAGAAATCAAAGAGCTTGTTTGATTTTATGATGTCAAAATCATAACTTTCTTCAACTCCCTTTCCCCAAGGATTGGGAATCATTACTATCTTTTTACCCCAATTCCATTCAACTGCAGCAATCTCCTCTTCTTCATCATCCTCACCATCATCATCAACTAAATATGGATTATAAGCTTTAGCAATTGCGACATTCTTCTAGAACCGGGTATCTCTGCTCATGTTCTAGAATTAGCTATTAAGTGCTGCCACCCATTGAGCCAACTGACCTAAATTCTCAAACTCTTGCCCAAGCAGTTTTTCTCTCCATGTTGGCAACATTCCTTGAACAGCCAAAGTAGCTAGCTGATCATCAGTCAAATTCAATGAAAAGCATAGATTTCTTGTTTCTCGAAACCTCTGAAGAAACTCAGCACCCGATTCATTAGTTCTTTCCCTTGTGGTCATCAAATCTATGATTTTCTTTTCTCCTATCCCAGTATAGAAATATGTATGAAATTTCTTCTCTAGGTCAGTCCAATTGGTAATAGAATTAACTGGTAACAATGAAAACCAGGTGAAAGCTGGTCCTGATAGGGACAAAGAGAAGAAACAAACTCAATGAGCTTCTTTAATGGATGCTTCACCCAACTGAGTAAGATACCGACTGACATGTTCTATTGTACTTGTACTATCTTGACCAGTGAACTTAGCAAATTCTGGAAGCCTGTAGTTCGTAGGAAGAGCAACCAAATCATACCACTCTAGATATGGATGTTTGTACAAAAAGGTCTGCCCTTTTGGTTTTAAACCGAACTAATTCTTCACCATTTCAGTTACTCTGAGCAACAACTCATCAGCATTTGAATTTGGATTTCTTTGTAATTGCTGATCCATCTGCAGATTAAAAATTTGGGTACCTTGATACCCTGGATTTGGAATCATATGAAGGGTATTATAATATGTGCCATAATGATATCCTTGTGGAATCTCTATCTGTTGAGTCCTTTGCTAATTTGTTGCTTGAAGTCTCTGATTGTAAATGTTAGGATCTATATCTCTACGAATCATTTGAACTGATGGTGCTATTTTTTGAGCCGACGGCGGTATTTGGCCTAATGTGCCAAAATTAACCATTTGATTCTAAACTTGCCCTGTCGACTGTTGCACATGCTGCACTGATGATCTAGGATTATACTATATTTGATGAGTAGTAATACCCTAAACTTGCTTAGATGAGCTCTAAACTGCCTGGACATCATCATTGCCAGCTAGTGCCACTTCTTGATGGCTAGTACTGGTTTGATTAGTCCCCTGAGTTGATGGATGTGGGATGTTGTAATAAGCCGGTCCAATATGATCAATTGGATATCCATGAAACACCTCTTTCATGATATTGTGAAATATGTTCAAGAAAGTTGTATTATGATTCAACATGGCATCATGAATAGATTTGTTGACAGCATCTACAAAGAAATGTCTATCATCAGCTTCATCTGTATCTGACTGCCCATGTATCAAAACTCTTGGAAGTGGATATTTCTGAACAACTTTATTGTCACATGTCTTGGTATAGGACAACAAACACTTGTTCTGAAACTAGTCTATAGCTTTACTAATGACATCTTTATCCTCATCAGGTAAGTCTTCATAAGGCACAATAAGAATGTCCTTGTTGTGAGCTACCTTGGCGATTGTAGTCTCACTGGGCGTGCCAAAACGCGTGTCGGCGCAAAAATGTGGTGATGCGCCTGACACACTGCAAGCCGGATGATCTAAGCGGAGTCAACCTAGAGATGTGCTTGGCTTCAACACAGGACCAGTCGATCCTGAAAATCCCAAAAGTGTGCTAGTCAATTTGACCTGCAATTGACAAGGAGAGAAAATTTTATCAATAATTTAGGGTGGAACATGCCGATGGTACCCAAACAGTTCCAAGTATGTTGCTTCGAGAGCAGCCAAACAGGGGAATCGACTAGATAGCCGATACGAAGAGAAATCGACTATTAAGGATTGTGATGCTTGTGGGTCATGATTGATTTATGATAATAAATACAAAGCATCCAGATATAAGTAACATCATCAGCTAAATGAATATAACCAGTGTAAAGCATTGAGCCGATAAGTTTAACGAGAAAAGATATAACATGCGAACAAATCGACTGTCTAGTACAAATGAATCTACAAACACTCTGAATCTAATCTGTTACCATCAACAGTGAGGTTCGACTAGATCGATACAGCTATGATAATGATAACAAACTAAAGCCAAAGAATCCATAAAACCATCTGTATATTGATAGGTTCATGAAAAACATGCTATATGTGTGAAGGCACAGGCAAATCGGCTAAAATAGCCGATGCATGCATAGCAAACAAACAGAGTACATATCACGATCATGAACAAAGCCACTAATTGATGATCTCTAATCCAAAGTCTTACCAGTGAGGTTCGACCGGGTCGATGTAGCTATGGTGGTGTCATTAGATTAGATCTCATTAACTAGTGAGTTTATTCAAGATTAAAACATATCTTTGAATGCATACTATGTTTGATTGGAATAGAGATAAAACAGCCGATCTAGCAGAATTAAGCCATCAATTATGAGATTCGTAGCATGACCAGACTAAAAGATGACCAATTATGATGATATGATGCCGATATATCTCTATCTCAATCAGATAATTTGTTATGATTAATAGAACATTAATAATAACAAGATCGATAACTGATGAATCAACCAAAAACAGTAAGGAAAAACTTACTAATCTTAGCAGATTCGATAACTGGTGATATTGTATTAAACAATAAGTTATTTAACACAAGACCGATAACTTTGATCTATATTATGATTCGTAAGAGATCAATCAGCTGATGCAGCCTTATAAATAATGATACAGATCGATAACTAACCTATATTATACTCGTAAAAGATCAATAGGCTGATGCAGCTTTACAAGTATGATACAAGTCATGACGGTACTCACAGACAAGCCAGAGGTCGATCAGTCGATGCAGCCCTGCTTGTTGAAGAACTTATCGAGATCTACAGTACTCCTACTCTTAAGGGTTGGTGTAAAGCCAAAAAAGTAATAGTATTGATTGATTGTGTGATATTCTTTGACAATAATCGAGGTCCAATATTTATACCCAGAACCTAAACATGAATCCTACTCAAATACAACTCATTACAATTCTTGGAACAAAAGAGAACATTCCTAACTTAAGATAACTTGGACCCTAATCTTTTCCTTTTTTGTAGAGTCTGACATATTTTTCCTCGACGTCATCCATACGTAGTCCATTGATGTTATCTACTGATGTCATCCAAAAAGAGCTGATCCCAGTACCGCATCTGAATCAGCTGATATCAATTAACATCTGATCGATTTCTTGAGGGTACAATCTTAGAAGCTTCAAGTTCCCGCGTTCTCTCTGCTAAAGTTTGGTGTAAACAACAACCTTCTTATGCAGGTGGGTCTCGTAATAGCGAACGAATGTGTTCACACTTAGAGCACACCCGGACATCTTGAGTGCCATAGCATACATGCCAAGCCAGGCGAAGGCATTAGGAGTCAAGTGATGGATTTGCAAGTTGAAACGTTGCAAAAAACTCACCAACAAAGTCCTCACAAGGAAACCGTAGTCCCGCTTCAAAAAAGTCACGAAAAACCATGGCTTCGTAAGGCTCTGGACGGGGCACCTCTTCTTAGCCCGAACCAAGGCACAAGCCATGGAGTGAAGATTTCAGGAGCCCTTGTGCAACATAGTCATCGAGATCCTTCTCGGTCACACATGGCTGGAGTTAGATCCGGCTATCCAGGAATAGCAGCTAGCACGAGGCCAGCCGTTTTGCCTTCTTCACCATCTTCCACAATCTCCACATCAGCATCAGTCTCATTGGTGGCCTCATCATGCAGAGGACCTTGTCTACCTTCACCAGAGGGCTCCGGCATCAAATTAATGCTCTACCGATTCGACGATTGCATCGCCATCTGCTCACGACCGCTTGGCGAATGAGTGCACGACTTTGAGCTAGAGCCATCAGATGAGCTCCCGCTAGACGAACTGTCGCCAAACGATGACTCACTTGACATCTATCTAGATGCATCACATACAAAAACCCAAAACTAGAAAATAGTAAAGAAGCGAAAACAGCGAAAAGCCACAACAATGCAATTACAAAGAAGAAGTAATAGCGAAAAGGTCAAGCGGGACAAAACCGCGAAGAGCTTGGCGAAGAGTGGAGTCCTGATGAACGTAGGCAAGAAACCGGCCAAGCCAAGCGAAAGTCAAAAGAGCAAACACTCAGGTTTCACCAGGAGGCTTGAGGAAGGAAGAGAGCGCAAGGCTCTCCCAGCTAGGGGGGCCTTATATAGCCCCCCAATGGGCGACACGCGCAATGAGAAACCACCACGATGGTTCGCTCAACTGTCGTGATGTTTCAGCTATCGTGAACAGTAACTACCACACGTAGCCCAAAAAAAGAGATAAAATAAAATAATAAAGTCAAACCAAGCAGAAGATGCTCGGTACCCCACTCCGCAATGGTGCATCAAACGCTATGGACCTCCACCCTTCGCTAGGGACGGCGTCCGAGTCCCACAGCACATCCGCGCCTTTAACAACATGAGGCATCCGCACGAAAAGCGAAAGCCTTTTCGCGCGGTGCTGAGGGGCTAATGTTGGGGGCAGGACCGGACTTTGGGCACCCCGGCGGGTCTTGGACGCTGCCCTATTTCGCAAGTGAAGATGCGTCCGTCGTCTTGACATGGCAAAATGGCAAGCACGCATGAATAGGGGGGTGAGAGCTCATGCTGTAGGACCCTCATTTCGCCAAAGTGGAATGATGACAGCAACAACAGCTCCACTTCACAATGTGTTGGCTCAGGCTCATCTTGTTGGTGAAAAATGTTAGGTCCCTGTGCCGCCCTATTGCCCACGATTTGGGGCCGGCCCCCCCTTTTTACATCGACGAATAGGATGACAGCACTGCCGAGTAGGGACAGGTCTTTTTGCCTCAGCAAAAAGAGCAACCTAGTCTGGATCAGCATGTCCAGAGGCATAGAGTCAACTCGAGCTATTCGCCTAGGTGAATAGCTATTGGTTATCCGTTCAGTCGGTTTTGCAAGTTTCACCAGAAGAGGAGTCAACCGCCCTTGCGGAGCTGACAGCCTCCATCCGTCGGGGCCCATACGGTCGGTCAGGGAGCCACACGAGGCAGGGCCGGTCGGTCCCCCAGGATCAGCGCTGCCCAAGGTAGGTGGCGACTCCAGATGGCATGCAAGCCCAAGGCGTCGGGGGATATTCCCCAAATGTGTAGTAGTTGTAGGGGCATCTTGTCCGATAGAAAGCCTATGATCGTGTATAAATAGCCCCCATCAGGGGAGTGTAAAGAGAGGAGGAAAACAAGATCAATAAAGTTGCTTCTCTCATTCCGCATGTTCTTTGTTCTCACTCCATTTCGCTTTTGAGTCCGCTCATGCTACAACCCGGTGTTTGAAGGCTTGAGCCTAGAACAACAAGCAGCACTACTAGTTACTCAAGCAGCACTGCTGCTCGCACTGACCCATGAGCTCACAATTCAATATTTGCCCAAGGAAATTTAGATCGGGTAAATTACTAAGCTTCTTGGGGTAGTATTAAACCTATTCCACCGCTTGAACCACAGTGGAAGTGCACGAGCAAGTAGATCAGGACCAAACCCTAGAATCACCACACATACAAATATAGCACAACACAAATAATAAGAACACAAGTGAGACACCAATTTATCTCATGGTTTAGCTCGCCACTAAGGCTTGCCTATGTCCACGTTGTTGAGGAAGCCACTAAGGCTTTGGTCTCTTTCAACCTTATCCTCTTACTCAAGTCAAGAGCATGAACTCTTGAGATGAGGGGTGATTTCACTAGATGATTAGGGTGATTACAAACCTCCCAAGGCTGCCACACAAGTTGGCAAGCTCCATGGGCGATGCTCTAGCCGGCTAGGAGCAAGCTCCAAGAGTAACAAACACAATTCGATGGCTTGAACACGAACCAAGTGCTCTAGGAGATGAAGAACAGATTGGTGAGCTCGTTAATGTAGTTTGGAGGCTCAAACTCTCATAGATTTGCAAGAGAATCAAAGGGAGAAGCTTGAGGGGTTCCAATGGTGAGTGAGGGAGAGAGAGCTGCTCTGGTCACACTTGGGAAGGGAATGGTCGAGATGACCATTGGGGTGGAGCAGGGAGATGTTAAAATACCTCCCAGCAATCAACGGTCACTTTAAGTCATGGCAGTGCTCCTCACTCACGCGACACTGCTGCTTGCCCACATACATCCAAAAAGATGGAGTGAAAGGCTTGCTATCTTGGCTAGGTATTGAGGATATTTTGGTAGGTATTTGAGCACTTAGTTACACATTAAAGCTTGAGCATTGTATCCCCCTTTTTAGTACGACATACCTACACTCAAGATCAAGAGAATATAATTATTTCAACCACTTGAGTCTTCAATGTCTTCATATGCCATTTCTTCAATCTTGTGATCCTTGCTTGAATATCTTCTAGATATGAATGTTGAGATCAATCAAGCTTTAGTTTGATCGCTTAAATTGACATATATGAATCTACGTCAATATGGTCAAGCCAATTTATGATTACTTGTATCCTCTTCATTTTGGCTTGACATTCCTAACACTCACTTCAATATCCATCTTCATTCTTCTAGCTTGATCAAATCAATGCAAAGCGATTTTCCAAGACTTTATCCATACCAGCAAACCAATGTAGAGACTGATTTATATCCAATATGAGTTGTGTCCTTTGTCATTTGACCTTTGCTTGGCATTTCCTCACTTATGCATACTTGATTCATTCTTCAATCCTTGATCAAGGCTAATCCCCTATCAAACTCTTCTTGTTCATGCAAAGCAACCCATTATTGAGACTAATCCAAAATCATCAACTCATATCTCATTTACCATTTGCCAAATATGCTTGCTTTCTCATGATACTATGATATCCCACAACATAGAAGCCATTTCGTCAACTCCATTTGCATTGTTGTCTATTTCTTGAACTAGATTGTTTCCATGATCTTCCAACACAACAATACACAACTTTGGCCTTCATTTGAACACTATGTGGAATACCATCAAGTTTGCTTTCTTGTTAGTACTACAGATTGACTTATCACTATCGCCACTTTCACTGCCATAGTGATAGAAGCAACAATGTGATACTTGCACCATCGGTTAGAATGATAGCGAGGCCTCCTAGAACTAAAATCGACAGTTCAGACTTCTACCACCGACGGGTTAACGATAGATGCGGTAGTGGTGTTGGGGCTGTATTTCCTCCATCGCATTAAAAGCTGGGCCAACTAGGATACACATTTTGTCTGCTAGCCCTAAAGTAGCATTTGGTCAATCGGCGGTAAATTCAACACGAGTGTTGAATTGCCCCCAACTTCTAAGGGCGTCAAATCACCATTAGCCGTGTACCCACTGCTCTACATATACTTCAGGCCTAGTGCCCTCTAAAATGACCCCTCTTGTTCATCCATCATCCCTTTCTCTTTCATTCTACAAATGTTGGACAGACCCATCAAATTTCCAAACAGCCCGTCGTCCAGCGAGGATGAATTGCCTTTCCACCACTCCTCCGAGGAGAACGTCTCCTCCGACAATGGGATGTCTGATTATAGTCCTCCATGGAGCTCCGAGAAGGAGGACCCAGAGGAGGAGGACAAGGAGAATGAGGACAAGGACAACGTCGACGCTGAAGACGACGACGATGACTCTGATGACGACTCCGACTCTGACTTCACCTCGCCTCCTCCCAAGCGAGTGAGGATTAAGTAGTTTATAGTTAGTATAAGTAGTTTTAATAGTTTAGGTTAGTTATTATGCTTTCGGATGAGTACAATCATATACTCGTCTAAATTGTATCTATATGTTAGATATATATAATCAATCAATGAAAAAAATTCTATTCGAGCAGATTTGATCTCTTCAATGCCACCTTTTTTATATGCAATGCAAAGCAAGTTCTTTCTAATACTACTTCCAAATGCTAGTGCACGGATTTGATCTCTTGACAAATGTTTTTTTAATTTTTCCGTATATTGGTGAATGAAAAGGGAAAAAAACTATCATGTATGGTTGCAGTTGTTTCCAGGAGCATCTAAAAGCAGTTTAACCGCTGACAATCGCCGTATTATAGCCTTGGATTAGCGTGGCAATGGTCGTCTTAATACGGACAATGTTTAACTTATCTCGTGCCGTCTGTTCTCGCTGTCGATCAATCTAGACCGTCCGTTTGGCAACAAACCTAGAAGCGCCTGACCCATTCCCAACTCCCGTCAGGTCCTGTTGGTGCCTTGGTGGTGGTTCGACCAACTAAAAACCCCAATACAAATTAGTTCTCCCCACCCATTGTTGCTTCATCTTCATTCTCCCCACCCGTTGCTTCATCTTCATTTTGACCCATCGCCTATACTTGACATGCCTCAAGCACCTTGCATTGTCATCGTGGACAACGCCCCATGAAGGTTAGATGGATTCGATCACCCCCTGTTTGCATTTGGTTCCAATTGGTTTTGGGTTCAGTATCAGTTTTATTCATATTAGGAATTTCTTGATTGCAACAGATGTCTTACTTCGAAAGAAGCCATTTCAATGTGAGCAACCTTGTGTTTTGGCGGTTAGGGGTGGCACCAGGACCCCAGATGATGTTGTTTGCTACTTGGGGATGGAGCATTCACCCAGACCGGCTGTTGATTGTTGAAGCTGAGTTTGTCACCTTCTCAGACCATAAAATTTGACAAGAATCGTTCAATACTCTGTTTGTGGAGAGATTTTTGTGCTTTTCAGGACTAGATAGGACGTAGACATACTTTATAGATATAATGTGTTTGTGGAAGGAGATGTTGTCATCTTCGCTATGGTTCACTACCTCTGGCTTTCGATACCGCATCAACCAATTGAGTACCTTAGCAATTGCCTACCCATCCGACATTAAGTCTTAGAATTTATAAAAACATTTATGTTAATGAAGTTTTATATGTACTGATGAAACCTCTGGATTAGTATGTATGAGTACTGCATAATCGTTGAACTATCACTTCGGTTGAATTGTTAATTCAATTAGTTGGTCTTGATTGTGGTCCACATGTACACCTCTATATAAGCACAGATAGTACCCTGAACCAGCGGTGACATATTGGTGGTCCTTAACTCACACTTTTAACCGCCAACACTCACATAAAATCCACTGAAATAAACACCAAACTTAGTGATAGGGTTTATGACTAAATGAATTCCACGAGTTTTGAAGTTTATTCATTTGCAGGAGGGCATTTGTGGAAATACACATAAAAGGGCTACACAAGCCCAAAGGAGTGAGGCCCATTACCAGACAAATCAGGGCCCGGGCAAAGAAGAGAATAAGGCCAAAACCCAAATCAAATCACCTTATCTTCTTGAGAGCACCACCATGGGCCAAGTCAAAAGCCCAAAGGAGCTTGCTCACCAAAAATGGGCACGTTTGGGCTCAGTGGCGGTGCAGCCACACTACTGGTGCGGTCTCACCCCAACCGGCCCCTTTTGGCCCCATTTTTGGTAGGTCGCTTCCCACCGATGTTGCAATGATGGTTACATAGGTGCCCGACTAGGTTCAGTGTATCTTGAGGTCGGTTTACACTTTCCATGAGGGGATGAGGCATTATTCAAAGAGCCCCTCCTCTCCACCTATAAACAGAGGCTCCCCTCTCCTCATTTGAACAACACACAAGAGAGCACAAGAGCATCAAAGAGCAAGAGCAAGAGCATCACTCCATGAGCTTAGGCCCTAGCTAGCTCTAGAAGAGAAATAGGAAGAGATGTGAGGGAAGAGTATGGGGAAGAGCCGGGCTTGTCGGTGTCTCCCCGCCTTGTACCTCGATGAATACATGTGCCTCAATAGGATTTCTCGCTAAGTGAGTATTCGTGATTCTTTTGGTATAAAGTCTTTGAGTAGTTAAGCTATACTCTTACTTGTTTGCGGGTTCGTTGTTCGTCCCCATGGTGGATACTCTAGTAGAGGACTCCTGATAAAGACGGATGTTCCTAGCTAATGCTAGAGTAGTAGTCAATAGCGCAGACGTGGTGTCTAGGCTAGAGGCTACCTTCATTTGCCTCATACTCTTCGGTTGAGGGGTAGGCGATAGGTGGTGACAGCCCTGTCCATCCCTTGTAATCCCCCATGTTAGGGTACGGTGTAGAGCTAGAGGCCGACATCACCTAGTAGACTAGGTGCGATTTGGTGATCGAAGTAAACAAGTATAAGTAGAGTTTATCTATCCTTAGACCCTAAGCCTTAGGAATCCTTCCCTACCCTTATCAGCTATCCTTGTGTTGTCCTTGGATAAATTAGCTAGAAGAAATACCTCCATTCCCTGTGGAAAATATGATACCCTCAATACTTCTGGGTGAAAGCTACAATGGAAATTCCGTACACTTGCGGATTAACTTCTGTAGACGTTAAGAAATACCAACATGACACAACATTTCATCTTGGCGGGAGTGCGAGGGTTTTAAAGGATGTTTTAGTGCCTTGGTAGGAGGCAAAAGCGTAGACAAAAGACCTAGGCCGACCTCTTCACTTAGAGTGTGCAACACTTTGAACCCTGACTGCTCCATGGCTGCATCTAGCTCCAACTCCTCCTAGTGGTTGGCACCATCCAAGGGCACCGTCATGAGAAGAACATTGACTTCCAGCGGAGGAGGCTACAATGGGAGGGGGCTGCCCATCCCGTGCCATGTTGAGAACCACCCCTACGCATACCAGCCACCACTATTGTGTCGCTGTGGCTTCAAGACGCCTCGGTGGATTTCTTGGAGTGATGGAAACCCAGGACGTCGGTACCACGGATGCTGTAGGGCAAATAATGTAACTCAATTTCTTTCTTATTCATTCTGTTTTCGCAATACAAATGCTAAAATCCCATTGTACTTATGGTAATTTGTTTTTTTGTAGCCTGACTTAGATTGCGGGTTATTTAAGTGACACGATCCCCCATATGGAAAATTTTTGAGGACTTTGATTTTGGATTTATGTAATAAGATTTGGGAGCTGAAGGTGGAGGCCAATGTTACAACAAATGAAGAATATCTACATAAGGAGGAAGAGATTATGCCACAGACTAAAGAAATGGCCAGGGTTCCCACGAAGATCATGGAAGATTTCGTACCTTTGAGAAAGAAATGTGCTTCCTGTTCTTCTTTCATATATTTTGTACTTACCTTAGTTCTTGGCATGTTCATTGGCAAGTTGCTTAGTTCACCGTAGTAGATTCAAGTATCAATTTGTGATGTATCGGACTGAAATCTGTCACTTTTGTTTAACTATTGTTAAACTAAATGCAAGGTGACTATCCAGGTGTTCAATTTATTGAAATGTAAATGCTAGTACATCCAAGTATCAATTGATGTGTCGAACTGAAATCTATCACTATTGTACAACTATTGTTGAACTAAATGCAAGATGATTAACCAAGTATTCAATTTATTGAACTGTAAATGATAGTAGATCCAAGTATCAATTGATGTGTTGGAGGCATCCTACTTCCTTGGACACTGGGCCCTAGTACAGGGGCAACCAATTTATTGAACTGTATATACACTCTTATGGTCTTACCACACCTTCCTCCCATCCATTCCCCACTCTACTCCCTTGCTCTATTTCACCTTGCTCGCGTCAGACGAAAAGTAGCCTCTCGTGTGCTCACTACTCCACCTCCAACCTCGCCGACGCACAAATCTTTAGTGCGCCGCCCCTGCTTCTCTGCTCCATCTGGATCTAAGGTAACTACACTAGATCTGCTCCTTCAATGGATTCTATATTCCTTTGTATTGCTCTCTCGTGCTCTCTGCTCCTTCACCTCCAACCTAGCTACAGTAATTTTGTTTGATCTGTAGATGAAAATGCATCTTCTCTTTCTAGAGTTTGTGGCCTTGTTTATCCACGGATTGCTTCTTGTGAGCCTTATTGTCCTCAGTATTGGTTCATCAAATCAGTGCTTTATGAGCAAAGTCGATGAGCTAAGTGAAAGTGTACCAATGGAAGACATGGAGATTGACAACGATCCCGTGGAGGTCGACAATGATCTGCAGGATATTATGGAGATTCACAATGAACCCATGGAGGTCGATTAGCATCTGCATGGAGAATAATTAATTAAGCAACCAATGATGTACATATGAAGGCCTTTTAACTTTTTGCATAGTGTTGGCCTAATTAGTATCTGTATTTTAGCTTTCGGCATGCTTGTTAGCTTGGTAGTGTCCACCTACTTATTCAGTATGAATGTATGGAACTCAAGTTGGATTCCTTTCAATCTAAGAGTACCGACATTGTGTTTTTCTTATGTTTTCTAAGTGCGTGTTTTGGCCTTCGTCTCAATGTAAATCTGTGTGCCTTATTATTCACCATCGAATTCAAGTTGGCTTCCTTTCAATCTGAGTACTAGAATTGTGCCTTTCTTAGTATTCTAAGTGCAGGATTATGTGTCTTAGTGTTCATCACCATATCATATGGAGGTCTCCAGGTGGTAATAGGACTTAGCCGCCAGTGATGGTACTGTGCATTCACCGCCGCTTAGTTGCAAAATTTCTAATCCCGCGTTTGAACCCTCCCACGCAGAACTGATGAAAGTTCAATTCCCGCATGCCGTAAAAGTTACGCCGAGAGCAAGCAACCTACACTAACATCCCCCCTAACCCCCCTAACCACCACCCCCCACCCCACCGCCGCCCTTCCTCCCCCACACATGAATAGCTTTTCTTTTCCTCATTGTTGTTGATTGTCATCGCCGCTCCTGCTCATCAGCACTACTCAGCCCTTGCTTCGTACCGGTGCACATCGCCGGATTGCCTGCATAGATCCACCTGCAAACAAGCTACTGCTGTCACCGACGTTGCCACTCGTGCTCACCACTGCTAGATCCAAAGGCAAGTGTAATAAGCCTTACTTCATCGCCGTCTCTTCTCCTCGAAACTCTTCTCCTTACTAATGTTTATTGGTGCAATTCCATGGTAGGGCAGCCTCATCTCTTTGGCTGGTGGTGTCCTTCTAGATGAAGGAGGCCCCCAATATGAGGAACACAGTGGATAGCCTCTCAAAGGATGTGCTTGCCGACATCTTCTGCTACCTCCCCGCTCAATCCTTGTGCTGCTGCAAGCATGTCTATCGCTCCAGGAGGCGCGTCATCTCTGACTCCTATCAACGTAAGAAGCTTTTACAGACTGTCGTCGGCTTCTTCTATGGCAGCTGGTCGAAGGGCAATCGCCACTTCACCAGCACCACCGGTGAACGGCCCTCCTTGTCCTTCTTGCCCTTCCCCCTTAAAAAAGTCCTAGTCTTAGATTGTTGTAGCGACCTCATCCTTTGCTAGTGTGCTAGGCCTGATGTATTATGTCGCTATGTTGTCTGTAATCCAGTGATCGACAAATGGCATGTACTACCGCGTAGCATCCGTTCTGTTAGTTAGCCTCGCTTATGTTTTGACCCAACGTCCTCGCACTTCCATGTGATTGAATTTGTTGAGGTGGAGGGTGTGGGCGTAGGTGTGGAGATCTACTCATCTAAAACTGAGCATGGATCTTTAAGGAATCTAAATGGGGCGAGGGTAATATTATTCTACGTTCATAATCGAGAAGTGTTTTTCTTAATGGTTTTATGCACATGGTTGAGTACTCTGTGATACTTGCTGTGGAAATAGAGGGAAAGACATGGAGGACAATTCGTAAACCAGGTGGTGCTGAAATGTCCATCCATCAAGCTCAAGGTCACCTGTGTGTGTTGTGCTGATTTTCGCAATAGGTCTTGGCTTTTAATGTGGATACTTGAAAACTATGGTACTAATAACTAGATTTTGAAGCATGTTGTGGACACGGAGGAACTGTTTGGATGCATGAATACTAAAGTTGATTCTGAGCTTTGTGATGAGGAGTATAGAGTGATTATAGTTCACCCAGAATGGAATTGCATTTTTCTTGTTGGGAAGGATAGAACATTGATTGCATATGACATAGACGGCAGAAAGGTTCATGTCATCATTGCCCGTGTCATCCGCTTTTGTAGATCAAGAGGGTGTTTTCATATAAAGAGGCCTTACTATCTTCCTTATGTTCCCTTGTTCATGAAATCTTTAGTAGAACAGTAAAGGTGCATTTCCTGCATTTCGTCGTCACGACAGTCTTTGTTTAGGTAGGGAGTTGTTTTTATTCTATCTATGTATAGGCCAATTTTGGCTTGTTAACTAAAGGAATGGTATGTTCAATATTATTAATTCTGCTGCTTTGTTCAGGTTGTGGATCAGAGATGAATAAGAGGGGTTCCATGGTGCATTTGCTACCATTCCAAAGGATGTACTAAATATATTCATTTTGCCTTGCAAGCAGGAGTGCCACATAGAAGGAGCACAGCTATGTCGTTTCATTATGTAAGTCTGTATAGATCAGTACCTTTAGTATGCTCTATGTACTGCTTGTGTTAGAACATCAGTTGAGAAAGATGTTATGACAACATCCATTGTTATTGTAAAAAGTACTCTTGTTTGTGAACATGATTTATGGATGTAATGATTATATATCTATATGCTTTGTGTTCATGAAGCTATTAAGGGCCTAGCTGAATTAGTAATTATTGTGAAACCGGATGAAATTCTATCGCCGTTGCTATACATATGATGCGGCAGGGATCAAAAGTATATCACCACTGAATCCTTTAGTAACCCAACACCAACTAAAGGATCATCAAAGGCGGATCATGGTGCAAGGCGACGGTGACCATGACCTTTGTACTAGCGGATCATACGGTGAAGCGACGATGGTGTTAACCTTTACACAGGCGTCTCGGTTGTCGAACCAATAATGAACCCACACCGCTGGCAGTCGGGTCAAAGTACAAGGTGGCGATGCTGGTGACCACTACATAGGCAGTTGATGTGCCCACACGACGATTTTGATAGCCTCGACACAGTTAGATCATTTGCCAATGCAGCGGTGTTAGTGTACATCCACGGTCGGGTCGTGCTCCAATACGACTAAAGTAAGGACCTAATCATGGATGAATCATAAGCCAATTGGCGGTGTTAGTGTACACCGCGGTCGGTCCTAGATGCCGACGGTGAAGGCTACGACCATCACTGTCGATAGCTCACTACCGAGGCCAAAATTGGACTGCGATGTGGGTTATGACGCGACTATGAAAGGTGCAAGTGTAGTAGTGTGCTACAGATGCACGAAAACCAAGAATGACCCTTGAATTCCATGTGCGCCACATAGAAAACCCTAACCATCACCTCGAATCCTACACTAATAACCTCACCTCAGGCCCCACTCCATCAGTCGAAGATAGCCAAGGAGTCACTTCAGTCAAAGACCATCGGGCTCAAGGTTCACTTGTCTCCTAATATCACTACTTCGTCCCACCGAGTTGGTACAAAGCCCTGAGGGGTTATTGTTAGGGGAATGCCCCTGTAGCACCACCCCGCTTCTCCATTGCCCAGGGTAGGGCCCTCACCAACACCTACCACCATGAAACCCTCATTACAAGGCCTCGCTCTCGTGCAAGGGTACATTCACGGCCCCTATCTGAACCCCATATATATGACCTTGTTGTTGTGTCCATCAACGGCACTAATTCAGCACATTTGTTTCCTCGGATACCTTCACTGGCACTGTACATGTCTCCCCCACTAACTTCCCTAGAAAAGGTATCATGACGTCTTGTTTTGCAGGGTCAAGAGTTGGTTGCAGAGCTGACCAGCCAGGATGAACCTTCGAAGCCACCCCTAGGCATCGTCGCATGGGCCCATCAAAGAGTGGTACCCCAAGCAGGGAACTCTAACGGCGTCAAGTGGGTGGTTGAATATGATGTGTCAAATGACTAAGGTACCCCCAAGTGTGTGTAAAAATGTTCCCATTCAATTCAGGTGTAAGTGTAATTTCATCATGCCCTCTGGTATGGACTATAAATACCTAGCAGGGCACATTTGTAGAGATGATGAATTAATGGCCATTTACTCCTAAATTTATCAAGGCTCGTGTGTTATCTTCACTTTCCTCCCTTCCTTCTTTGCTTGTAGTGCACCCTAGACCTCCACTCTACCGCCTCCGTCCGATGAGGGTTTGAAGGCCAAGTGGAATTCCCACGACCGCTATTTCCATGGTGAATGCTTCATTGGTCCCGCCTATGTAGAATCTAGGCCTGTGCTCACTGGCGATGCAGGAGCCCAACGGATCACGCCCATGAGTGCTCTAGCTCCATTTGCTTCTACGTATGACTACAACATAACCAAATAGGAGAGGAAGAGAGGGGAGAAACACACATTGACGGAGTCCTTGGCACATAGGTATGCTGATGAAAGTCGTCGGTAGAGTTGTTGACCTTGCAAAGATGACTTTTGTAGTGCTCCTCATCGAGATTCGTAGACATCGGGACGCGAAGAAGTCAGGTGAGCCTACCAACACAAAATTGAACCATGTTGATGAACAACCGTACCATGCCGCCCCTGCATAGATCTAGCAAATAAACACATGGATAACTGACTAGAGTGAGCCCAACCATCTCCATTATCTTCCAAGTCCCGTGAGCACCATTCACCAAATCAACTACCATGGATGACATTGAGAAAGGCGCCAAGGTGGGAGCACTGTGAAGTAGGCAGGGTCCTTTGTGTCATTATTAGCGATGGGGGCTGCACGACATCGTCGCTTGAAGGGCAAGGGCCACGCACAACTGTTGATTAGAGGGGGCAGATCTACTGGCCACCAAAGGCATGCCACAGACCATTGACTTGTGAGATATGCGAAGTGAAAGGTATGATTGGTGAAAAGGAAAGACCGAGGGAGGGTGAAGCACTGAACAGAGATCGAGGAGAGGAAGGCACCAGTGGGAATGAGAGACTGTGGGAGGGATAGAGGGAAACATGTGTCGCTCGGTGAGTAGGAGAGACCAAGGGAGGGAGGGGTGCTCAATGGGGAGGAGTGGTTGGCGGCTGAGATTGAGATTGGGAGGAGGTGTCAGTTTCTAGGGTTGGAGAGAGGCTAAATGGACTTGGGCCTCAATTTCTAGAAGAGGGTCTTTGAAGGGGTACACCTCTAAAAATGGTCCTCGTTTTTAGTGGCGAACATCATAAGAGGTTCACCTCTGTTAATTGATTTTTGAAGATGATAGCTTATTCGTCTATCACTGTAAATGGGTCAACCGCCTCTGAAAATCGTGAAGCATTTTAGGAGATCGGAACATATTTTGCTTGCCTCTGGAAATAAAGGGTTGTCTCTTGAAATGTTGTTGTAGTAGTGGCAGGATAAATATATTGTTAGTTGTTATTCTAGTAGGAACAAAATGTGGACTATTGTGAAGAATAGCATAGATATTTATTAACCTTTGGTTTCACAAACATATGATTCAAGGAATAAAACCATAATATTGTTGGGAAATTAATAATAATAATAATAATAATAATGATGATGATGATGATGATGATGATAATGATGATGATAATAATAATAATAATAATAATAATAATAATAATAATAATAATAATAATAATAATTCTACCAACCTTTTCTCCAAACCCTAGCCGCCGCAATCCCCTTTCCACCCACCCCCGGCCTACCCACGCCGCCACCTCCCAGAGACTATAAGACAACCAATGCTAGCATCCTACCATAAACATTCCGCTTTCCCATTCATCGACGATACACCTAACTCTCAACGCATCGCCATAAAGAAATCCTCTATATGATTATAAGCTCTGAGATGGGAACTATCACAGAGTTCCGATCTTGATGTACCTCATACCCGTCGCACCACCGCCGCCGCCGTGTAGGTAGATCTCCATCACCGACGAGTTGTGGCCCGCTATTTAGAAATTTCTAATGGCTCAAGAGAAGGGGAAAAATATTGTTACAGGTATTCTCTATCTATGGAAATTTTACATTATTAGTTTGGGTTGAGATTTTTGAGATTTGTGAAATATTGGGGTCAACCCCTTTCTCGGGAAACCCTAATCGACTAACACCGGCCCTTCTTCTTTCGGCCCAGCGCCACCGATGAATCCCCGCCCAGGTTGTTTCCAATTCCATTCGGGGAGCTCCACGGCTGTGACGGCGACGGCTGCGCCTCCGATCCGGATACCTGGCCTCTGCACCACGTGCTACGCCGTGGCGTGCACTGCCGCCTCTGCAGCTCCTGTATCCTCCTCTCCCACCGCTCGTTGTACTGCTGCCGCTGCATCTTCCTCGTCACCTCGCCGTCGTGCAACTACGACGATGGCGACACGGTCATGGCCCCTCCAGCCCCAACTGTCACCTGTCACGTTTGCCGCGAAGCCGTCGCGCACCTCCCGTGCCTCTACTACCCCGAGCCCCCGCCGACGGCGTCTTCGTCTGCCCTCCCTGCACCGCGGCCCAGAACGGAAGGCTCTTCACCTACGCGCCGCCCTGCAGGCAGCCACTCGACGAGCGCGGCGCGAGGGTCCTCGTCCTGGGGTCGCGCATAGCGCTGGCGCTGCTGCAGCGGCACGCGACCGCGGCACGCGCAGCCGCCGAGGAGGCTGGCCCGGGAGGCGCAGGAGGCTCGGAAGAGGGCGAATGACGCTCTTGAAGTGGCCTACAACCTCGGTAAGAAGGAAGATCCTTCCTGGGTCGTGCCGCAGTCCCCGAGAATGACCTAGCAGCGTCTGAAGAAGAAGGCAATGAGGGTGAGGCGAACGTGGGGAAGGTGCTGCTAGTGCGGCGCAACGCGATGCCATCGCTGGCCACGCTAACCATCGGCACGGGGGCAGTGTTGTGCTGATGGCTCTCGCCGAGGCCCAGCAAACGCCCCGTCGTCTCAATCAAAGCCGCTTTTCGACCTCAATGAGAATGCGGTTGAGAATGACCTCAATGACAACGCTGCTGAGAATGAGACAGAGGCTGTCCAGGCTGAGCCCACCCCACATCGGGCGCTTAACTCCTTCAACGTGAAGGAGGTGGCGCTTAACTCCTTCGACATGAAGGAGGTGACGATGGCTGCTGCGGAAGCAGCCAGGGCCAGCCCGCCGACACCGCAGACGCTGCAGCTGTTCCCAAGCGCCAAGGCAAGTTCCAGTACCAAGATGCCGCGTACCAAGAAGCCGCGTACCAAGAGGCCGCGGACGCTGCAACTCTTCAACGATGATCGAGCTTGATGCTGCCAAACTGATGAAGTGATGCTGTTGTGAGGTGTTTTGTTCTATACTTTATCTGAACTTCCTAAACTTCTTGGCCAGTGATTTCAGGTGGGGGTATTTATGCTACTTGCGTGCCCCAGAATTGAATTTCAGACCAGTTCTTGTTGAATTGTTAGTTTTATCGTCTCTTACATTACAGCTTGGTTTACACTTTGTGCATACCAATGTATGATGCTATTTGCAGTTACATGTATGATGTTTGATGTATCGTCTCTTAATAGCTTGGTCTGCACTTTGTGCATGACTTTGTATGATGCTATTTGCTGTGAACAATGTAATGGATTCAGGGTGTTTGAAACTTGATTCAGAATGTTATTTGCTACTTTATAAATTCCAAATCCTCCATGAGGTCATCTCAATATCCATACGGTTGCTGTGTGCTTTTACTTAGCCTTTGTTTGGATGCTCATGTATCTACCTTAATCCATGTGTGTTGGAGTGGTTGGTGTGGAATTTAAATTGGATTGAGGTGAATACATGGGCATTCAAACAATGTAATGGATTCAGGGTGTATGATGTCGAGGTCTGCTATCAGTTTAGTGTTTATACTGTCAGTTTGAAATGTCTACAAACTGAAGTGCATTATCTGTATGAACTTTGCTCCCCAGCTTATGGTCTCCAGGACAATTCTTCTGATTTGGATGTAACCTTCAAACGAACAATTGATCTAGCAATACTTAGTTATGGATCAGAATGAGAATCCGAGGATTAGAAAGTATGCAACATATCATTTCTTATATATTATATATATTCAACTTGGTGGCTAATTTACACCTTTCGCTTTGTACACTATATTCATGATCCTAATCTAGAATTGCATCAGGAACGAGCATGTTCCTCATCCCTCTGCCCAAAACCACATAGGGAAGCAATGATCAGAACCCAGATAGAGGGAACGCTTCGCCATCGAGGCTCAAAAGATCGTCACTCAGTGATTCAGTCCTCATAATCTGCTCTGTCTTGCAGGCCCCTAGCTCATCCGTGAGCCTCTCGCACAGCTGTGGTACATTTCAACAGAATTGCACTTTTAGATGTAGCACCACATATAAAGGGGCGTACCCAGTGCAGAGAGCTCCCGCTTTGTGCGGGGTCTGTGGAAGGGTGTCAGTGGCAAGCCTTACCCTCGCCTGTGCAATGCGAGGAGACTGCGACTCGAACCCGGGACCTTCCGGTCACAGGCGGTAAGACTCTACCGCTTGCACCAGGCCCGCCCTTCGCAGCACTGCATATACATCTGCAATAATTTAACTGGCAAAAAGAATGTAATATTCGGAGTGCATTGTTACCTGTCTATACAATGTGGAGTCCCCATGGGATTTCCTAAGTTCTACAACATATAATGATGGCCCAAGCTCAAACACCTGAAAGATCAGAATTGTACTGTAAGACCAACTGATATATATTCTTTTCTGCATTGAATTGAATAAAAGGAAGGTGTCCTGTGTCATTTTACCTCGGTGCACACCAAAAAATGATGACGGATTCCTGGAATTCTTGGAACATTTGCTATTCTTCAAGACTTTGAGCTGCAAAACAGCATGACTTTTAGTTCAGTTCAGCTATCCTATCAATTTATATAAAATTATGCTATGGTGATTATAATACATGCTTATCTACCTTGCTTGACCCCTATGGACTTCGAATCCCATCTCCATCACAACGCTCTCGATCTTGTCAAATAAATCCTTGGGTGGATGCGTTGAAGTGAACCGAATCTTTCTTTGAGCTGCATCCTGCAATGAATCCACGAACCATAAAAGTGAGGTAGATTTTCATGTCTCACTTTTTATCAACATTCAACTCTCAATGTGCAGGTATCCAGATAGGCTCATGGGGGTAGTGCTGACTGAGCTATGTGCAGTTTATAGAGAGAAAAGCATGGGCTATACTAACGTTGGGCTGTTAATTGAACTGTACAAATATAGGGAATCAATAATGTATAAACACAAACCTCTTCCTCGAATAAACCAGAAAGATCAAGGGAAGAAGCCATTCCGATCAACTGAAAAGCATTGATATGAGTACACTTTTCTTGTGCTGGTTCATCAATTTGCTTCAGGAACAAGAAATCAACAGTCAGCTTTAATCAATATGAAACCAAAAGAATTGAGTAGTTTCTCCTATTCCTATGTCCTCTCAAAACTTTATATACCTCTTTTATTGAGAGAACTGAACCGGGAAGGACGTCTTCATCATCATCGTATGGAACAGCAGGTACATAGTCCTTCTTGAACCACTCATGCTCTCTGATCCCTGTGATGTTGATCCTCTTCATCGGATTTGGTTCAAGGATCCTTTTAAGAAGGTCCTGTGCGGCAGGTGAGAGCCACTTTGGGATCTGACAGTCTCCCTTGAAAATCTATATACCAACAGAGCAATTTGGTACTGTCAAGATGGTCTCTCAACTTCTGTAGATTGCAAAATTTCAGAGCTTATTTTGTACTAATACCAACCTTCTGATAAAGAACAACAAGATTCCTGTCATCGAAGGAAGGTAACCAACAAGCATCACATAAAGAATTACTCCACAAGACCAGATATCTGACAAGGAGCCATCGTAACCTCTGTTTTGCAAAACCTGCATGAATTTATCACACAATTAGCACCTAGAGGAGAAATGAAAGAACTTGCTTATTTCGTACTACTTTCTGTTGTCGGTTTTTACCTCAGGAGCTATGTAATTGGGGCTGCCACATGTTGTGTGCAGAAGTCCATCATTCTGAAAGTTGTGAAGTGCATGCTGTTTGTTAAATTACGCATACAGAGGAATAATTATATATACAGAACAAAGCTGATCAAATCATATCATCGTACCCCGAGATGTTGAGGTAGAGCACTAAGGCCGAAGTCAGAGATCTTGATGTTTCCTTTCCTATCAACAAGAACATTCTCTGGCTGTAATAGTAGAATAAAGAAGAAAATTGCTGTCACAGAAGAATCAAAGCCCTACTTGAGTTCCACGCTGAAAAGTAGTATATGAATGCAAGAGAAGCAACAGATAAGCAATTCTAGCATCTACAACCGGATGTAACAACAGATTAACAATTATGTGAATACCTTAAGGTCTCTGTGGTAGACACCTTTATCATGGCAGTAGCTGACACCATCAATTAGCTGCTGGAAAAGCCTCCTGCCCTCGTGTTCAGACAGTTTTCCCTTTATAGCCTTTGATAGTTACAGTGGGAGCAGAAACGAGTGTTAAAAAGATGAGGCGCTAGTTTTACATGCAAACAAACAGTATTGATGATGTAGTTTTGGTGGCTTACAATCCTGTCGAAGAGCTCGCCTCCGTTAACAAACTCAAGCACCATGTAAATCTTTGTTTTACTAGCAGCAACCTGCAGAGAGAAATTGATCACAATATCAGTCACCGACAATTTTTTTGCTTCCAGTTCCACACAGGTCACTTAATCATTGTTATTCCGTCTTAACATCCCAGGGCGTTGGATATTTTCAGCAACTACGGCCTGAATGAGATAAGGGTAGAACAATGGCTTTGCAGGACGGGATGTAAGCGATTGCTGCAGGCAGACAAATTTAGCTTGTTTCCCTGCATCTTTCCCCGGCTCAGTTTGGTCCTCATCACAATTATTAACCTGAATGCTCAAGGGTTCTTTGATGCTAGTACTAGGCGTACTCGATGCCAGTGTTTTGTAGGGAAAAAAAGGCTTCGTTAGGTGAGGGAGGTTGTTGAGCCTGCTCCTGCAAATCATCAATCCCCAAACTGTTCCGCGGTTCTGTCGTCTCTGTGATCCGGATCGGTGAGATTGGTTGCTGCAAGCCAACAGACTGCTCCGGAGCCCAGAGACCGATCACAGGAAGACACACAGAGTTGGTGACCGCGGGCCGGGGATGGATGAGCCAAGGGGCCGTGGAACACGTGTGCGGGGCCCGCATGACAAGTGTTGCGAGCAGGCCCACGCGGTGTGGCCGTGACATGGTGCACCTAGCTCACGAGGAATGCTTAACACAGTACCCGCCTGGCCAGATGTACCGGGACCGTGTGAGGCCGACGTGGCGGGCCCACCAGGGAGCCGGCCACATGGCCCGACGGGTACCCGATGGTGTGGCGAGGCGAAAGCGCTTCATGCCCCACCGTGACCGGACAGGGGCAGAGGGGCTTACCAAAACAGAGCTAGCGGCCGGACTAAACTCCGGCGAGATGCCGTGCGGCGCTGCTGGAAGGACCGGCCGGCGGTCAAAGCTCCCGCGGGTGTTTTCCGCGTGAACAGCATTGAGAAGCAAGCGACGAGAACTGGCAGAGGAGAATTAATTGTTTCTTCCGCGCAAGCAAAACCGCTAATCCTTATCTTGGTTCCAAGTAAAAGCCACATGTTCCGTTACTTGCAAGTTAGTACAACTTGGTAGCCTAATCTCTTACGGAGCACTACAAGTTAATTCATTTCTAGCGTCATGGCAGCCCACGGGATCGGATATCCTACGAGTCCAGGCAAAGAATTGGTAGTCCAGCTGGAATTGGAAGGAGGAGAAGCATCCGTCCAGCAAGAAATGAACCACGGCAGGGAATGAATGATAAGAAGAAGGGGAGGTTGAGGTTTGGTGTGACACGCACACGCCACGCACCTCGTGCAAGCGGACGACATTTGGGTGCTTGAGCAGCTTCAGCGTCCCGATCTCCCTTCTAATCTGCCAACGCCAGGAACAGAAATGAAGCTGTCAGTGGACGATGGTCGACGGCCGGCGGACTGGATTGAAATTCGAAACGGTCCGAGCAGCTTCATCAGCGTACCTGGTCGTCGATGCGGAGGGAGAGGATCTTGCTGCGGTCGAGGATCTTGATGGCGAAGTGGCCGCCGGTGCCGATGTGGCGCGCGTACTTCACCTTGCCGAAGTTGCCTTCCCCGAGGGTCCGCCCGATCTCATACCTCCCCAGCAGCGACGCCCGCGTGCACTCCGCCCCCGCCGGCTCGCCGTTCACCATTCACAAACGCACGCGCGCCGGATTGCCGAGAGAGGTCGTGTGGGCGACCTTGCTGATCCGTCAATCTCTCTGTCTCTCCCGGTCTCGCTCTGCTCTCTGGGATGGAACCGGCCAGCAGAGGAACGGCGGATGGATGGATGAGGCAGGGGAGGAGGTGGAGGAGAGGGTGGAAGGGGCGGGGTACTTATAGCTCCGTCCTGCTCTTCTTCTAGCCTCAGTCGTCGTCTACCCTTCTCCTCTTCCCATCTTGTCTCTTGTGTTGCTGACAAGGATGAAAAAGGTACGAAAATATTCTGAATCCATCATTTTTGTTTTCTATATCATGACACCATTTTTTATGTTAGGATACCGTTTCCAAATTTTGTCAAATATAAAAATTTGTTATTTTTAATTGGTTTCACAACCATTTTTAAATATTTTTATACTTTTTAATTACTAAAATATAAAAATATCCCAAACCGGCCACTTCTATTTTCTATATTATAATCCCGTATTCGATGACCGTTTTCATCCTTTAGCAGGCAGAGCCTTTCGCTTGCTTGCTCTCTGTCGCCTCAGCCTGAGGTTCCGTGCGATGTAACCGGATGGGCAACTGGTAAACGCACACGCAAAAGCTTCTGTCGACGACTATTAATTATTACGGAGTATTAAACAAAACAAATGGGACAAATACACGCGGGCTTGCTGCTGCTATGTCCACCACAGCTTCGTACCTCCACAAAATACAAATAAATAAATAGCCGTCAAGGCATGAACTGTGCTTCTGTTTGATTGCGTTAGTTATCTTCATAGCCAATAAAATGAAACAATTTCTGTGAAACTTCCAATAAGATATGATCAAACGATAATTCTATTTTGCTAAGTAGTCAAAGAAATAGCCAGATACCTTAGCCAAATGGCTATAAACTCTAGACACAAATATATGTACTCCATGTCTAAAATACATATTTTGTTTGTCCTTTTTTTTTCCAAGAGTCCTCTTCACATTTGACGCGGCCAATACTAATACAATATCAAAGAGTTTCATTAAAACATCCAACAAACACATAGACAAAACTGTTGATCAGCTTGTCAAAGAAAAACCATGTGGTAATCAAACATCGTTAACTCGTTTGAAGTTTTGGCAATAGTTCGATTTTTTTTTGTTTGATTGCAAAAGGAGTTCGATTTTGTGCAAATAGTACTCAGACCATTTGGGTGAAATTACCAAATTTAGTTTACTATTTTGCCTGCTTGCGGACACTCTAAAATGGAATCCCTCTCATTGCCTAACATAGTAACATCTCTAACGTCTCTAGAGGAACAACTTGACCACACAGCAAGCTACTGTTGCATCGCAATTGCCCCACAACCCATCGCAATCACCTTTTTTTTATTTTGGTGGTGGTAGCCACTAGAATATGTGATTTGTAAGGGTTTTATGGACTCGAAGCTTATTTAATATCTTTTTCTACAAATATAATCACAAGTAAGCCTAAACTCTTGTGCTATTTTTTGTTATTTTCCGAAAAAGTCTACCATGTTTATCCTAAGTTGACAATTCACATGCTTGATTGTTGCACCAACAGAACACATGGTAGCTTTGCAGTATGTTTACGCATACTTCATTTTTGATGTATGACGGTCACTCTATGCAACACAACATAAAACGAAAAATATACCAATTTGAGTTTTTGTGGTTGTTATTTGTAGTTTATATATACTTAACAACTTAAGTGATCTTTTTGCAACATATAGGTTTGTGTTTCTGTTTCTCTTGTGACAAGATCTCTACTACTCCCTTCATTCCAAATTACAAGTCGCTTTTGACTTTCCTGGTATAGCGATTTTATCAAAAAAAAAAGTCATAACGACTATATCATAGCAAAATTGCTATCTAGAAATTTTAAAGCGACTTATAATTTGGAATTGAGGAAGTAGTAAATATGTTTATCTTGTGTAGCTGAAAGCATGGGTGACCTTAGCAGTTTTCTTCTTTCCCCCTGTTCTCTGTATATACGGAGGAACGGGGCTTTACGTCACCGGGCGGTAGGAGAAAACCGCCCAGGGCTCCAGGCCCATACTGGCGCCGACGTGGGCGGGGTCCCTCGTCGCTGCGTGGAACGTCTAGCTGGCCCACATGGTTTCCGTCGGGCGCGGGTCTTCGGTCGGCAAAGATTACCGTAAACACCTCGTCCCTCTGCCTGTCAAAGCGCATCGCGGGGGCAGTTTGGGAAACGAGCGTGTTGTGTTGTGGAATGAAAAGAACAACCGACGTGGTCGTGGCCTTGGACTGGACTGGACAGACAACTGGACAAGGGAAGGGATTTGAAAAAGGGAATAAAAGATTGCGTGCATGCAGCGCGTGTGTACAGTGAACGGATAAACAAAGCCGAGATGGATGGCGTCAAGTAGCTGCGCCGCTGCGGGACGGTGCTCAATTGGCCACGCATTGCTTAATTTGCTTCCGGAATCTGGAGGAGGAGGGGGGTCGGGAGTTGCCGTCGCGCTTCCTCCGCTCGACCCATTCATTCTCCGCCCGTACGCATCATCGTCAGCGCCCACGACCGTACTCGTCTCCTAATACTAACTAAACGACGAGCCCTAATCCACTTGATTATATTATAGTATTAGTAGTTGATGGATGGGACCCACTGGCACTGCACGTCGGGGGAGCTTTTTGCTGCTCCGGCCTCCGGGAGGCAAAGAAAGCTACGTCACGTGGAAAGCCGGACACGTCGTCGGACCAATGCAAGCAAGCAGCAGGCCCGGCCCCGTCCGTCCTGGCCGTTGGTGACACTGCGTAGCCGTGCACCGGCCTGCTTACCTGTGGATGCGCTGAACCGTGCCACAAACAGTCCGTTGGCGTCATATTTACACCCTCCATCCCACACCCCAAAAATAAGAGACTAGAGAATTTTTAAGGCAAATTAGTGAGGAAGCAAAATGACCTAGGTATATCTCACTAACGAACCGCGTCAAATACTGCTGCATAGTACCGATACCATAGTGATAAATAGTACTAGAACATTTCAAAAAAACAAATAGTGCTAGAATAATTTCCTTTGTGTGAAATTTTTTGAATCTTGTAGAGATCTTACTTTTTATGGGATGACGGACGGAGTGAGGGAGAATTTTTCAAATTTTAGCATTACATGCACAATTCAATATGCTGTGTCAAGTAGGTTTGGCAATTAAGGCTCTATTTGTTTTAGCCAGTAGAGAGGACCATGAATGATGCAGACAGCAATGCAACGCTATAGGTTAATTACTATACGTTATAACTAAAGACGTGTGTAATTTTGGGAGTACGTATTTGGTTTCTTCAATTCGGGTTACTTTTGCATTTGTAACAGTGAGATGTACGTAATTTTTGTCATAATAACAGCACATGATGTTACAATACGAGACACACAAGCATTGCACCAGCAGCTAGATTCGTTAGTGTGCGCCTTTGGCAGGCAATTGCTCGATCGGGACATGTTGGTTGCATCGGTTGCCTTCTGCTCTACGAAAAATCAAAGAATTAAAATTAATGGACAGAAACGCCTCATGGGTCTCATGCTTTTTACCACTCCTGGTGCGCGTTTGATATCTCAATGTGGACATCGGTGACGACCCATCGTAGAGAGGGAGAGGGCAAAAAAGATGAGTGGGAGCAAGAGCCAACAAAACTTGTGGTTGTGAATTGTGATGTGGAGAACAAATAAAATCCTATATGTGTCTTTCCCGTTTCAGAGGCAGGGAACAGAACATACGAGGGCATGCCATGAATCACTCCATGCGTATATATTCTGCCATAAATGAATTGCAGTTGATCCTACATACCATGAGATGGGCCACTACACTAGCTATTGGGCACTGATGAGCACATATGTAGCAGTGAACACCAAGCAAGCGAGAACAAGTAGTTGGCGAAGTATCGGTGACGTGTTTCTTACGGCTGCATATATGCCCGATCATTGCTTGTTGCTCATTGGCGAAGCTTCCATTATCTTTGGTGTTAAGCTCATGGAGTTGTGTACGGCGACTGCATGCACACGTACTTGGTTATTCATTTTTTTTTAAATGGGATCCGAATTATTTTGCGGTTGAAGATTCCTTTTCCATGATTGAAGAGACCTACTGGCTACTACACGTCAAGATCCTGTAGTATTACACTTCTAAAATAACGCACAGGGGACCCCGCCAATCTCTACGAACGGGATTGAAAAATCTAGCAAATCGATGTGGTGGACGGATCTGCAGGTTCATAAGTGCATTTGATTGGTCAGGTTTTCGTCAAATTTGTTCCGCGTCATTCACTGCTACAGAAAATGTCTACAGCAACGGAACATTTTTTTATTGGCGGCAAGTGATAGAGCCGCCTTTACAGTGGGCGTGGTCGGAACCCACGAGACCAGCCGTCTCTACAAATAATACAATAAGGACAGCTGGTGATACGACCCACTCCTACAAATGGGTCAATTTGTAGGGATAGCTTACTCACCCTTCGCCCCCACTGTTGCGATTTTTAGGGGCGACTCAATCACCAACTACCCCTACAAATGCTCTACATATAAAAGGCTGCAGGCCCCTTCTTCCTCCTTAGGTCACTCACACATACCCGAGAAAAAAAGGCTTGAGTGGCCTTAGGCACCTCCCAAAAACTGCTCTATTAAGGAGGAGGTTTTAGTCTCAAATCCTTTAGTAGAGAAGCCGTTGAAGGTAAAAAATGTTATTCCAACTTTTTTTAAGCTTTAATGGTTCGTTAGCGAGTAGTTAGAGTTTTGCTTTTCTCTCTATTCTATAGTGCTTGAGCTACTTATGAAACAAATTAGACTCAAGTTTGAATATACTAGGGTAAATTAGGTAGGGGAATAAGATCATATCCTTATTTGGTCGATGTTTCTTGATTTTAGTGAACAATAAGTTAGTTTTATGGATGTTTCATGTGCATCTAGATCTAGATCTAGGGTTTTGTTTTTTTATTAATTTTATTTTTGTAAATTTATATTCGATGAAATTGGACTAGGGTTTGCATGAAAGATATTGGGTAAAATATTAATTGTTGCTAATTGTTGTCTTTGAAATTGTTTATTGTAAATAACAAATATGTATTTTTAATTATTTACGCATAAATAGGTCATTAATTAATTATCCTCTACCATGGTGTGTTTGATATGCTTCATGTAATTATATTTGATTTATATTCATATATATATGAAGTACATACAACTATTCTCAAGTAATTATTAATTTAATTTATTTTTATATATATCTAAATAAGTAGTCCTTTAATGTATTTTCTTTGGTTGTTGTTGTAAAAGATGGAGTACAGAAACTCTTGGATGTATGGTTCGTTAAGGTTCAAGGCAGGTTTCTATGGAGAGGCAGATAAATTTATTGAAGCCGCAGAGGAGCATGCAACGACGTTAACAGAGAATAAGGATACAATTATTTTTTCCTGTAAAGATTGCAAGAACCGTATGCTATGGACAGATGTGACTATCATCAGATCATATTTGATTATGTAAGGATTTGTTGAGGACTACTGCGTGTGGATTCATCATGGTAAAATGGTTGTTGTTAACGACGAGGATGAGGAGGAGGAATACTGACGTAAAACCCTAGAATCCATGTCCTAATATTGAGAGAGCTTGATGCACGAATGGTCTCGAGTTTGGCGATGAACAAGGTGGTGATCTTTGGTGGTTGGGATGGTAACGATGAAGATGGTGGCTATAATGATGGTTGAGCACGTGTGCGGGATGAAGATGATTTTGATGATTTGAAGGACATGATTCGGGCCCTTGGACCAAAAATTTTACTAAAGAGTCCAAAAGGTCTAGAAAATTTAGAAAGGGTGAAAAAAGCATCGAAGGTGATTCTGTATGGTGTTGAAAAGGATTGTCCGACACACTGGACATTGCTATATTTTGTGCTTGAGCTACTCATCCTAAAGGCTAAATACAATTTGGTCAGAATGTAGTTTCAATGATCTATTGCTTCTGCTGTCATGGTTGCTGCCATAGCCAAACTCAGTTCCTGCCAACACATACCAAGTGAAGAAGGTTATAAGTCCGTTAACAATAGTGGTTGAAAAAAATCCATGCATGCCCCAACCACTGTATCCTTTTTCGTTGGGACACATTCAAGTCACTAGATAAATGTCCCATGTGTGGGGCCAGTCAGTACAAGAACACGACCTTTACGACGGGGATGAAGCCTCCACAGGGGACAAGAGAAAGAAGGGTGGGAAAAAGGTGATACAAGATTTTTAACCCCCAGAGGACACTCTATTAGGCAATGATGTAAAGCAGAGAATAATTCCTGCCTTGGTAATGTGGTACCTACGAGTGGTCGACCGCTTGAGGCGTATATTCCTAAACCATAAGGAAGCCGCACTCATGACATGGTGGGATGATGAGCGCAAGGTGGTTGATGATGTTATTGCACACCCAGCCGATGGTACTCAGTGGTAACGCTTCAATGACAAGCACAAAGATTTCAGCGCTGACCCAAGGAATGTATGGTTTGACTTGAGCACCGATAGAATGAATTACTTCAATGAGAGGACCAACGACCATAGTACATGGCTAGTGATCTTGACCATGTATAACATCCTAATGTGGCTATGTCAGAAGAGAAAGTACCTTCTCCTCACTATTCTCATTTTGGGTCCGAAATAAGCAGGCATTGATATAGATATGTTCCTCGATCCTTTGATGCAAGAAGTGGAGAGGTTATGGAGGTATGGGGAGCTGATGTACTATACGTTCTAAAAGAAGGACTTCATATGTAGAGCCATGATCTTTGTTACTACCAATGATTACCCCACGCTGTTTGCTTTGTCTGGACAGATCAAAGAGAAGACGGGATGCTTAGTCTATTTGGATGGTACTACATGGGTGTACCTGGATGCATTCAAGAAGATATCTTACCTAAGGTACCGACGCTTCTTAAAGACAAATCACAAATACCACAGCAAGATATACTTTAGATATTATAACAAGTCGAAGAATGACCCCCCTCCAGAGAGACGAAAAACAGGTAACACGTGTTCGAAATGGTGAAAAACATACGTGTCCTCCTCGGAAAGAAGAATCCGGATGGGACAAAAAAGGATAGAAGCACACCTCCTGTCGCCGGCGTACCTTTTGAGAAACAATCAATCTTCTTTCAGTATCTGCCTTATTGGCCGGACTTAGAGGTCCCCCATGCCATTGATGCTATGCACGTGCAGAAGAATGTCTTTGAGAGTCTCATTGCTACCTTGATGGACACAAGCAAGACAAAGGATGGTCTGAAATCACGGAAATACATGAGCTAAATATGAAGGCAGAGCTTCACCTAGTACCTGAGGGTAATGGAAAATATATTCTGCTCGCGGCTAGCTTCTACTTGACCCTAGAAGAGAGGAGGGCGATATGCACTTTCCTTTAGGGGATCAAAGTTCCGACTAGGTTTTCATCAAATGTGAAGATGCTAGGGTCGATGAAGGACTTATCAATAAAAAACTTCAAGGCTCACGATTGTCATATGATGCTAATAGTGTTCCTACCCATTGCAATCAGGGCTATAAAGCTAGAGTTCTTGAAAATGGCCATCACCCGCATGTGCTACTTCTTTATGAAGATCTCATAGAAGACGATTGGCAAGAAAGAGCTAAGTGACCTACATGATTTCGTGGTGGAGACCCAAAACCAACTAGAGATGTGTTTACCTCCCACTTTTTTTATATAATGCCACATCTCATGATTCACATGGTTCATCAGATAGAGGCCCTAAGCCCTTGCTACTTGCATGAAATGTGGTCCTACGAGCGGTTCATGTCGGTTCTAAGCTGATACGTGCATAATCCAGCATACCCAGAGTGCTCCATGATAGAGGGTTACATTACTGAAGAAGTCATCGAGTGCTATCAAGAGTACCTAAAAGTACAGAGAGGGATTGGTAAATCCGATTCTCGTCATAATAGTAGGATGACTGGAAAGGGCACCAATGGGAGAAAAGTGTTCATCGACTATGATTACAAAGAAGTGAGTCAGGCACATTATAGTGTCTTGCAGAGTACAGAACTGATGCAAGCACATTGATGAACACTTGGCTATCATTAGTGAGGAGAGAAATGGTCGTACAGTTGAGTGGGTTATGAAACAGCACAAGCAACGATTAACTACTTGGTTGAAGGACCAAAACATACCAATTGAAGAAACCACAGATGATATTACCATCAGTAGGTTGGCGACAGGGCCATCGAGACAAGTGATATCTTGAAAAGCGTACAAGATCAATGGGTACACATACTATACCCACGCAAAGGATAGTACATGTGTGAACCAAAACAGTGGCGTTCGAATAGAAGCTCTCGAGGGAGTGTGGCGAAAGATCCAATTCTTTATCATCATTGAAGATATATGGGAACTTGACTATAGAATAAATATAATGGTGACCCTGTTTCGATGCCGCTGGATCAAACAACACCAAATGAACGAGATCGGGTTGACAGTCGTGGACCTCGAAAATCTAGGCTACCAAGATGACCCTTGGGTGCTCGCTTTACGTGTCGCACAAGTTTTCTATTTACCTGACCCACAAAGTAACATCCCCCCAAAGAAGAAGACAGCACGTGGTTGCCTCTAGGAAACAACACATTATTGGAGTTGATGGCATGGACGATGTTGATGAGTACAATAACTACGCTGAAATGTAGTTGTTCACAGAGTTTCCTAAGAAGATCAGTGTTGTGGAAAAGAACATGCCCAAAGACATATAGCCATGAGAACGAAAAGGTGTCAAGGGGAAAGTTGTTACGGGCTAGCTAGTTGTTTAACATGGAGTGTTTGTGTAAGTGTGTGTATCTGTGAGACTTCATTTATGTATGTTTGTGAGACTATATTTATGTATGTGTGTGAGACTATATTTATGTATGTGTGTGACTACCACTTTGTCAAATAAAGAAATGACCAAAATAAAAGTTGTAGATCTTGATGAGTTCTATAACTTTTATATTCATGACTTTTTCAGCTGAAATCATTTTGGGTATCAAAATATGGTTTGAAGTTGTCAATTTTTGAAATTCAAAATTTAAATTCTCTAAACTTTGTCACATGACAAAGATGACCAAATTAAAATGATAGAGCATGATTTTAGAAAATTTTAGGAAAAAAACCATCGCATTTGGAGTTAGTATATAATTTTTCATTTTAATCTGTGGCTAAAATTTGTAACTAGTCTTTCTCTCTCGTACTAACTCCAAATGCTATTGGAACAAGTGTGATTTCTCTTTTTAATCTGTGGCTAAAATTTGTAACTAGTCTTTCTCCCTCATACTAACTCCAAATGCTTTGTTTTTTCCTAAAATTTTCTAAAATCATGCTTTATCAAATTTTTGTTGGTCATCTTTTCATGTGACAAATTTTGAACAATTCAAATTTTTAATTTAAAAAAACTACAACTTGCAACCAAATTTTGGAACACTAAATGATCTCAGCTGAAAAAGTCATCAATATAAAAGTTATAGAACCCATCAAAATCTACAACTTTTATTTTGATTAATTTTTTATTTCACAAATTATTAGCAAACATTGGTTATAAATTCATGAATCTCGCACATAGTTTATGAAACTAGATGATAGATATGTCAATTTATGAATAATGTTTGCTAACACTTTGTTAAATGAAGAAATAATCAAAATAAAAGTTGTAGATCTTGATGAGTTGAATAACTTTTATATTCATGACTTTTTCAGCTGAGATCATTTAGTATTTCAAAATCTGGTTTGAAGTTGTCGTTATTTGAAATTCAAAATTTGAATTGTTCAAAGTTTGTCACATGAAAAGATGACTAAACTAAAAGTTGTACATATTGACGAGTTATACAATTTTGATGTTCATAACATTTTTATTTGAGGTCATTTAGTATCCTTAAATTCTATTCGAAGTTTCGAATTTCAAATTTTCAATTTTTAAAATATGTTTTTAATTTTTTGTAAAGAAGAAAATATGGAATTATATATATATCAGCAAATTGTTAATATATATATATATTTATACATATACAGAATAATAAAAATATTATATTAATTTACTTTGTATTTTTATAATATATAATATATAGAATTAACAATTCAAAAATTGTAAAATATTTTTAGGGGTAATTTGGATCAGGAACCGCCCCTACAATTAGATTTGTAGAGGTGGCTCATAACTTTGACCGCCCCTACAAATCGGTCCTCTTATATAAGGAAAGAGGTGCGCGAGCTAGAAAATTGGCTAAGTCCTAGGCGCCATTCTCTGTTTGGACGCCGTCAGGCTGCTAGATTTTTTGGCGTCGCCGTCGCCGCTGTTGACACCACCGGCCGCGCTCTCCCTCCCTCCCTCCCCAGCGGTCCCTCCCCGCTGGCTAGGGTTTCAGGCAGCGGCAGTGGCGGTCGCGCGCTCCCTCCCTCCCCGGTGGACATGCCCGCCGGCTAGGGTTTGAGGCGGCGGCGGCGCTTCCTCTCTCCCCAGCGGTCAGATCCTCTCTGACTAGGGTTTGAGGCGGTAGCGGCGGCGGTCGCGTGCTCCCTCCCTCCCTCCCCGGCAGACCCTCCCTAGCTGACATCCCCACTGGCTAGGGTTTGAGGTGGCGGCGGCGCTTCCTCTCTCCCTAGCGATCAGATCCCCGCCGGCTAGGGTTTCAGGCAGCGGTGGCGGCGACGGTCATGCGCTCCCTCCCTCCCTTCCCGACGGTCGCACGCCCCCTTTCCTAGTGGCCGTGCACTCCGGCGTTGCGCGCCCCCTGCCCCGATGGCTGTGCGTCCGATGTCGATGCGCGCCCCCCTTCCCGTGCCCGCCACCCCTTGCTTCCCCGCGTCTTCTGCATGTATGCCCCAACCCCTGGTCCACCATTCTTGCTACACTGAGGAAGAACAGAGCTGCTCCTTAGCATGAATTATAGCATGAATAATTTGTCGATTATTATTTGCATGTTTGTGGTGGATGAATTATAACATGAATTTGTGGTGGATGAATTATAGCATGAATTTGTCGATTATTTGCATGTTTGTGGTGGATGAATATATCACAGTTAGAACAGAGCATTCTTTTTCATAGTTAGATCACAATGAGAGGATGAATATGAGCTTGTTGCATGCTGTTGCCTCAAATGTATTATCTGTTTTGACACTAGTGGATAACGGAATGTTACTGTGGTTAATATCTTGGGTACATTTAAGGTCAATATCTAAAATATAAATGCCTAGTGCAATTTTTTTTATCTAAACTAAATGTATGTGCTTGTGCGGTATTGGTAATATTTATGAATGGTTGCTAAACTATCAGGTCTAAGAATGTGTATCTTGCAATCATAGAATTAAAATTTTGAGTCAGTCATGTTACTGCTATGTTGATGCCTAGTTTAAATTATTTTGAGTTAGTCATGAAATTAAAATATTGAGTTAGACATTTAAGTTGTCTCAGCTGATTAGCCACCTATCTGTGTATTAAATATTAATTAGCTTGTGGGTGCAACAATGCTTCCTTGTGCCGAATTTTTAGTTAAGTGTGACTTGATCCCTGTGTTATATCCATGGTACTATGCATTACTATGTGTTATATCCTTAGTTATCTTATTGTTTTTTTCTCTCCTTTGCTTTCATATCCTTTGCAACAAATGTTGTTGTTTCTGTGATTATATATGGCGATGAGGCGATGCATTTTTAGCGATTATATATGGCAGTAGCTGATGCATTTTTAGCCTACTCTCCTCCCCTCTCCTCTTCTCACTTCCCTCTGCTTCTCTTCTCTCCTCTACTAATACTACTTCTACTGCTCCTCTCCTCTCCTCTCCTCTACTACTAATACTTCTACTACTCTCCTCTCCTATCATGTCCTATCCTACTACTACTTCTACTACTCCTCTCCTCTCCTCTTCTATCCTACTACTTCTACTACTCTTCTCCTCTACTTGTACTACTCCTACTCTCCTCTCCTCTCCTATATGTTTGGCAAGCAGCAGGTGCTATATTTTTTGGGCAGGCAGTAGCTGCTCTATTTTATTTGACAAGCACTAGTTGCTTTCCTCTACTCTATGTTTGGCAGCAGCTGCTCTATTTTTTTTGTAAGCACCAGTTGCTTTTTTTGGCCAACTCTCCTCTCCTCTTCTCTTCTCTGTTTTTGCCTATGATAAAATTGTCCAACTCCATACATTATCTAGAATATGAGCTGATGATCAAGAACTTGTGAGGAATTGACATCATTACCAGCCACCCCTACATTACCTTCTCGCACTTCTCTGTTATGATGTCTTTATGCTCTAAGTTCATGATCAAATGATGATTGACATGTTTCAGAGGCCTCTACTGTTACTCTTTTTGTGATCTATTGCTGTCAAGTATTTTCTGAAATTTGAATTTGAATTTCGTTCATCTCGAATGGAGTGTCATTGCATACTAGTCTCCTCTAGGAGTTTTTAGCCTTGTAGTGTCATTGGGTTTTCTTTTCTTTCCTCCTCTACTATTAATGACTGTCATGTTAGTCTATCATCTCACCTAATTCTTGAATCTTGACGTGCCCAATTCACCATTCTACTACTCCTCTACTACTTGTACTACTCCTCTCCTCTCCTCTCCTACTACTGCTGCTGATGTCCAACTATCCTTTCCTATCGTACTACTACTACTCCTGTTCCATACTACTCTTCCATGTACTTCTACTACTGCTAGCTAGTACTACTTGTACTACTACTAACTAGTACTACTACTACTATTATTATTGTTGTCCTACTACTAATACTACTGCTGCCACTACTACTCCTAATTGATGGCTATTTTCTTCAATTCCACTCATAGGAAATGGGCTCTTGCTATGTTGTTTTCAATAGGAAGAAACCTGGGATTTACATGTCTTGGCATGAGGCTAGTGAACATGTGCTTGGGTTCAAAAATGCTATACACAAGAAGTACAATAACTATGACCATGCACTTAGAGATTTTAGTGCCTATGTTGAAGCAACAACTACCTCCTCTAAACTAGTCCCAGCTGATTGTGGTGAAACCATCCCCCTCAGGGTGGCAAGAGTGGTTCTTGGAAGAATATGGTGATTATCAGTCTGTTGGTGATGGTGTTTGGACTTTGGATGAGGCTTTCCATGAGCTGCCAATGCAACTGCAATACTTAGGCCTGTGATGACATAATTAGATGGTCAATGTAGTTGGATAACACAATTGTATGATGATTTAATTATGGTGTCTGAGGCCTATTAGTTTGGATAACACTAATTGTATGTTGACAACTATATTTTGGTTGTAATGCAACATTATCTATTAATAATACTACTGCTGCTTTGTAGACCCTCCTCTCCTAGTCCTATTACTTCTACTCTTCTCCTCTCCTATCCTCTGCTCTTATTTCTCCTACTCCTCTCCTCTCTTGTCCTCCTCTACTATAACTGTTTTCCTTGACATAAATTTAGGAGAAGATATGGCCAAACTCCCTTCGTCGGATCTACCAAATAATTATACGCATGATCTGGGCTTCCAACCAGCATTGGGAAGGGCAAACCACCCATTACCAAGCATAGTAAGTAACATGTTTTAAAGACACCTCTATATATATTTTGTTCTAATATATAAATCTTAAATGTAGACAATTCATCCTATACCATATTTCAGAGAGACTCTCAAATTTCGGGATTGATTTCCTCAATGTTGGTACATTCCCAATAGATGGTGGACTCAAGCAATGTTGAATTGGCTTTTCTATTCTCGCTAGGGCGGGTAACCAATAAGGTATGGTTTTATACATCGACAGAACGAGCAGCGATCAACCTCATGACATTAGTGCGCAAAAATATGTTGTGCAAGCATGTTTAAGGACGCTTCAAAATATTGGGTACAATATTTCTACATACTCCATCATGAGGATTGCTGCTTTGAATGTGGGCCTCTACCGCGATATTGGACTGTTTTGTGCACAGCTTGCTAAGGACAACATGAACGATGTGGTTAGTCTCATAACTTATATCTAGATTAATTATTATGTCTACATATATGCATGGTTCTGATAACCGTATTTTTTCCAACACTTGTAGATTCAGGAAAATAACGTAACATACGTAAGTTGTAGTTTTGAAGCTATTTTAAACCAGGTTATGTATCACTTGGGTCGTTATAAATGAGAATATAGTGGCCCTGTTCTTACTTCAGAGGAAATCTAGGAAAAAATTCTTGTGACTAGGAGGACAGGTTCTCGACCAATGCTAATCGTCGTCAGTAAACCTTGTGAACGGTCTTGTGAAGCAATGGAGAGTGCACTAGTAAATACATTGCGCTACATCACTAATATTTTGGCATATGAAATGAATGATCTGCACTTCTCCGAGTATGTGGTACGATGTTGGAAAGTTCTAGGAAATAAAATTACTGTTGGTTGTAATAATGAACTGATCTAAATTATTGTGGTTTGTAATGAATACATTTAAATTATTATATGTTTGTAATGAATGGGTTTGTAATGTATATATCTTCTTGTCAATTAGTTGTTGATATAATGTCCTTATGAATTACATATTATATATATATGTATATATGTTCTTGTCAGATTTGAATTTTTAAATTTCAATTTTTTTGTGCGAAAATGTACTGTAGGGACGGTTCTAGAGTGAACCGCCCCTACAAATGGGAATTATAGAAGCGGCTAGTGTTACAACCGCCCCTACAAATTATTTTTTTAGAGGCGACTGGTGTTACCAACCGCCCCTACAAATACAGTTGTAGAGGCGGCTGGTGACACAAGCCGCCTCTACAAATTAATTTGTAGGGGCGGTTTGGGAACCGCCCATACAAACCCTTGATTTGTAGAGACGGTGTGGTAGGAGCGGCTGGCAAAACCGCCTCTACAAACCATCACCAGTCGCCCCTACAAATGCTGACTGTATTAGTGATTTTCATCTGTTTTTCAAACAATTGTTCTTTTTTTGTCGTAAAGCGCGAGTAGGCAGTCATACATACATATATTTTTCAGAGTCATAGTTCATATGATGGCATTGCATGGCCATGATAGCTCGCCCCAAGGGTTGTTCGTATTTGAAGTTATGCACGTTGCCAATAGTGGGCAAAATTAAGGATTATTTTGTTGCCCCCTTTAAAAGAAAGTTTCAATATCTATGCCCGCTGCCAATAAAGGATTTTGTTGTCAGTTTTGAAGATTTCTAACCAAGCCCATGTATAAATACTATATGGTAGTGGAAAAGAAAGAAAGTAGGAGGCAGGAGCATTATTTTTGTTAAATGTACATTACAGGAGTAAGTGATAATTATATATTACAACAGAAAATTAAAGTTAAATGTATGTTTTAATTGTTCCCATCCAAAACGACAAAGAATTATAGGAGTAAGTGATAATAAAACAATGACAAAGGATGTATAAGCAAAACTTCTAATTGCAACCCTCGTAACATCGCCTTATGAAACCTCAACAAATGATATTTGTAGAGCAGGTGCATCCTATGTGATTACCAGTTGCAATACATTTATGAAGATTCCTAATCATTTCAAAATTGATTTGTAAAATTGTACATCCTAGTTTAAACTACTATCATAGCCTAAAGAAGACTTTGTTTCTAGCTTTGTCCCAATTCAAAGTACCTTATGTTTGACCAAGTTTCTAGCCTTCTTATGCTAGAGGCATTCATTGTAGCATACAAAATACTTCCTCCATTTGTCTTCTTTCTGCTGCTAGGTCATTTATGTTGTGTTTGGTTGCTTTCAAAGTGATGCATTGTATATCCTGCATAAGTGGATGCAGGCTGAGTAGATGCATTGGTCTAAAAAGAATAGTGTTTGGTTGGTTATATGGATGGATGCAATAATCCTGCATCTACTGATGCAATAACCATGTAAAGGCATTTGCATGGATGCTTGTATGGGTGTGGATACGAGGATTCTTTGTCAGACGACGACATGTGGGCCAACACCAAGTGTTGTTCATTTTTGTTCTGGTACCCTTTAACCTAGGCCCTTATCCACCTTAACCTAGACCTACCTTTATCCTATGGCAATACTAGTTGACAAGGCTCAACCCTCTCAATCCTCCGAAAGTCATCGTTTCTTTAGAATATTTCTCAAATCAACCCATGTCACCTCTCTTGCAGGTATAGTATGAAGAGAGGAACGATTTTGAGCAGTTATAATCTCCTGAGATCACCCAGTCATCGTGATAGGTAGGCGCCACTACTTATTGAACCCTATTTTGGATACTCATTGTTCATGTTTACATTACTTTGTTGCACTTCATGCTAAGGATGTTTAAACAACCATCTTGACCTCATTAAAGTTAGTTCAACTCCCACCTTATAGTGGTTATCCTTACTTGATTACTACTTGGTGTTCAGGACGAATAATCATGCTTAGTTGGCTTAAAACTGGTAGAAGTTGAATTTGAGCGGGAACTCATATCGCGTGTGTAGGAAGCTACACTAGGTTCTTTAATCACCTAAAACTTCGAAAAGGGATAACTTGATGTGGTAAAACAATTTGACTAAAGACAAACATGAATTTTTACTAAGAATGATCAATTGAATGCAAGTGATCACCTAAAATCAAGAATTCAAGATGTCTATAATTGGAGAGTTGACTTACTTCCTTGATCTTCAAATCAAGCAACCGAAGAGCGGTACAACCTTTGTGAGCCAAGGCAAGTACGTTAAGGACATGCTCAAGAAGTTTGGAATGGAAGATATGCAAAACCAATAAGGACACCTATGGGCACAAATGGACATTTGGATTTGGATGAAAGGGTGAATCGGAGGATCAAAAGGTGTATTGGTCTATGATTAGAAGCTTACTCTATTTGACCGCTTATAGACACGATATCATGTTTAGTGTATGCATGTGTACAATGTTTCAAGCCTCACCAAAGAATGTCACTTGACCACGGTTAAGAGGATATTGAATTGGCTTCCAATATCTTGATTTGTGCTTTTTATTAGTTTCTTTGATACTAGGCCATAGTTGAGGTTGGATACTCCAAATGTGTCTAGAGATCAAGATTGAACCAGACAATCGGGATCCAATTTACTCGCCTATAGAGTTTAAATTTCAAAGGCACCTGTTCAACCCTTGTAGGCAACAGCTTGCTCCTTCATATATATGTTATGAAGCATATGTCCAAGTGAACTATGTAATATGCGTTAGTTGATTAGGATTCTATATTATTGTTTGTTTTTTCTTGTAGGTAGGAGGGCTGCAAAGTCCGTACTCTCCTTTAGGATGTGGTCAAGAAACATGCAAAATTAACATCGCAAAGGGATTATGTCTTAGTGAGGGATAATGAGATAGACATGCCATTAATGATGTATAAAAATGACAGGTAATCAATTTGAGATAACAAATGACAGGTAAGTGAGACAGTACATGTTACTTATGACTTCAGTGACAGGATGTATAGGCCTCATCATGCTTCTCTTGGCCGTTGGTTACACATAAGAGTGAGGAGCCATAGTTGTCGCTCATCGTCGCTAACCTGCATTATTGCTGGCGAGTCTGCATCAGCAGTGGCGCATCCGTGGAACATATACTTAACACCTGTGACTGTGGGTCATGGTTTTTATTGGCCGTCACTATTGATATTTTTCGACGTAGCGAAGTTTTCAATTTCAATTTCCCTCTTAGTCGTTAACACCATTTTTTAAAAACCTCAACAGATCATATTTGTTCACCAAATCAATTATATATGGCCAGGTGCGTTCCACGTGGTTGCAAGTTGCAGTACAGGGCTCCCAAATTATATCCTGGTGTTTACGTCCATGAGATTCCTGTTGATTCCATGACTGGGATCGTAGCTATATTCTAACTGATTTCCCGGATTGTGCCATCCTAAGTTATACTGTATTAATTTTATTGTAGTACAAAATTTATTTCGGAAGTTGCAGCTAACTGTGACTGTGAGGCCGTGACGGGCGCGCCTCGCGCCGAGGATGGCAAGCGATGACAGTCTACTGGCATGTAGCGGTGGCAGTGGGTACCGAACGGATGCGGGTCAGGCAGGCAGGCGGGACTACACCTACATCTGATCTACATGACGGCCTGCCTCTCTGCCTGATCGGCGGGCGGGTTCAATCATCCCTCCCCCGGGCCGCACCGCCCCCAGAAGCCACCCACCCTCCTCGGCTCCTCGGATCCCTCCCTCCTGCCTCATCAGTACAGTAATCAGCATGATCCAGCGGCCGAGGGATCCGATCAAGACCAATAATGCAGCGCAGCTCCGTCGCTGCCTGTGACATCATGTGTAGGGGACGGGCAGTTACAGGGAAAGGCCGGGTCGGGGTCCCTCCATTCCAGCAGTCCAGCTCAGCGACACCGACCGGTGGTCGACGTGGCGACCGCGACTAACCACCGCCACACGAACGACGAAATTTATTTACTCCATCCGCAGCAGCAGGCCCCGCGATCGCTGGCTCACTGGCTCGCTCGCTATGAGACGACGAGAGATTCCATCGATCAAACTACGTACGGCACGCGCGGCGAGATCCGCGTGCTGGTGGCCACAAACGGCGTCCGGCTGGTACCTGCGGACCGCGTGCATGGGGGTCCTCGCTCGCGCGCGTGTTTGGTGCCAGACTCCCAGCCGGTGCGAGACGGGATCGGAGCCGGAGAGGCCCGGGGGCAGGGTGCGTCTGCGTCCGCGGCCGCGCGCCGCAACGCACGGAGACACGACGCGACACCCACCGGACGACGGGATGGTGCAAGGGCGGAAGCGCGGCTGCGGGTTGTCTCGGCGCCGGCCGGGCGCGTCCAAAGGCCCATATCCATCCGTCTTGGCCGTGGCCGCGCGCTGGGTGCGTGAGACGGCACGGGTGGGTGGATGCGCCGCGTCCGCCACAGCCACCACAGGTTCCGTATCTGTGCGTGGAATCTCGTGAATCGTGGTCTTGTGCTGCCCCTTGGCGAGGCGGAAAAGATCTTGCTTCCACTGCATGGACAGGACTACTCTACAGGACAAGCTTCTCGCCGGCGACAGAGACCTGAGATATCAATGCATATGCCGCCGCCGGCCGGCCGGTCCAGTCCACAGGAAATCGTAGTAAAAAGAGAAAACATGTGGCGTGCTCCTGCTACGCTTTAGCGGGCACGCATATCATCGGTGAGGTTGATCCCCTGAATTAGACGCGCGCCGGCGCGGCTGAAGCTTCTGGAGAAAGGATAGATTTTTGTACGAGTAGGTAGCTAAAGCTAGCGCGCGCAAAGACAAGGCTGCACCTGCATGCATGTCTCGTTTCGCTCACGGCAAATGTATGCGCGTTTGGTGGTGTGATTGTGTCGATCGTCGGACATGTCCAATTGACGCTGCACCACCGCTCTTCTCGTTTCACTCGTTCGTGATCCACGCTAATAGACTGCCTCAATGAGATCGACAGAAGTGCAGAATCGTCAATCGACGCATGTCTCACATGCATGCGACTGTACTCTTCTCTGCACACATGTACACACTTGGTTTTTTTTTTTAGAAAGGCTCCCTTTTCTGTCTTCCAACTCTGAACAGCACGCACGCACATGTGTCGTTCTGGTCTTTTGACCATGTACACGTGCTGTCACTTGGCAAATTCTAAGCATGAAAAATGTAGTATACTTTTTTTCGGGTTCCTTGTGCTCACAAGACTACTACATCCAGCATGATACGAGTAGGTCACATATGCATGGTAGCATGGATCATGACGAGGGTTGGCTGCTGTGACTGTGAGCCTAGCTATAGAACGCACGGATGACTCGACGCGCCTTGTCATGCAAAACACATAGTTAAGGAATTTGACCACCTCACTCAGAATAACGAAATGTAACTAGCACCACGCAAGAACCTCATGCCCTCATCACTCATCAGTCATTGCGTGTTCAAACTAAAGAACATCATTCGTCCATGCATGTATTGGCTGGCAGCTTGATGGAATTCTTGGCCCATATTCATAGACTCCACGAAATGCCATAATTATTGCTCGATTAGTACAACGATGACAGATCGAACCAAAACTTTGTTCAAGTCAAGTACTCACCACCATCCATGCATGCGTCCCTTCATCCGTAGACGATGGATTGTATTAATATTATTACTAGCCATTGCTGCCCGCGCTTCGCTGCGGGTGATTTGCTTGGTATAGGAAACCTCATATTTATTAGTACTTAAGGCTGGTGAGGTTGGTTGTCATTACATGGTGCCTATTCTAGTGGAAAGAAGTATTTGATGGAGTTGGGTTCAAGCAACTAACACACTTAGATTTGAAGTACAACATTGGATAGCATTACATTATAGGCGAAAATAGGAAAACTAAAACACAAATACTTTCCCTAACGGGAGGGTTTACAAAAAGTGAATTAGGATTCACTGTTCTTAGGTGAATCTACAACACGCGTCCAATAACTACGGATGACAACAACGACAAGAGGAGCATCCCAAGGCAACTAATCCACCTTGAAACCACGCAGCTTGACTCCTGTGCTCGGTGGATTCTTTTATTGTACTGGATATGGATCTGCAACTTCTCGTGCTAATGGTTGAGTGAGAGGAACTAAGGGGTCTGCTTCTAACACTTCTGAAGGTGGAGGCGCTGGCAGTTCCACATCACCGCTTCTCCTTGTTTCAGTTGGGTGGATAGGGATCCCCTCCAAGATCGGGGCATCCCGCATTTCATCAACCAGCGCCCTCCGCTTGGCCCTAGTAAACAAATAGGCCTCACCCAGTTGATGAACATGCCGATCTTCGGCCTCCTTCAGAGCTTCTGACATTGCAGCCTCCCGGCTCTCAAGAGTCTGCAAAGATCGGCATGCGCTTCGCGAAGTTGCACTGGAGCATCGAAAGTGAAGATCTCGGCTTCTTCGGCGCGCCGGAGGCACGCCCTCAGCTCTAAGGCTTGCCGGTCATACTGCTCATCCAGAGCAAGCAGGTACGTGGTTAAGTGCACCACGGTAGGACTATCTTCTTGCGCATCACGACCTTGCAAAGCCTCCATGCGAGCCATCCATGGCCACCGATTCCTATCCAAGGGTGGAAAGAACTTCATGGGGGTATGGGCAACGGGCTCTTCATAGAGCTGGCAAAGGTACCGCAAAGCTTTGCGGGCCACAACCTGGTAAGTGTCGGTGAAGCTAAATCCGGTTGCGGTCACACTCCAGGCTTCGGTGATGTCGGGGAACTCTTCACTCTTCCCAATGTAAACCGTAACCTCACACCGATCGGTGCCATGTTTCTGATACTCACGGCCCTCATACTCGGGACGATACTTGACTCCGAGCTTTTGCAGGGTGGCGTGCAGGATTCTAGGAAAACCCTGAACGTTTAGGCAGTAACTACTAACCCAGGTTCCTGCCATTTCTGGTCGTGGCTACAAAGAAGGGCCGAGTAAAAAGCTTGCTCAAAGAGAAAACCTAAGCGAGCTAAAGTGCGACAAGTGGTGGCACCAATGGCCAAGGCAGGCTTTGCTTATAAAGCCCGAGCGGTCTGTGGGCCTAGCGTGGTTCACTAGGGTTCTTGCGCGGGATTACTACGAACGAATCGACCAGATTTCGCTCGTTCGAGGCGAGCGACGTGTGGTGCCATTACTGAGTAGTACGACTGTAGGGCAAGGGTCCGACAAGAGCGCAGGAAAGGGGTACAAGGAGGCATGGGTCACTATTGACGTGGCTCATGGGCGAGCGCGGAGCACAAAGCCACAGTGTAGACCTAACTATGTAATGAGCACGAGTAGGCCATGCAGACTACGGCACACGTGACACCTATGGATGGCGTAGCTGCTAGTAATATGGGATAACAATGCACAAACAGGCCATGCATTAATGCACGTCCTATGCGTTTGAGGTGAGCGATGTCTGAGGCCATTAAAGACTAATACGGTTGTAAGCCAAGGTTCCGACAAGAAGTCAAAAAAGAGTGCTACCGGCTAAGGCAGGGTCTGCTTATAAAGGTAGAGCGGTCTGTGGTCTTGGCATGGTTCACCAGGGTTCCTACGTGGGATCACTATGAACAAATTGACCAAATTTCACGCGTTCGAGGCGAGTGACGTGCGGTGCCATTACTGAGTAGTACGATTGCAGGGCAAGGGTCCGACAAGAGTGCAGAAAAGGGGTACGAGGGGACGTGGGTCACTACTGACGCTACTCACGTGTGAACGCGGACCACGAAGGTACAGTGCGAACATATTTCTGTAACAAGCAGGCGTAGGCCATGCACACAACGACATGTGTGGCACCTAAGGATGGCGTGTCTACTAACAATACGGCACAATAATGCACGTACTATGTGGCTACACCTCAACTAACCACCTAGGTATGTAGTAGAATTTACAAGATTTTGTTCTTTGTGCCAGCGTGCTGGCACTTACTGGGCCTCATCATTGTATACATATAAGTATATAGTTCCATTGATGCGCACGTTCGTGTGTTCACCTAAACGAAGTACATTGCACCGGCCATTAAGGACTAATACGGTTGCAAGACAAGGTTCCGACAAGAGGGAAAAAAAGCGCGGGGAGACTTGGGTCATGGTAAGCGTAACCGCAAGCGACGCTAAGCACAAAGCCATTATGGTAGATGTAGTAATGGCGATCAACCCCAACCACCGACCATCCTGGGAGTAACGTGGCCATGCATGTGTCCTAAATCATAGCAGTTTAAATGGTCATGCATGGTCCTGCATATTACTTAGAAACTACCACAACGTCCCTACGAGTGCATACTACCTAGGTACTATTACAAATAGTACAGCTTGGACGGTGAATCGTTTTTATCTGATGGTAAGGAGAAGCGACATTAAATGTGTCCACCAACCCCAACCACTGCTTCTCGCGCTTCGTTGCGGGTGATGTACTTGTTGTAAGAGATTCGGAGTGTTCCAAGTAGAGAGAGAGTACAACTAAGTGGCAAATGACTTAACCGCTTTAGCGAGACGGCCAGACGATTTTTAGCACTGAGAAAAAGCACTGGAAAGTTCGGCCGATAGAACCAGAGGGCTCCTGGCTACGTTAGTGGCTTGTCACGGAACGGCCTCTAAGGCCAAAAAAAATTGGGCCCGCAAAGCTAGGTCTGGCCCATTGGGCTTGTAGGGTTCCTGTCTTAGCGACGTAGCGCGAGTCAAAGACCGGTCGCATCTTCTCCCAATCTCACTGGGTTCGCAAGGCGGCCACAAGCCGATGCCTCCAGCAACACTCGCTTCGTCGTCTCCGCCGTCGTGCACGCCACCATGGTGGCACTGGCCGCGCGCCTCGTGGCCCGCCGCCTCCTCGGCCTCGCTTCTGCGTCTGGGTCGGAAGTAATCGGCCGTCGTCTAGCCTCGTCTCTGGTTAGCCCTCTTCTCTCCCAAACCCTACCCCCACTATTTCCCCAGACTAATCGTCTGATGTCCTCTGCGGGAAACTTTCCTTCCAGATCGCCGCAGCCTCTGGGGGCTCTGTCTCCAGCACCAGGGCCTTCTCCACGGCTCCTAACTACGTGAGCACTTCTCGGATGCGTTCCCCCCGCGTTTGCCTGATCTGTTTAGTGGTTGATAGGTCAGTGAGGTGGCAGACTGGCAGTAATGGGACTATATACTGGTAAGGCATCTGTTCAGTTTCTTTGCATAATCCATGATCTCCTAGCAAGGAGTATCGACTAAAGGAATTACTTTCTGGAATAGGGAACTTATTTAAGCAGGCCACATGAAAATAGAGTTTTGGTCAGCATAGAGTATCGACTAAAGGAACGATTTGTGCATGGCAAAATTTAAGCACAGCATCAGTGGCAGCGATCAGTGAAGCAAAGGTAACTAATAAATTCCATTGAAGTTATATTATTATATCCTTTATATTGTAGCACTCCAGGGAGGCAAAGATTAACCTCTATGTGAATCGAACGAAGACGAACAATGTAGTCATGGAGAAAAGAGCCTTCGTGTTTTGCTATAACCTGAAAGTGATTTTGAGAATGTGGATTCATTTTTTTTCCAGCAAACTTCACGGCTTTGATTGGGCAGCAAATGCCATACAAGTAATCTTGAGCTTTGCCATTACCAATTTAGATCATTTGCTAAAAAGTGCACTTGCTGGTGTCTAAGTAGCTGGACATGAAACCACACTACAATTAGTGACTCAAATTAAAAAATTTCAATTTTGAATTCATGGCCGATTCTGTATCAAACTTTATTATAGCTGAATTTTTCTGAGTGCATGAGTGCTTCTCTGTTCCCTCAGGTCTTATTCAATGATTTCTTAGCCACTTTACCACAGGAACATGATTCAGTGGATACTATTGATATATGTGAGATTGATCAACTGGTTATTGATGTAAGAATGACCACTTTACCTATGCTCAAAATTCAAGGTATAATAGTGTGAATATTTTTTTTTCTGATTTTTCTCTCCAAACTGTGCAGGTTTGCAAAGAATTCTTTCCAAACTTATCCATTGGATATAAAGATCCTCGTGTCTGACTTCATGTTGGTGATGGTATGTTGAAAAGCTGGTGCCTGGTGGTATTTTATATGATTGTGATAGGTTGTAGGATATGCCACTATTGTTTATAGCCTCAGACATATCGTTTCTGCAGGTCTTGATCTCTTATAGTTCATAGTATACTTGCTTTTGTTTTGCAGCTGTTGATTTCCTGAGGAATTCTCCTGAAGGAAAATATGATGCTATTATTGTCGATTCATCAGATCCAATTGGTGGGTTCTTGCTATCACATATTTTAGTAATAAGAAGTATAGAACTCTCTTGTACATTCGTTTATCACTTCATTCACATGTCATTCTTGATAAGGTTGCTTCTTGTTGATTTCTTTTGTTAGCCTGTTATCTACAATAGCTGGTTTAGTATGCATGGGCACATTTGGAATGCAATATTTCATATGAAATTGTTCATTTACATGTGAGGGAACTTTTGTGGTGGTTCCAAACATAACCTCGATATACCTAGTGGATTTACACCTAAGTCCTTTTTTTTTTTTGAAAGTTAATATGCATTCGTAAAGTCCACTTAATTGATACCTTTTGTTTGCACACTGTTTTAAATTCCTTTCATACTAATTATTATAGGGCCAGCACAGGCACTCGTGGAGAAACCATTTATTCAGACAATTGCTAGAGCTTTGAAGCCTGGTGGTGTTCTTTGTAATCTTGCTGAGAGCATGTGGCTGCACACACATCTAATCCAGGATATGCTTGCTATCTGTCAACAGACATTCAAGGGTGCCGTGCACTATGCCTGGACAAGTGTTCCAACATATCCCAGGTATTATGCACTAATATCCCAGGACGTGCTTACTGTACAATGACCACAGGAACATTTTGTTTCAATAAGCTCAGCAACTGTTAGGAAGGTTTGCTTGCAAAAAAATGCACTTGCTGGTGTCTAAGTAGCTAGACATGAAACCACACTACAATTAGTGACTCAAATTAAAATTTACCAATTTTTAATTCATGGACGATTTTATATCCAATCTTTATTGTAGCTGAATTTTTCTGAGTGCATGAGTCCTTCTCTGTTGTCTCAGGTCTTATTCAATGATTTCCTAGGCACCATAAATTCAGGGCCTGGCTCTGTTCAGTTGGCTGAAAAAATGACCGCTGCTGATGCTGATGTCCGTGCGTAATCGGCGGCGGCGGTTCCGCATGGAGGTAAGAACCGGCTGCTGTGGCTGCATATTGAACCTAGGGATTGTGACGGCGTGACACACGGAGGCAACGCTAACCGGCGGCTGCTGTGCAGGGAGGCTCAAAGGGGAAGGCCACGCCTACGACCGCAGCGGTGCTCGCCACAGCCTATAGGTGCTCATGTAAGTTTCTGGTTCCTCTTGCTTGGAATTTTACAAGAGTGCTAGCTAAATAGACTGTTTTCGTGCCCCATGCCAGTAATTGTTGGGTGAATTTTGGCGCTGCGCATGTTTGTATTTGCCACTCCAATAGATGTTTATGGTAGGGCTTCAATTGCCAGCGCCAGGCGCGATCACAATCGCAGTCAACAAATAGATCTTTTGGACCTAACACCACACACAACTAATTTTCATTGGACATAACACAAGAATGGACAGTGGGTGTAACATACGAAGAACTATTTCTAACCAAAAAGGAAACTACAAACCCAAGGGGTAGTCCCTCTCAAAACAACTGTTCAGTGCCTAAGCAGCTAGGAAAAATGCTTCTTGTTGATCCCACGATGGTCGTTAGTTAGGGTGGCTGCCTCAATGCCGGCGGTGGCAGCAGCACCATCAGTACCTGGCACTGTCGCCACCAGAGGTGGTGCCGGCAGCACTCCTGGTACCTCGGGGCACACGAGGGGTGCGAGGAATGGAGCACACCTTCGGCCGTAGTCTGCAGCGATCACCCTGATGGTGGCTATGTTGAGGTGGATGCGAAGGTGGTCAGGGATGGCAGGGCGCTGGACGTCCGGGAAGTTGAACTTACGTTGTCTGGGGAGGCACTCACCATAGAAGCAGAACATGGCGGCATCATATGCCAGAGCCGCCTCAAGGGCATGCCTAAACCTGCCGATCCAGAGCCTGAGTCGTGTGTGTGGGATGCGGATCTCCGTAGCCCAGCTGCCCCAACTCCGCTCTCGTACGCCCATCCAGCCTAGGCCCTTCTGTGGGCGACGGCGGTTAGACATTGTTGGCACCGTAGCGAGATGCCCTCCGCGGTGCTGTTGGGAACGTCCCCTCTTTGCTGGTGCTACGTTGCTGGTTGGCGTGGCTGCTGCGGGCATAGCTCACCACCTGCAGTGTGCAAGAAACTTGAGCGAGGGCAGAGTGGTGGTGTTGAGTGGAGATGAACGGGAGAGAGGGTGTGTTTTTAAACGCGCGTTCAGAGACAGGCCGGTGTACTGGTACCTGGCTGGCCAATTACCAAGTACGAAGTAAAAAAACGGAGGGGACCATATTTCGATGTTTTGTAAGCACTGACTGGACCCTGAACCTACTGGTGCGGTTGTGCTAGATTCTCTCCTCAGATAGTAAATGCATACACACATCATTTCAGGATTCTATAGGTTGTTTTATTTGCTGGCAAACGTAGTTTTCTGGGTTTGTTCTTGTTCCTATGCTTGCTACTTGCAAGGCATTAGGACCTGCACCTCTTAGATCACAGTGGTTATTAGCACACAAGGTAAGTGGTGTTCTGATAAAGGTTTTTGGCGTGGGTGTATTGAGAGTGTTTCAGTCGGCGTTAATTTAGTTGTTCCGCTTTCTTGTATTTGTAAACAACTGATTAGAGGACCACTAAAATGAGCTGTCATTGGCCAGGCTCCAATGTGGCTGGGCATATTACCAGATAATATATCTGGATTAGGGTGCGGTACTGCCGTTCCAATATAGAATATATGTCATCACAAGCACCCAACACACATATTTATCTCAAGGTGGCAAATAAGGCCATTGGACAGTACATATGCGAGAACACACAGAACCAAAGGTACACACATAGGTAATTAGCAACGCACATGCTAGAATAGCATAGGAGGCTAACATTGCTAAACAACATCTCGGAGACCGAGACTCTAGGTGGATGGAATGAGGCATGGGCTTCTAGCTGCACATGTGCTGGTATTAGCGATGAAATATTCGCTGGATGCTACATAGCATTGTGCCATAGCACTAAGTTACAGCGTTCTCAAGAGACTGGTAGGATAGCATAGGGCTTTAGATGTAGCACCTCAGGACTTCCTAGAGAGCTCTGGTGATTGTGTCCCTGGCAGGGAGTGCATAAGTACAGGTTAGCGAGTCGTTCGGAAGGAAACAGAAGAGTGTTTGGGACCAGGCGCAAACCAAGGAGCATGCATACCTTTAAAGACTCCTAGAAGGGATGTACATAGGGGTGCTCTCCAGGACAAGGCTGAATAGCTGTTCGACAAGCTGGACATACCGTGGGTCTGGTCCAGGACAGGGCTCTGCTCCAATGGACGTAAGAGGAGCCGCTAACGAAAGGATATCACCATAGCTTGAACAGATGGAGCCGAGGCGGTCAAGAAGTTTTTTATGAGATTTCAATAGATCGTCCGTCTGTACGCGCAGCATATCATACCTGGTCTGAACAAGCTGGGACCAGGACATGAAGTGGTTCAGTTGCCTGTATGTTTCCTTAAAGGCAGGATAAGTTAGATCATTGATGCAAATATTCAGCCTCGCTATAAAATAGCAAATTGCTTGCTCAGAAACACTTTCTTGTGCCTTATATTCGGTCATGCAAGGGATGCTGTGGAAAGTCTGAACTTCCGGTAAGCCCTTGCTGCCCGGTTGGGAAGGAAGCTCAATGCTGAGCCAGGCCATGGTTTTCTTGTTATCCACCTTAACTGCGCCCTCGGTGCGAATAACTGCGCCTATCTTGGGAAGGATCTGTCTTAGAATGCTTGTGCGTGATATGTCAAGTAAAACTGGATCCTACAATAAAGTTAAGCAAATATGAAGAGTCAGAACATCTGCGCGTGTATAGGTGGACCCAGAGAATTAAGCCACCACCTGAATTCATTTAGGCACGCGGGCGGGGTAAGCCAATACCATCATTCTTCATTTAAAGCCAACTAAATAAAGTAGTACCAGAGGCACGGGGACATGGGCACCCAAGCCGCCCGATGGAAGTGGTGGCACGGGGACATGGGCACCCAAACCAGACGATGGAAGTGGTGGCACCAGATCATGGGCATCCAATGGAAGTGGCGGCGCTGGATCCTCGATGATGCTCTTACCCTTATCCATGTTGACGATGATGCTCCTACCCTTATCCATGTTCCTGTCAGATGAGGGAGAACCTACTTTGTGAGAAATATAACATACACTGGTGTATACATAGACCACATAACTTTTATATCTAAAACAAAAGCAATTATAGTCACGACTTCATGTTTGTAGTTATATTTGTTCAAAATAAAAAGTGTCACCGGCACATGCTAAGCCCTGAAAAGAGGACCAAATAAGATAAAGCGGCTGAAAGTTGCATTAATGGTTTCACAATGTATATTCTTGTAATTTATCTAGTGGACCACTGCCTGGCACATGGACCACAGCAAGCGCTGCTTTGGTATCTATACCAGGAACCTATCGCAAGGAGAAATTTGGAAGGCTGAGTGACCCAGTGCTGACCTATGCCTGCCTGCAGGCCGCCGGTGCAGTCCTAAACGTGGAACGTGCCATATAAATAGAGAAGCCTGTGTAGGTGTAGTATTGGCGGCGAACATGAACCCATGGGCAGGTGAACTACATGCACGACAACGATGGCCTACTTGAGTAGACGGCGGGACTGGTAACAGTAGGTGTCTTCAATGAAATGCACCTCAGGCATGCTACCAATTTGGGAGGGATGCAGTGCATCGCTACGAACACGTTACGCACGAGTGGGTGCATGTGTGACTGCGATTAAACGAGTGGTGCCTTTTGTCCACTGGCAGGGTCACCTGAGACCCTTCTAGGCGCCGCCTCCTACCTTACATAGGTTTCTAGGAGTCTGTGTCAGTGTGCACCAGGCACACCTAAGCTGTCCTGGTTTGGGCGGCTACCCTAGATAGGTTTTTAGGAGTTTGTGTTGGTTCCATTATGGGCACACGTGCACAGAGAAGTACATTTTTGGCCGGATAGATGCATCTAGGCACGTGCTGAGAAAGCACACATTAGGTACCCCTTTTGTATTAGATCTCTCACCCTACCGATGGTAGCGCGAATGCATGGCCATATTTCACTTACGTAGTTGATCTATTACTTGCATTGATGGGCTCGTGTACTGACTTAATGGTTAATGGTGGAAGACTCATCCGTCAAAACGTCAGCAGGTAGCAGTAACCTATATTGCAGGCCCAAACTGACTCGGTATGGTGCCATGACCTGCACACACACAAAAACAAAGATATCTAACAGCACACTAACGTAGCTTGGCAGCCCTTGCATCAAAGTTTGATGGATGCGATATTTAGAAGCCATCATCATGCCTTGTCCATAGAGCTAAATGGGTATGGTGGATGAGGAATTGGGTTCACCAATTATGACGCAGGTCCATCGAAAGGCCATGCTGCCTCTTTCCTGGTCGGCGAGAGGAAGCCCCACATGCGCTCAATGTGTTGCTGTTGAAGTCTGTGGAGGGTCTGACAACAAAAAAACAACATGTATCCAATGAAACGTATGAACACTTGATGGGACATGCATAGAAGGACAAAAAAACACCTGCTCTTCCCAGGTAGGATAGTTACGCGTTAGGAGAGATTTACCCCACATGTCTTCTTCCCTTATATACAAATTGACTACCAGCCGCTCATTTACACGCACGCAAGCTACTATCAGCTAGTGCATTTCTCTGCACGGGAAAAAAATACTACCAGCCACTTCTCTGCGTGCAGGAAGCTCACAGCTGGCGGCAGGAATTTACAGCGCATCTAATGCCTTGCATGAGGCAGATGAAACGCAAAACAGGAACACAGCATGCAGGCCGCTCTGAGGGACAATACAAGGTACGGTTAGGTAACTCATAACTCCTTTTGTCCACACCTACGGACATGCTAAATAATAAGATCTGGCATCAATTAAACATAGGGGGTGGTGAGACTGGTAAAGCACAACCCCCTACTCCATCATCCTGGTTTCTACAATCTCAGCGGCGAAACTTTTCCGTTCTCTCTTTTGTTCCCATTCACCAATCAGAGCACAGCCAAGAGGTACAACCCTCCTGGGGAGCAAACCACACAAACTTATATTGATGATGATGTTCTTACCCCCATCCATGCTCCTACTAGATGAGTGGGAACCTACTTTGTGAGATATATAACATACAGTAGTGCATACATAGGCCACATACCTTCTACATCTAAAACAAAAGCAAATATAGCTACGAGGCCATGGCCGTAGATATATTTGTTCCAAATAAAAACTCAGACCAGCACATGCTAAGCTATGAGAAGAGGACCAAATAACATAAAACCGGTGAAAGTAACATTAATAGTTTGACACTGTATGTTTCTGCATTCTATCCATGGGACCACATCCTATCACATGGACCACAGAAAGCGCTGTTTTCGCAGCTACAGGAGGAACCTATCGCAAGGAAAGATCTGGAAGGCTGAAGTACCTACCGCTGAGCTATGCCTGCTTGCAGACTGCTAGTGCAGTCCTAGACACCGAACCTGGCATATAAACAGAGAAGCTTGCACAGGTGTAGTATTGCCGACTTACATGAACCCACATGTAGGTGAACTACATGCACGACAAGGATGGGCTAGCCGATTAGATGTTGTTACTACTAACAGTAGCCACCTTCAATGAGATGCACTCCAGGAACACCACCGTGTGTGGTAGGTGCACCTCAGCTGTCTCACACTACAGTTAGTTCTGTGCGCACGTGTGCACAAAGAACTACTATTTTGGCGGGGTACATTCATCCACCCACACCATGACAAAACACACGCTAGGTACCCCTTATGTATTAGACCTTGCACCCTGCTGATGGTGGCGCAGATGCACGGCCATACCGCACTTAGTTGCTCTATTACTTCCACCGGTCAGATCGTGTATTAATCTAACGGCCAATGGTGGAAGGGTCGGCCACAAAAAACGACAGCACCTAACAGGCACCTATCTCGCAGGCACACACTCATTCGGCAAGGTGTCATGACCAGCACACACACACAAAGAAACATATCTAACAATACATTCATGTAGCTTGTAAACCCTTGCACAGTTGGATGGATGGGACATTTAGAAGCAATCATAACGGACTGTCCATAGAGGTAAATGGGTAGAGTGGCTCAGGGACTGTGCTAACCAATTAAAACCTAGTTCCATCGATAGGCCATGCTGCCTCCTTTTTGGTCGGTGAGAGGAAGGCCATATGCGGCAGATGCGTCGCTGTAGAGGGTCCGAGGATAGGGACCATTCCACAAACTTTGTCTTAACAAACCCACATGATAGATGTGTTTCCGTCCCTTACAAATTTACCATCAGCAACTCATTTACACGTAGGAAAATCTCTATCAGATACTGCATTCCTATGCATGCAAAAAAATAAATATCAGCTACTCACCTGCATGCAGGAAATTTACTGTCGGCGGCAGGAATTTACAGCGCATCTAATTCCTTGCATGGGGCACCCGAAACGAGGAACAGAAACACTGCATGCAGGAAGCTGTGAGAAATAGGCAAAGGTACGGTTAGGTAGGGCATAACTCCCCTTGCATGACCACATTTATGGCTAGAGTAAATAATAGGATCTGGCATCAACTAAACATACGCAATGGTGAGAACGGTAAAGGGTAGCCATCGTAGGCACTAAACATCTCACTTTGATCCTTGGCATTTTTTTGGCAGGGCTTTCATGCACAGGCCATCCAAATTCTGGGCAACTAGGCAATGTATACCGCTAAACGGCAGAAACAGCAAAACAATCAGGTCAGCATTCATCGCCCCTACTCTACTATCCTGATTTCCACAATCTCCATGACCGAAATTTCCTGCTTTCTATTTTTTTACATTCACTAAACAGAGCACAGCCAAGAGGTACAATCCCCATGTAAACCAAACCATAAAAACTTATTAGCACATAGGACTCAAGGTGCGAGTGCAGGCACTGCATAGATAGTAGTATAATGTACAAGGAGCTGGATACGTTCACAAGGAAGACAATTAGACAGAACACTTTAATTGACCTGAAGCCAGCACACATGGAGGTAAAACAAATAGGGAGGTATACAGACTATTTGCTCACCAACCGAAGACGCCTGGTGGCAACACAGCACCAAGGCACTCTGGCCGACAGGTAAAGGCCCTAGTTTAGGCACTGCACCTAAGACAAAAACATAAAGTTGCCTACCTACTAAACTGGCATAGCGAACAAATAGATACATGAGCCCAGGGGTCTCCAAAGCTCAACATAAGTAAGGACTCATAGGCCAAGTTCATACCACAAAGGGACACTACCCAGTACATGACACGCCTAAAACTGGAACAGCGACTATGGCGCCAACACGGATCGCATAGAGCAGCATCAGATTCATTGGTCGAAGCTGTGTAGCCACAGGGGGTTGATGGTGGAGTCCAAGCACGTAGGCCTACTCATCGCTGGAAATTAGAAATACTTTGTTAGCAAACTGATGGAACCCAAAACTAAAAAAGTATAAGAACAAATAGGCTACCTTGCTCCGGCTTTCTTTGCAGGGAATAAATCCCTACGAGCAGACCTCGGTCTCTTGCCTAGAATAGTTCTGCAAGAAAAACTATATAAGCAAATCAGCCATACAGGGTCCGTACTCCACCCGGGAAGGTGACCATAGCCATACTTAACGTCCAATGTTGGAGGGACCTAATGTAATACCTTCTAAACTAATTTCGAGGGGTGCGAAGAGTGCAGTACGTGGATATGGCAAATGATTTAGACTACTTAGTACACAAAGGTACATACCCATGCTCTTCATGGACATCAGAGGGTACCTCCTTCCCCTTGCTGGATGAGGTTTTGGTATTAGCCACTGTGGCAGGGGTAGGAGGAGGGGTCGAGCCACCGTCTGCGTTCTTAGGAACCTCAGGAACGACAAGAACATGTGTCTGATCGTCTTTTCCAGAGGCAACACCTGATGTCCCAATCTTGTCCATAGCCTTGGTATCCCTAGGACGATGCGGCGAACGTTCGGTAGGACCACGAGCCTGACCAACCATTGGATCGGGAAACACCCTCCTAGCTTGGAAGCAAAGCTGGCCAGTCCTAAACGTTTGCTCACTGATAACCACCTGGAATACGTACTTCCGACCAACAAGGCCGCGAAGGGGTGCAGGCAGCAAAATTTGATTGGATGAGCTTTCTTCAACAAGCTCAGCAGCAGTCCGCCGGACAACCTGTTCAGCTACTCCTCCAAAGAGAAATATTTTCACGCGGCCAGTGCTATCCTCGATGATCACACTTAGCTTATAGCTTGGGTAGGCAAGAAGAAGGCACATTAGAAATAAGTTAGCGGGCTTTGTTTCCTGGGTAGGACCAGTTACGTCTGAAGCAAGGATTACCTGGGAACAACCACTGGTTTAGCCTCATCGCAGTTAGTGCATTCAAAGCCATCGAAAGTAGCCTTCAACCCCCGCTTGCATGTATTGCAACCTTTATACCACCAACCATTGGAAACGTATATTTCTCTTACAACTGCGTCGCAGGTGAAACGAACAGCCTACATGGAAGGGCAGATTAAATTTTATTAACCCGACGTGAGTAGGGCATATAGGTAATTGGTATGAAGGAGGCAATACATTGCTGTCATGGGGATCCAATGCTAGGAGCTCGGCAACAGTTTTCCTGTTGGCGCCTGCTTCATCACCAAAACCCGCGTCTGCATCATCATCGCCGGGCAGGAACACAACTTCGGAGCCTCTTCCTTGTAAACTAAGGACAAGGACAACATCCATTTACACACCCTGCAAATCAGTAAAGGTTGAACAGCAGGGAAGCCATATTACCTAACATGAAAAGCGTTCACTTCTGGAAGGTCAATGTTCATGTACCATTTAGTGCCATCACCGCTCGCACATGTTGTGGCACCTACGTTGGCAGTGGGCTGGACAGGTTATATCAGGAACTAGGTGTAATGCAGAGGATACATAGAAACGATACGATAAATAGCATGCACCTAAGTATTGCTTCACTTGCACCCCAGCAAAAACCATCACAACAGGTTCATCTTTATCAATGGTTTCAATAAGGTCCTGGTCTTCAAATGAAGTTGCATGCTCGCCCCACAATGTAATTTGTAAGAGATGGTCGCTGCAAGCATAGACACAATAAATTGATGCTAACCAGAATACTCATAAACTACCATGGAACCAACCTTAAGTCACGTAGCTCCACCACCCGCCGCACGCACACACCATTTAGGCCACTAGATCGCAACACGGGATGTATGACTGCAAGCTGCCCGATAACATCTGTTTGGAATGCAAACACCACGTTACCTGTGAAGTAAATTAGGGAAAATAGGAAAAGGGAGCCTGCACAGGCAAGGCAAGGGCAGTGCATACCTACTAGGCCATGACCGCTCCCCCGTCTATAAGTTAATTCTTCAAAGTCCACAAAATTGAAAACATAAAGGGGAAGCTGGACGGCCATCTCTGTAGGTATCTCCTCTACAACAGTCCACTGTGTAAAATAAATTGTCTGTGGGTTCGGTACAGGGCTATACTTCCTTGCCTGCTTGCTAACTTGGAACTTTTTAATCATATAGGAGCTGCCTTCAACTAAAGAACCAGCAAATTTGTTAAGGTCTTTATGCCCGATGCAAGCGGTAATACCCACGCCCTGATGTAGAGAGTCTCAGATTGCATGGACACAGTTAAAGAGAAATAGCATGTACCCGCATGTAGCAAGGGACATACCTGTTCATCAACCAGAACAAGTTCCATGGCAGTTACACCCTTCCACTTAGCAGTCGAAGATAGTTTCCACATCCTAGCAACTCTAACCTTGATGGTCCAATTGTGCCTTGTTGGATTAATCTGTGATACCAAGGTGTACTCCATCTGGTGGAGGGCCATCACCAAAAGGAAAAGTGTATTAAATAAAGCACCATAACACAATTAAGATAGGAGACCGTGGACTGCAAAGGTGTGGGGCCACCATATATAGGGGTAAACAATTTAACAGAGCGTCCGAAGGACTTCTTTGTACACAATGTTTTTAGTAAGGTTAGAGGCTAGACCTGTGCCGTCCTCAATCAAAACACGCAGCCCATCTCTAGATGTGACACGGGATATAGCAACATACAATTGCCCATGAGAAAAAACTGGGCGCGGTAGGTATAGGCCAACGCTATGCAAAGTTTGCCCTTGGCTCTTGTTTATAGTCATTGCATAGCACAGTCTTACTGGAAACTGGCGTCTGCTAAGAACAAATGGCCATTTAGTGCTTGACACGTGCAACGAAAGCCTAGGGAGCAAAACCTTGTCGCCAATGTGAGAGCCAGTTATTATCTGAGCTTCCAACACGCGGTCACCTAACTGGGTTATTATAAGATGTGTACCATTGCAAAGGCCAGCACTCTGGTTTAGATTGCGCAGCAACATTACGGGTGACCCAACCTTAAGCATAAGTTTATGAGAAGGAATGCCCTTGAATTGTAGGGAGTTTAGGAATTCAACAGGGTAAAGTAGGTCTGCATTACCATGGTCCTTGGAGGTTTCAACCAAAGAATCAGAACTAAGGTATACCTTTTCACTTCCTGGGATTAAAGAAAGGACGCAGTTATTAATATCATTGATGGTATCATTTTTTGGAGCAATGATAGCCCGTTCCCTTAAGTAGTTTGGGTCCGAGTACAATGTGTCTAAGTTGGGATAGGTACATCTTATGATATTATCAATAGGGGAGCCAAGTTTTGGAACCAAGATGTCATGAGGTATCTCAACCAGCTCAGAGTCTCCATCATCAGTATGATTACTACCCGCAACAGTGCCATCCCCAATACTCAACACCCAATCACTAAATGCTCTCACCTTATCAGTTGGCAAACCATTGCAAGACATCTCAAGTAAGCGCATATTGATTGTTAGCTTTAGGATCTTAACATGTTTCCATAGATAAGAGTTAGTTATGGACGCATCAATGGTGTCTAACCTGCTGCCGCCCTCGACCACAGGCAGCACTTGGCGGAAATCTCCGCCGAGCACCACGGTCTTACCACCAAACAAGTTATTAAGACACGAAAAGTCTGTCTCCCCAAGAATGTCACACATGCTACGATCTAAAGATTCGAAGCAATGTCGGTGGGTCATGGGCGCCTCATCCCATATGATCAAAGAGCTATGCGCTATTAAGTCGGCAAGAAAAGTTCCCCTCTTAATATTGCACACGGACGACTCGTCAATAACTATAGGGATTTTAAATCGGGAATGGGCAGTACGGCCTCCAGGCAGTAGTAAGGAAGCAACTCCAGATGAGGCCACAGCGAGGATGATAAGCCTTTCGGACCGCAGGCGCGAAATAATCGCATTCCAAAGGAATGTCTTGCCGGTGCCACCGCATCCATACACAAAAAAAAATTGTCCTGATTTCCTATAGACCGACTGTGTGACAACATCATAAACCTTTTTCTGTTCAACGTTTAGCTGACTAACGAGGGTACCATGGATTCGCACGAGATCCTCACAGTCATAGGCTAGTTCCTCAGCTAAAAGCCTATTTGCAACTCTACTACACATGGTTCGATCAGGCTCTGGTAAACCATAATCAGTCATTAAACCACCGTTTTTGACAAACAAGGAATCCAGTTCAAGCAAACATGGTTTTTTAGTTGATCCCTTGGAACATTATAGGTAGGCAGTTGCACCATCCTTTTTATGCTGTAAAGTATATCGTCAGTAAAATATTCATAGAATTCATTGAAGAGGGAGGCTGCGTCGCAGACAGAGCAAAAAAGGATTATAGTAACAAGAAGTTGACGCATCTGAGCAGATGATCCCCACATAGATGCTTCCCTAAGGGCCTCATGCCACTCACTATCATCGCCAAGAAGACCCATAGACTGACACGCATCCTTAAATGTTGGATATAGAACACCGTTAATAGTTCGGAGGTCTGTGTAGGAAGTAGCACCCTTGGCAACGTTGAGGAGCATACGAAGGTAATACAGCTCACCACAACTAGGATTGATATATATAGCTCTACCAATTTTTGTAGGCCCCTTGCGTGGGCGCCATTCCTTGTACTTTTTATGCCAGACCCACTTTGTTGGGAATTCTATATACGTTAACTCTCGAGCGCATGGGAACTTCCTATTAGCATAAAACCATTCAGTGAGGGTTGTCTGCATGTAACTATGGTCATGTACAATAGTAGACAAGGGTTGGTTAGCTGGGTAGACAATGCTATTCATGAAAGGAAGGTGCACAGCCAGCCTTTCCACCGCAGGAGTCCTATAGTGAATATCAAATTCAAACAAGCGCCAGATAGCCTCATGCGAAGATAGGTAGCGGCAATCGATGCACTCACGGACCTCATCCACATCCTCAGCCTGCCTCTGGGAATCTAATGGCTAGGCACTACGGCAGCTACTACCAACCTCAGCGTGCGAACTGTCCCCAACTACGTTAGGTGCACACGTTTCAATGACAGCCTTAGCACGGTCCGGCCCTTTTGTAATATATTTAAACAAGTATTTTATAAGATGTGTCTTGTTACACCATTCAGTATTTATATGTGCTCTAAATCTTTTCAACAACGTCATATTGTATGGGACAACCCAATCGTTGTCAAGTTTAACACCGTATCGCTCGACAAAGTGCCCTGTGTCAGGACGGCACCTATACTGCACAAAGCCATCCTCACCAACAATCGTGTTTTGTTGAGTGCCCTTTGGGAAGAACTTGGAACACTTGTTGTTTTTCATGCACGGGCATTTCTGATTCAGCTGACCACAAGGGCCATGCACCATAAATTCATCGACAAGACTATAACCTAGTGGGTCACATGCCCTATCCGGTATCTCTGCACATATTATTGAGTCAATAAAAGAAGGATGAGGATCTTTAGTGTTACCTTCAAGCCAAACCAGGATATGAACGTGGGGCAGGCCACGCTTTTGGAACTCGATGGTGTAGAGCACTGAAACAGGAAACGGCGGTATCTGGATTAGAACGATGGCAGGCAATCAAATAAGTCATTCCATGGGAGACTGTCTCGGTGTATGTGCCTAACTGGATGGTAAGGAATAACATATGGGACCACACCTAGGCAAGTCAGCTACCCAAATGGTTTTCCCTGGTAAATCCATTGTGCAGTAAGCATCCACTAGATGCCTAGGGAAGACTCTTTTCCAAATAGGAAATATAGTGATGGAGGGTGGGAATTGCCAGCTATACCTGCACACGCCTTCCCAAAATAAGTTCCTTTCTTCAACCCAGAAACAAGCTCAGCCACCTTTAGCTTGAAGACTCGACTAACTATATCAGGCCTAGCGTCAGGCCTTTGTCCTGGAACAAATGTAAGGGCATCAGCTATTTCTTGCCACTTTGGATTACATGTAAAAGTAATAAACATATCTGGAGGCCCATATGATCGACAGATGGCCATTGCATCCTGGTAATTCTGAACCATATACCGTTTGCTCCCTGTAAAGCTAGCAGGCAAAATAACCTTCTTACCAAGGCCACTGCCATCAACATCACCCCTGCGAAGCGCATCCTCGAGGCCCTTGTACACCTCTGACCTCAGGTTCTTATTGTTTCTAACTATAAACCTAAGCCTATTCTCCTCCACGGATGCGAAGGCGTCAACAATATATTGCTGGAATAATAGGTCCCCACGTATCAACGTGGTTGCCTCACATCTACGTTGCTGTAATCTATAAGCATAGTACTCAAGCATTGTGACCGCACCTCTAGCTCCAACCCTCAAGGGCGCTGACCTTTTGTACCTAATTCCTACTTTGAAGCCCTGGTCCCCATAAGGGAACAAAATCGGGTACTGCAATGCCATATAGTTTGCATGTAGGTTGCTAATTCGTTTAAGGCCGCCACCCCTAGCCTGAACGATTATATCTGGGCTCTTTTTTTCCTCAGAAAAGTCCCCAACTACCAAAGCAGCTATCTCAGACCCTGCCGGCGCACTATACTGGGGCGCGTTCTTGGACCTATCATGTAACAGCCTAAGACGTAACGGTTGACACTGACTATGTACCAGTAAGTCCCCAGCTGCCCTAAATGATTTTACCAATGAATTTGATTCATCAAACATTCATACCAAGCCTTCAACTATCCGTTTGTCAACATGCCTACCATCGTCAGACTCCCTATGCCTATCAAAAATCGCCATTCGATTTTGAACTTCATTTTCAGTGTCAAAAATATAGAGCTGTGCATAAGCTGGGGACGCACCCTCATCTGGCAGCAAAGAGCCAATTCTATGGTGGACCTGACCATTAATCTTAAACACATATGGACCAGGCCCCTTGTTTACACCTGTGTCAATTTTAGCACCAAGCGATGTGAAAGCAAACATAGAATTGTAGGAGTGAACAGATTTCATAAAATATTTGGAAAGAACACCACCATTTGGATTCAACAGCCCATCTAGGAATGGAGGAGGGTCTTTTTGGAAAGGTAAACTGACCTTGCCTCCTCTGCAGCAAAGATGGGAACGAACAGTGCCTGCGTCACCTGGATATGACCTTTTAACACGCTCTTGGTACCAAAACTGCGCACCACAGTGCTGGCACTCATGTGCTGGAGGGCCGTAATACGAAGTTTCAATGGAAAGGCAATCTGGACAAGGCACAAGCCATCAGACAACCCAAGAATCTATGTTATGACCACCTAGTACATATGTCTATAGGGTAATTGTAGACTTGTAGGCCATATATTAGCACCTGGTTTTTGCTGAGGCCCACCGCAACTTCCTGCGTATGGAATCAAAACTCGCACGTTAACATAAGGGGAAAGCAACACAACACCTACGCACACACACCTATACAAACGAGAAAGTACACAACCAACCTTTTTTCTTTAGCCGTCTTTTAGAACTTGGACGTTGCTGCCTTTCACGTGGTGTCCCCTCAACTATACCTAGAGGCGGAGTGCAGGGAAGACAGCCAGAGCGAGGAATGTCTAATTAGTGCTGGGACTAGCGTAAATGAAAGGGGCACGGTAAGGTAAGCAACCAAACACCTGGAACTAAAGCTGCACTCTCCCCACGCTGCCTCTTGCTTGCCCGGCTAGAGGAAGCTCCTTCCATGTGCCATCAATGTGTGCCTGCACACATCGTTCGGAGCACCACAGAAATTGCAGAACGACGAGACTAAGGTTAGGAGAGGAGAGGACCCACGCAAACAGACGGAAAAGAAAATAAGAGAACATGAAACCAGATGCACAGCAGCAAGGCCACGAGCAAGGGTACAGCCGCCACCTCCTAGGATCGAGATCAAGCGCTAAACACATATAGGCAAAGTGAAACGCTTTGTTCGGACATGATCAGAACACGTCTATATGCACAGAATGTGCTTGTAACGTTCATATGCGCACGCTAACTAAGCGACGTCTAATTCAAAGGCTTGTCAAGCAACTTTCGGCACGTTCATAGTTAGGCGTTAATTTTATAGAATCTTTCATTACGATAGGTTCACAAAGACAGACCTATTGTGTCGTGCTTCCTAAGGCGTCAGGCCGACTCACGCCATTAGCTGTTCCTATGAAAGCCCACGGTGTCTACGTGATAGTTTTAGTGTAACAAAGCCCGGGAACAACAGAGCAAGGTCTTTGTAGGGCCACGCTATGTGAACTACAAGGAGGGCGATTGCAAGCAATGGCGAGAGCGATGAAGCACCGGCAAAGCGGGCCACGATGCTTATATAGGCAAGAGTCTGGAGGCTTGGATGAGGCATGGGTGCCTCCGCTACCGAGAGGTGCAAGGACCTCATCAATGGGAGTGGGGTCCAAACTAAATAAGGTGCGCATGCATCGTTTGGATGGCCATGCGATTGCATGGGTACGAAGACGTTAGGGACCCGGTGGGTGCATGCTTGGTCGCGATCACACAAAATGTACCTTTTGTCCCTTTGCCGGAGTTCACTTGAGGACCCTTCTAGGCGGCGCCTCCCACCTTACATAGCCTTTTAAGAGTCTATGTGGTGTGTAGTGGCGCACCTCTCACCGGGCCATACCGTACATAGGTTTGGGCGCCCACCCTAAATAGATTTTAGGAGGAGCTGTGCGGTTTCACTACGCACACGTGTGCACAGAGGACCACATTTTTTACCGCCTACATGCATACACATTAGGCACTCCTTGTATACCAGACCTTTCACCATTGATGGTAGCGCAGGCACACGATAGCATGTGGCCATAGTTCGACGGCGAAACTACAGTATGCAGAGACATCGGTTTCGCTTTTTTAGACAACCATTCGAAAAGACAAACTTCCTGCTCCTGCTGAATTCACTGGAGAAACAAGCCTCCGGTGTGTCCATTAACTGATCAACAAGCGGTGAAGCTTGTAATTTGACTGCTTATTAGGCACAAGGCTGATCTTTACATACTCAACAACAAATCATGCGTTAGCCATGGCACCGACACCAATTTATCTGCACTGTGAACCATCGCAAAGCAAAGAACCAAATTTGGCCAATGAGAATATGTTTTTCGGATTACATTGATTTGAAGCTAGCTGATTACAATAGCATCTTGATTTTTGCTATCTCCGGTTCTACTCGCAAATGTCTAAAAGGGCACGAGAAGGAGCTACCTCAGCTTGCGTGCGTTTGGGGAACTACATCCACAATCTCTAGGTGTCCAGATTCACACCTGAGCTTGTGCGACCGAAGTTCCCAGTCTAGGTAAGGGACACAAGCGGGGTTTCGTTTTGGGCCCACACTCGTATGATATAGGTGAAGCCTAGCGTGCAATTTGGTGTTTCCTTTTATACATCGACATCTAGAGTTTGGTATTTGGCTCACAACCCGATGACAATAGCTTTCCCATTTTATATCTACGAACAAGAACCTTTTTTTAAAAACAATCTGTATGTTGCTAAGCTTTAGTTTTTTACCAAGAATGCAAAGCAGATCTGTTTATCATTATATTAAGAAGGGAAGGGAAGAACCCTTACAAACCACACACTCACACTCCCACAAAATGTTGTTCAACTCATCTTCTTACCATTTGTTGTATGCTTTATTCAACAAGATCTACATTTTAGATTAGCTCTTGTATGCTCCTTAGCGATATATTGGTTTGACCTTATGTTCTTTTCCTGTTTACATGGATCGGTATTGTTTATGGGGATGATGAAGTTGTAAGCATTTCCAGAATCGCATGTTGTTACGGTGAGAGGTGTCTTTGTAAATCCTCTATTGGTTCCAAAGGCCCGACACCAGACCGCAATGACACTCAAGCTGTGGAGGGTCTTCCATCATGAGAAATACAATGATATAATGAAGGTTCTCCCTACAACCACCACTATTTTCTAAAATTATGCGAAGTTACCCACAATATTATAAACCCAAGCATGCCATCGATTTGGAAAGTTTAGAACCAATGATAATATTGATAAGCTTTCACAAGCATAAATCTCTGATGCTAGGTTGGTGGTGTTGTGCATAGTTCTAGATCGATTAACTCTAGAAGTACTAAGTTACTTCTAGTTTTTCCCTTCATTTGTAACTGTATGTTCAGCTCTCCTATAATCACTCAAATGTGTAGAACCCATCTCCTAGCAGGTCTTTTTTCGATTTTCTTCTAATTTACAAAATAAAGCAAGAAAAGAAAAGAGCGCCGCTCACCAAGGAGAGCTCGCCGCGGCTTGCTTCGATCCCACCCGAGCCACTGGCGCCTGTGCATGCTTGAACCATAGACCCAGTGGCAGAGTGTAGTGGAGGCGGCTAGGCCTCGAGCCCCCCCCCTCATAGCGCTATCACAATCACATCTGCTACTTCGGAGGTGGCTGCAAGCAATAGGACAAGGTACGGTTTGGTAGGTCATAACTCCCCTCCCTTGTCCACATTTATGGCATAGGACAGTTTGTCCAATATACCACTCGGGTTGTCCACATCTATGGGACACCACAGGTTCTCTAGTATCGATTGTCATTTATGATGTAGCCTAGTTTGTCCAATATAGCAATACCACCAAGTCCCTTAAGTACTCATTCTCGGAACCATGAAGGCACAGTGCAGTTCGTGCATCCCTCTTAATCGAGTCCCCTTATTAGAGTCTAGAACGAGACATCATGCGGCATGCTAGGTGCCGCCGCGCATGGCGCGTTGGTTGGTAACCAGTTTTGCGACCATGCCCACTACACCATAGAGCTCGCAACTACATCTGCCTGGATTGCCAAGCACCACATCAACAAGCTTTGTGCCTACACTGCCGAGCAGACCATGTATCCCACCGGACCGTACAGGTTCTAGGATTTGCCCTTTATACACAACTCTAAGCATTTCTTTATGGCTATCCCTAAGTAGGTTATGTTGAACTGAATAACTGCCGAACTCATCGTGCAGGTGCTAAAGAAAGCAACGAGAGACGTGCTACGTGTACAAGATGTGTCGAGTCTTATTGACATATCGGAGGTGCAACAGTGTGTCTGTAACAGGTGCAAAGTCGTTTACCTCAAGAAATGGTTTGGTAGTAAAGGCTCGGTGTTTAGGCCCAAGCCTCGGTACCACTGGATGTCTGCATGCATTGGTTGCAGACGAAGACTGAAGAGCGCATATAAGTTTTGTTCCATTGGGTGCAAACATGTAGGTGCATGTTTCCTCGCTTTTAATAAACAGTCATGGCCCTAAGCCTGCTGATCATTTCTTTGAGGTATTGTTGTGTAGGAAGGCTGCAACTCACACGGCATGACAGACGTTGGCCTGCCCAAGCACCCATTCAAGGTGGAGGATGCCACGCATCTAGCCACTCGGCGCGCCGAGGACATCACGCAAGGGAACGCCCCGACACTGCGCCATTTTTTGACGACACGAAGCGGAGGAGGAGCGTATAGCTGGGAGCCAGTATGGAGAGCATAGGTCTGTAATCAGCTACGTCGTTACACGTCTATCGACGTTTGTAATATATCGATGTTTGTAATATATGACTGCATCAAATTAGACCTTGTTTTAGTAACAAACCAGGCTACTGCATCACACGGGCCAACTGTGCGCATGCACCGCTGGTATGGTATCCATCTCTCGCTTTTCAGCACGCAAACAATGCATGGGCAGGAACTAATTGCGGTTCTAAGAATGGAAGCATGGGCTCGCATAATAGGTTTTACATGTGTTGGTAGCACTATGTTTTTTCGCCATGTCTGGGCAACATCTAAGGCTTTCGGATACGGTGACATCATAACCGCCGACTTGCCCGGCAGGTAGGGCCCAACCTACCAGATGTGCAAGCGCTGTGACTTTCGCTGGAGGTGCTGCCTTGGCGGTGGTGGTAGGGGCAGCGGCAAGATCGGGCAGGCACTGGGCTAGCAGAGACGAGCAACCGGCCCAGGCGCCGAACTGGGCCTCGATCGGCGCTTAGTCGCAGGAACCCAAACAGCCGGGTAATGCAGCAGAGCAAAGTCTGGGCAAGCATGGACGAAAGGAGAGGAGGGTGTCAAACCTAACCAACTTCCCTAATTTGAGACCATGATGTCATGGAACATCACCTATATAAGGCCTAATAAACCACGATCATATGATCGAACCCTGGTTTGGATGAAGCTTCGCAAGTAGAGTCATTCTTCTTCTAACCAAACCATCCTAGCCATCGACTAGACCAAGCATCTTTCTCATGATGAGCGAGTAACCACCCACAGATATTGGTGGACTAAATAGGTAACGAGGAGTGGAAACAAGGACAGGTTGGGGCCAGGGCACTGCATAAGGGACGTGCACATAAGAATCGACCAGCGATGCATGCATGCAAAGAAAGTACGACCCCAGCAGCGTGCATGCACGCGTACTCAGATGCATGCCGACCAGCATGCTAATTAGACACCGCCCATGCATGCGACAATCCAGCGCCGCTTCCTAGGCGCCACCGTCCATTTGCATGCCAGGTACCATGAGAGGCATCGTACATCATTTAATGTGACCACTTGCTTATGAAATAGTTTTTTTACATAAAGGAGACGTGGAAGCACAGCTATGTAAGTGCCGATACCAGCGAAGTTGTTTACGTGAAAGGCGCAGGCAGATGGCTCATACATGCATGCAAAGCAAGGCCCCAGCAGCATGCAGGCACCCGTACTCGCATGCGTGCCGACCACCATGGCATGCATGCCAAGAATCCACCGCCATTTACGTGCTGCGTACAATCACCTTCCTGGGTATTCCATGGCTGCAAACAACAAAGTAATAATAATACCACGGAATTCAAATATTACGATACCATATGGATACGCGGCATGCTACCATGATTTACATCCTACATGTAACCTGCAAGGAACGCAATATTCTTCTTTGAATCAAATATGGTATCATAATATATGAATTTACCCATATTATCTTACTCCTCATGGGGCTTGTTGCTGTCTCGTTATTCCACGGTTCAGATGACACACGTCTCAACCGGCCAAGCGAAGCAGGTGGCCACATTAAATGAAGTAGGGTGCCTCCGATGGTACGGGACATGTAAATGGACGGTGGCGCGTAGCAGGTGACGATGGATTGTCGACATGCATGGCTCGTTCCTAACGCGTACATGCATGCTGCTGGGCCGGCCTCGATTTGCATGCACGCATCACTTGTCGATTTGTGTGCACCGTGGCCCCATCCCGTGCTCATTTCCGGTTCTCATCCCATCCCCATCCCCATCTCCATTTCTGAGACGCCTGCGCGGGCCGTAGAGCTCGGCGAGAGATAGAACAACTTGACAAAGCACTACTTCTCCTGTTTTCAATTTTTTTTGCAAAACAAAGTTAAGTTCCTCGAATAATACTCTTATGTCGCTCAATGTGTTATATATCCTCACCAAAGGCGCAAATAGTTTGCCTTCTTCTATAGCACCCTAAAGTTTCAGTTTTCATAAATAGCTTCAAGTGATTTAATTTTGTTTAGCTTGCTTGGATTTTATATAGGAAAATAAGCGTGTTCAGAACTAAAGTTAGAAAGGACTATAAATTAGGGACCATGTATGTTGCGTTGGCGCTGGTTGCACCTTGTGTTTTATGAGCGATAAAATGCTTAAATACGTTTGGCCATCATCTAATCCTTTTCGGGGTTTTTTCGGATACAAATATGAAAATAGTTTATATAAATCTAAGTCAGAGCTCATGATTGTTTGACTAATCGCTAGCCGAGACTTCCGTTCCCTCTGGGACCGAGGGAGTATGGAGTAATATTGCCAGGTAGAGTAGTAGTAACTTTTAGGCAGATGCGGGCTTTACTCCTGGCAGTTTGTGGAAAGTACTCTAGTAAGCAGCAAACCAGTCCAACTCCTGTGGACATTCTCATATTGCTCTGATTCGTTATGATTGAACACTATATGTAATCGCGCTTCTCGGAATGTTTAAGCACCGTGATGACGTGGAACCGATCTGTAACACTACTAACCGCAGTACTTGATTTAGTGACTCTGTTTGCCCTCGCTTTTTCCTACCAATCAAAGGAGCAAAAGCATATACGTACCAATGTGCTACATAAAATCCTACGTAGCAAGCATGGCCTCGGATTTATCAGGCCTAGTTTACTACACTTAGATCTCGTCTCATGAACCCGTCAATGATGCACTCACGGACGCTGCGTTCCATGTCTCGAACTCATTTATCGCCGGGTTCGCTAGCAAGCAAGCAAATGGGCATGGCGCGACAACACCGATGGCGAGGCCAACCAAGGTTGGAACATGCATCCACGCATCGTTGCTATCTCGAGGAGGCACCAACCATCCGTCCGATGGATGCAATCCAATCAGGGAGCAAGCCGGCCGTGCGGTACAAAATTAACTAAAGCGGGTGAATCCGTCCAAGGATTCACATGACCGTCATTGCCGCCATAATCGTCCTTCTCCTTTGTACGTGGATGGATGCCAATGCCACGCCATGGTCTGGCGCTGTGCTTTTGCCCGGCCCGTGGACCAAAGCGATGCGAAGTTCCTTTCTCTGCCGTCTCTCGGCCTTTCTCATTTGCCTTGTTGAGGTCTTCTAGGGTCCGGAACTCCTCCCTCAGAGCCTCTCCGGTGTGGAAGTTTATCTAAAGGTCCACCACTTGGTGAGTCTCAGCGCATCGTGGGATCGGACGGGACAACAGATCAGAGCAAATCCCATACCGTTCGGTGTAAACAGGAAACAAGTTGTAAATGACAAATATGGATAAGACACCAAGCATAGGCATCATCAATATCACTATTGTAGCAAAGTACCCAAGATAAAGGATGCGATATCATTAGATACATAGCATGTAATATATAAGCATTACGTATAGCATGACTTGCGCCACGACATCGTGGCTCTATTTATCCATACATCATACAACCATTCATTACAAGCATAACCACCATCTATCGAGTCGTACACCACAGTTCATGGTCGGAATTCATGACTGCAGCCATGAAGTTTTCAAAACATGTAGCTGGGCAACAACCTAACATGCCATGACTATGCAAACACATAAATAGTCGCTCTCACACTGGTGGTCTCTAAATCAAGAGCATTGTGATCTTCATCTTCCGGAGATTAGGCATCTTTCATTGCACTATAAATAGGAAAGGACATCGATTCACGGTGTTTATAGATTATAACAAGGGGTATTTTCAATGGGGCTAAAAGAGACAACACATCTTATATAGGGCTCGGTCATAAAGCGGCTGCTATCTGAAACTTGAGCATAAAGTGGTTAGTATTTGAAACCAAACATCTTTATCGGTGAAAAAGCCTATTTGTTGTTCGTTTGACAAGCAATACATGAGTCCTAGAATTAAATTGCCACATTACATACACATAAGAATATGATGCGACAAGCACACAAAATGATCATAGAATTTATTTCAGCATTGCAAACCCTTTTCATCACACTTTTATGTGTCTTGGTTATCGATGGAGAATCAGCTGGAACACTTGCATCAAGGCTAGAACCAACATCCAGCAGGGATGCACACAACACAGAACCAGATGCACTCCTAAATATTTGTATCAACCAAGATTTCAGAATCAAATTCAGCTACATAATCATGACGTATGCACCGTTAAATCATAATGTATGCACCGTTAGTTTCGTCTGCATTGTTAGATTTCAGAATAAAAATAACACCAATCAAAATCCAGCTGAACTTTTCTAGATCCTTTAATGTGTTTACTTAGTAGGAAGTATGCCTACCTGGTCCATGCCTAATATTAATCATTATGCAGGTATAGCGTCGTCCGATGGATCTCTAACATATGTACTGATCTCAGAAAGAGACAGATCACATGCTACTAAATTTACGAGATATAAGCCACGGTCTTAGGCAGTGAACCCAACAAGCAAAAGCTAGATTCATTTTGCCCGTAATATATGGGAATTGCATTCCTCAGTCTCAAATGCTCAGGAAATATTGACCAAAGACCCATTGAATACAAAATCAAATAATAAGGAACAAAATGAACCCATCAACCTCACGGCATGAAGCAGATACCTACATTGAATTGAGAACCAAAGACTTTTGAATAGAAGAAGATTAGGGTGTAAAAGTAGGTCTTTTCAGAGGGCCGTCAATATATTTCCATCTGCATGTAAGAATGTATGAAGAACCAACTATTGCATAACCATGAACGGCATGTTGAAAATCCGACGTATCCGAACCTAAGGCATAGAACACATGATTTTTTTTATCAAAACCAATCGGTTTTCTATTCTTAATTCTAGAAATTCAAAGAATAGCTCACCTCACTACATGTTCGACAGAAATGTTATTATGTTAAGGAACCCTTGGAGGATGCTGCTAACCCAGCACAACAATTGTAGGCCCGAGCACCTCTGACAGGTTGTACAAATCTCCAATTTGGGGAGCCGGATTAGAAAACAAAATGGGTATAGCTTACTGCTTGCTGGTTACCCACCTGTGTGTTGTGCAGGGGCTGTCGTGCCACGGTTCCACATCACGAGTTATCCTCCAGCACGGCTGCAACCATAGAGAACGGGAAGAAATCAGATGGGGTAGAGATGACGCCCGTACCTTATTGAAGGATACCAGCCGGATGTGGAAATGAGAGAGAGGACTTAGGGCCGCCACCTCACCGAGGATGCCTACAAGCAAGGGGGCATGGCTAGAAGCAGATTATCAGCCTAGGACAGTAGATCCAGAGCGCGTGGGGAGGGGAGGGGACTCACGCACATAGTGGTGCTGGTAGACACCTCGATCTGCTCCCGTCATGACAGGATCTGTGATTGTCGAGGCCGGATCTTAGACGAAATGCTCGTGGGAGGAGGAGATGACTGCTCCATTTGGGACGCGACCGGAGATCAGGATGAGCCGATGAGGCCGAAGATCCTCGACGCTGATTGGGGGTGGAGGAAGGGGAACCCTGGGGAAGGGGCAGCACTGTGAAATGGCTCAGAAATCACCTTGTAGACGGCGCCGAAGCCGCCCTGCCAGATCTTGAGCGCCAGCGAGAAGTTGTTGGTGGCGGTGATGATCTCCTCGATGGAGAAGACGGAGCTCTGGAACGACGGCCGATGCTCCCTGCCGCTGGCGTGGCCACCGCCGCTGTACAGCCCGCGCGCAGAGGTCTTCGTCCCGGCGTACCCCGGCACTGCCGCCATGAACCACGACCATCAACATCATCACGCATGGCGGAGGGCACGGACTGGGGGGTGAGCTAACTTACAAGGCGGCTTCTTGGCCCCGGCGTCACCCGCCAGCGCGGCGTCCCTGCTCCTCTACTTCATGGACGCGGACGTGGACGACGACGACGACGCGGTGGAGACCGAGCTGAACCACACCCCGACGGAACGGGACAGGGACCTCAAGGACAAGGAGGAGGAGGAGCTACTTCTGCGGCGACGGCCTCCGGCACTTTCGGACAGCGGGCCCGACCACGCCGGGCTCCGCGGGCACTGCTCGTGCTTCGGCTCCCGCCTCCCCGACCCCGACCCCGATGACGACGGGGCCAGGCTCCCGCGCCGGTCTCCCCCGGCCATGCTTCGCGGCGCAGTGGTTGGTCGGCAGACGCGGTCGTGTGTCACGCCGAGCTCTGCGGCCCGCGTAGGCGGCTCAGAAATGGAGATGGGGATGGGGATGGGATGAGGACCGGAAATGAGGACGGGATGGGGGACAGGGCGCACACAAATTGACAAGTGATAAATGATGCATGCATACAAAGCGAGCACGGCCCCAGCAGCATGAATTAGGCACCGGCCATGCATGTCACCTGGTACTACCTCACCTGGCCGGTCGAGACGCGTTTCATGTGAGCCGTGGAATCTCGATCCAACGCACTAAATTAAAAGAACTGACGTGGACAGCCTAAAAGGCCGTCGATTCGGCGTGCCTTCATATCTTTAATTACAGATGCATTGTGCCCATCATGACTCATATACACGTTAGGTGGAACCAATTTAATACAGTTATACGGACCAATTGCGCTAAAGACAGTTGTAGTACATATACATATACAGGCCCCGTTCGGCTTACCTTATAATCCGCACTATTCAGCTTGTTTTTTTAACCGAAATAGTGTTTTTCTCTCACAACAATTCAGCCAAAATAGTGTTTTTCAGCCAATTCAACCAAGTTTTAGCAAGTCGAACGGGACCATAGATATACTCCGTATGCATTGACACTTGGTTAAAATGCCAACTCTGTCTTTCATATCCTACATGCATCCTGATAGTTTGTGTTCTAGTGTTCCTTGATATGTAACCCACTCCTTGTAACACCTCGGTGTTACGCCCTAAACAAACTACTAAAACATGTTATGAGTATTATGTTTATGTAATAATGCATGTGATAGAAGGTGTTGATAAATTTCTTGTAGCCTAAAATAATCAATAAAAATGTTAAATGAATGTTGATTCAATAGCTCATCTATATTAAGTAGGGTGAAAAACCAATTTTTATTGAGCAAAAGGATTATAGAATATGTGTGTGACACCTAAATAAGATTTGAAATACAAACTTTGTAGATGACAATGCAACTCTTGCTGTAGAAAAATAATATGAATTGCTAGTATTTCTAATGGCTTGAAAATGGAACTTGAAGTCAAATTCAGCTCAAGACTTAGAAGAAATTTTAAGTTTAAAAACAATATGACAATGCCATGTTGGCGAATTAATTCTGGAAAATTTAGCTAAAAGTCAATGCCGTGTTTTTGCTCCATATGGTAGACTGATGTGCCCTCGTTAGCATGGTCGAGGTAGATTAGCTAAAACTATGTTAGGATAGTTTTTAGACGCGCTTTAAAATTCGTGCATGTCATATGCTTGACTTAGGCGCACGGTCACCTCGCGCGGCATCGCGCAGCTGGACCCGTTCCGCGCGCCACGGTGTTGACCCCGGTCGGCCTGTCTAGCCATGGGTTGGCCGTGGCCAGCTCCAGCAGGCCGCTGTCATTGCCCTGCAGCTGCTGGCCGTCGCGCTACTGCCGCCCTTCCCGCCTCGCGCTGCGGTGCGGCTGCTGCCCTTCTCGCCATCGCACGCGTGGGCTTGTCCCTGCTGCCGGCGCCGTCGTGTCCATGCTCTCTGCAATCCTACGTCGTTGCCTAGCCCTGTCCGATGGCACGGTCTCTGCTGCGTGTGCGCTGCCGGCCAGGCCGTGCATGGGGCCAAGTCGATGTCACGATGGCCTTCATCTTACCGGCGTGGCACTCTTTCCGCCGCTCGAATCACCTACTTGCCGAGCCGCTGCCTGTCTCTGTAGTCACGTCGCACTAATGCCCATGTCGCGGTGTCACTGCCCTCCCTCGCATTGTTTTGTTGCACCGGCCCTGCGAGACGGCCCCGCGCTTGATTGCTGCTTCACTACCGCCGCCCGCGTCCTGGCATGGCCGAGCAGTCCCATCATGGCGCTTCACGACACACTCTCTCTCTCTCTTTGAGTCTTCCCCGTACTGACGCCTCGCTTCATTAACGTAGCCTCGACCGAAGCAGGCATAGCCTTGAAGAGCTACCGCCCCCACCTGCCATTGTTGCCGATAGAATCGCCCGCTTCGCACAACAAATACGTGCGGTTCGGGACACCACACCTCAATTCTGCGTTCCTGTAGTTAGACAGGAAAGCCAGCTAGCAGCCCGACCCTCACCTTGGCGTAACTGAGCACTACTGGCGGCCAATTTCTGGTTTTTCTCGCCGCCGGCCAGGTGCGCCGCCGTGCTAGTGAAATTGGGGTAAGGTCTGAATTAGTTCAATTGTTTGTATTCATGAGCTCGCCTTGACCTCCTCCATCTAGTGATCGCGCCATTTGGCCTGGGCGCTTACCGGAGATGTGGTGACGCATGGGTGTCCATCCTGGAGCACCGCCGCCCCAGCGGCTCGCACGTGGCCAGACCACCTCGACACTCCTCCGCCTCAACCATCACTGCAGCACGAATTCCGTTGAGCTACTAGTGCTTACTCACTATCCCTACCACCCCGATAGAACCTTAGGTCGCTGGAACAGTCGCGCCACCGCCGTGGATAGCCGCTCGCCGCTGCAGCCCGCGACAGTGCACCTCCGAGTCCCTAACCGCCACCCATCCTTGCGTGTTTAGCTGTAGATGGTGGTCGGTCGCTTACCCCCGTTGTAGCACGCCTAGGTTGCCCGACGTAACCGCCTTATGCCGTCGGCCGCTGCGTCGGCGCGTGTGGGGATTCTAGGGACCTGCCCGTGGTGAGGACAAAAATAACCGAGGGCTTGGTCACAAAGCCACTGCCGATAGGAATAGCACACATAGTAGTCGTACTATTACCTCGAAGCTGGGGGTCTTTTCTGTAAAGCCGCCGTCGCGTGCGGGCGCCCCGGCCTTGAGCCGTGCTGGCCTGCCGCGACGCGCGCGCAGTCGCGCCCGCGCTGGGCTGCTAGGCCGATTAAGTCGCCAGCGGCCCTTTTTCCTTTTCATTTTTCTAATACATTTTTAATTTAGTTTCTAAGGTAAACTTGTAGATTCAATATAAAATTGTGTAGTTAATCGAAAATTGTGAAACTAATTTTGTTAGCTTCCTAAAATCAGGATCTATCTTGTAGTATATTTTGTTCACATAGTTTTATAATAATTTCAGGAGTTATATAATTAATTTAAGATGCTTAATATTGTTAAGATATAAACTTGTAGGAATTTTTGTGATAATTTGGTGGTAGTTTTGGCTCCAAAACTTTCACAGTAAATTCCTAACATTATTAGGTGCTTACTATAATTTTTGTAACTTCATAATAATTAGTTTGCCAAGGTAGCTAAATAAGCCATAGTTCGAAAATATATATTTAATCGATAAAATGCCAAAACATCTTGGGATTTTAGAACTAAAACATTGTTCCGGAGACGAAGCCTTGCTCGACAACGTGGTACGTAGCCCAGTACGTTAGTCGTTAGAGCTAGCTCGTTGGCTTGAGAGGCGTAACCGTATTTTTAAGAGTTGCGGTTACCGTTGATTAATTGCGTCTCTGCGTTGCATCCACGTATGTCATAATAGAAACAACGATGGATCATGGAGTTGACCGAAGTAATGAAAAAGATGGTGCCTTGATGACCGTGTCACCATGATTGAATGTTAACTTTTGGTTATATCTTACCCAAGCAAGCCCCGGTGCATAACCCCTATTATTCTGCACTTTATTTTATGCTTATGCTTTAAGTTTTAAGGAGTTGAATGAAACCCCACTTGCATATATATATCCTTATCCTATGAGTCCTATTAGTATGTCACGATCGTGTAGATTGCTATGCTATAGGATTCGGTAGAAGTCGAGTGATTACCTGTCACTCGCGAGAGATAGGAAATATATTATTGTTGTTATTATATTACTATTACATGGAATATATATGAATGATAATGGGTGACCGGGCGGAATGGTACTTTGGATCTAGACTTGGTTAGGCATTCGAGTGAGGCTCGGATTGCACTTGTTACGCCTGTGTCGATTGAAAACCGTCCGTTGCTGTGGATGGTAGTCAGGTCACAGACTTATTATCCTGAGCACATACTTGCTTATGGGAGTGGGAAGACTTGCATATCCTTGGAGTCTTTTATTTTCCTCCTATCGGATAAGTCTTGCTGAGTACAATCGAGTACTTAGGGTTTTATTCCCCCCGTTGCAGGTGATCGGAGGATACATAGAGCTGACGTTTATGTGTGGAAACCTCCTGGTGGGCTCAGAGAGGATTCCTTTCACGCTACGACCATAGTATTTATTTATAACTCTCACTAAAGGTTTTTAGAAGAAAAGATGTAAAATCTGCTAATATCTCTTGTATATAAATGTCCACTATGTTAATGTTCCACCAGATCATTAAATTAATCTTTGCTTCCTCTGTAACTCTGATAACATTGTTATATTCCGATGTTATAATCAATTGAGGTAATATTCTACTACTGTAATAAAGTGATGTAAGAAATGACTTAAGAATGTTGTAAGCTTTATTATCTTGCTTATGATCCTGATGGAAAAATGTGGATTTTCGAGTTCTCCCTTGGGGTGTGCTCGACAGAACTGCGTAGTTCAGTGTCCTCTCTTGAGTACTTAGTGTCTAATGAAAGACAAGTACTTCTGGGAGGCATTAGATTAGGCGGTTCTGCCACACTCCTCTCTTGCGTAAAGTTATTTATCTTTATATTAAAGGGGACTGACCTTCTCAAACCATAGATCCATTCAATATACCTATCTTGGTTAATACATATCCATTTTTTAGGGAAACCGTATATTATACACATAATAAAGGGCTTAGACTTGATAAAGAGAATTCTGCAAAGAGTAAACAACAACAACAAAATAAGTTGCTAGGCAGATAAAAAGGTAAACAACAAGAAGTGAAACATAGGTGGCTATCGAAACATCTTCAACTTGAAACAACCAAAAAAATCAAGCTCATACCAATAAAAAGGTAAACAACAAGACGAAGTGAAAATTACTATGTTTAGCACAATTGACAGTTAATTTAGATCTAAGCCAATAAAGCCATAGACTGGAGATGTTCCAATCAAATTAAACAAACAATAACGACCACATAAGTTGTGCACTATTAATTTCTAGGCAGATTAATTAAAAAGGGTGCACAAGATTTGAATAGAAGCAGATAAAGGCCTATATATTTGGATTGACTAAAATAAGTTGCTTGCCGCTAAAAAAGTTCTAGCTCATCCAAACAACCATTTTTACTCCATCAAATCGGAAATGTAGTAGGCCATTTTTACGAGTGTGGTCAATCTTCGCTTTTGAAGTACTATTGATCATCAACAGGCAACAAAAGAATTGTAAGGTGTATATATATTTAGTTGGCCACATGAAAGTTACTATACTACTAGAATCATCATGAAAAAGTGCCTTTTAAAGTGTATATATAATTCCTTCGATTTAGGATGATATATTTTTTTTAGTAAACTGCAAGTAAAAGTGTTGTTCTGCAAACCATGTGCATGAATGTCTTAAATGACCTGCGTTAATTTCACATTAGACAGAGGGAGTTTATTAACAGGAAAGGGTTTACCGAGAATAACCGATGAGTACGTGATAAGTTCTTACGTGGATCTGCTCTGAGGCAGTACACATCGGTTATGTAGTACTTTAATCTACAGTGCGGGTAGCTACTATAAAACGGTGAAAACTATCAATGAGAATGATCAGTACTGTAGTAGACAGCTAAAACAAGCACGCCTTGCCTTGATGTCTTCAGACTATGGCACATCTACCAGGGATTTTGCTTTTATGCGACCCGCCTACCAGTAATGTTTTGCACACGATTCACGTGCATGCATATATGCATTCCACGTTGGCACATTGCAGTATGCCACGGCTGGAATCCGGACATTCAACTATTCAATCAACGCGGCAGACAGAGGCTGTCCGTTGACCTGTCTTTTGGTTCTCTCGTCACCAGAACATCATGTGATCGTTTCCCTTTCTTGGTGTAACGGCTTTTAATAAGCACGTAGTACTCGCATGGCCGGCCACCTCCCTCGGTCAGGCCGCTAGTATATTACTTTATAGTTACGCTAACACGCAGTACATGATGTCCACACTTTCCTTACTCGTATATACTTTGCATATGCAGTGCAAGCATCCGCACGTGAAAATCGGTGAGAGTAGAAGATTAATAGTGACTGGCCGACGACGGCCAGCCCACGCCTATGATAGTGTGATGTGCAGTGTTGTTGATTGACGCAGGAGATGATTTTCAGTTGTTTCGCAGGTTGAAATCCACTACTACAGGAATCATTTTACGCGCCATGGTTAACCGGTGGCTGGCCACCAAGGCACCCGCTGCAGGAAAATGGTTTACCGCGGCGGGCCACCTTACTTGCCCGCCGCAGGAAATCGTTATTTACCGCGGCGGGCGGTATGAATTGCCCGCCGCGGTTAATACGATTTACCGTGGCGGGCTCTTTAAACTGCTCGCCGCGGTAAAGAGTTGATTTACCGAGGTGGGCGTTTTATCTTGCCCGCCGCGGTAAAGCCTGTACAAATATACAGCACCACCCCTTCGTCTTCTCCACGGGTCTTCCTCTCTCAAACTCATGGGGGAAGGCTTTGCCCTAAAATTTGAGGAAAATTTTGATTTGAGTTGAACGGCTTGGATTTGAGGGAGGGGGACATCATAAGAGGTTCATAAAGGCTCTCCCTCTCTCCTTCTATCCTCTCTCTCTATTTCCATCACCTAGAGTTCTCTCTAGATCTAGATCTAGACCTAGATCAATTTTAATGGAAAAATTGATGTTATGTATTTCTTTAACTTTAGATTCATCATAGATGCATGCTTCATCTTTCACATCGTCATTTCCTCTCTTTTTCATGATTTTGGATGTAAAAATCATCAATTTCTCCTAATTCTTCTTTATTTAATGTTGATTGTGACGGATAATGTTTGCATGTATGATGGATAGGTCGGAATGGATGTACCGGATCGATAGAGTGAATGATCCGCGGTACCTCTTAGAATTAAGGAAGTTTATTGCTGCTGGTAAAGCTCACCGTGAGAGACTGAAGCGGATGACAACCATATGTCCATGTTCTCGTTGCAAGAACCTGAAAGCCCACCGAGATAGCGAGGTGCAAACTCATTTGATCATGTATGGTTTCGTCGAGGGCTACACAGTCTGGACATTTCACGGCGAAAGAGTTGGTGCGAGTGGCGGTGCATCTGGAGTGAGCTCTTCGACGCCGATGATGACAACACCACCGGTGAATAAAGATCCTTTAGGAGCACCCGGCTCCTCATCATCTTCAGCAGCAGCTGCGCTAGCCGACAGTGACAACAGTTGTCGTGATTACATCACGGTGGATGATCTAATGCAAGACATGACCGACGAAGCCGGCGACGGTGGGGATGGTCAGGATACTGTGAGCCAACCCGAGGATGTGCAGCTTGTTGAAGATCTAGTCAAACACTTCGATGAAGACGACGTTGTGTTGGGTTGCCCAAAGTGGTTGGAGAATTTCAGAGAGTTGAAGCAGGCGGCAGTTGATCCTCTCTATAAGGACAGTGGCGATTGTCCGAAGGAGTGCACGGCGCTCCGTTTTAACCTCCATTTGTTGATGTTGAAGGCTCGTCTTGGTTGGTCTGACACTAGCTTCAATGAGTTGTTAAGCTACCTTGCCACCACGTACCCAACGGCTAACAAGGTGCCCGCCAATACTTATCGGGCCAAGAAGCTGATCCGGCCAGTGGCGATGAAGCTTAGAAAGTTTGATGCATGCCCTAACCACTGCATCCTGTATCGGGGCAATGAGTATGAGAATTTGATGAGTTGTCCGCACTGCGGCTTTAGTCGGTACAAGAAAAATGCTGGTTGTCGCGTGGATGCAGAAGACGAGGGAGGCTTGCGGGGTGGTCGGAAGAAGAACAAGAAGGGGGCAAAGAAGAGCAGTGCGGCCAAACAGATCTCGGCTCAGCAGGACGATGAAGAAGAGGGTTACACGCACAGGAAAAGTCCAGCACTGTCGGTGTGGTACCTGCCCGTGACCGATCGCCTGCGTGCAATATTCGGGAACCCGGACGATGCCAAGCTCATGTCCTGGCATGCATCAGCTGACCGCCTGAAAGACGATGGCAAGCTACGGCACCCATCCGATGGCAAGCAGTGGAAGGATTTCGACGAGGCCTACCCGGAGTTTGGCAAGGAGCCCAGGCATGTTAGGTTCGCGCTGAGTACCGACGGGATGAACCCGTTCGGTGAGCTTAGCAGCTCGCACAACACTTGGCCCGTCGTGCTCACCATGTACAACCTACCTCCCCATCTATGTCAGAAGCGTAGGTACCTTATGCTGACCATGCTTATCTCCGAACTAAAGCAGCCCGACAACGATATAGATGTGTTCCTGGAGCCGTTCATGGAGGAAATGAAGATACTATTTGATGTTGGGGTCCAGATGGTGGATGCATCCCGCAAGGAGAAGTTCACACTAAAAGCAATCATCTTTGTCACCATCACCGATTACCCCGGTCTCTTCTCACTATCGGGGCAGATCAAAGGGAAGACCGGCTGCGTAATTTGCATCGACGGGACCTGCTACACTTACCTTAAGGGATCCAATAAGATGGTATACACGAGGCACAGACGGTTCCTCACCAAAAATCATAGGTATAGAAGAAGTATTATGAACAAATACTTTGACAATCAGGACGAGCCGCAGCGTGATCAACCGACGCAGACTAGTTGGGGGACAAAGGTGTATGAGATGGTCAAGGACATGGATCAGGTGGAGTTTGGAAAGAAGAAGAAGCCACCTGAAGAGGGGCCCAAGTAGACAAGGAAGCGAAAGCGGGACCAGACGGAGGAAGTCCCCGCCGTCGTTCCTTTCAAGAAGAAGTCAATTTTCTTCAAGTACCTGTCATATTGGAAAACACTGAATACACCCCATGCCATCGACTGCATGCACCTAGAGAAAAATGCCTTCGAAAGCACGATCGGTGTCCTGCTAGACATCAAGGGCAAGACAAAGGATGGTATCAAGTCACGGACAGATCTTGTCAATCTAGGCATCAGGCCGGACCTTCACCCGGGACCGCCTCAGAACGGTAAAGTCGATATCCCGGGTGCGGCCTGCAACCTAACGCAAGACGAGAGGACGGTTTTTCTTAAGTTGCTTAGGGGTATCAAGGTGCCGACTAGTTTCTCTTCCAACATCAAGAGCCTGGTCTCCATGAAAGACCTCATAATGACCGGCTACAACTCACACGACTGCCATGTCATGCTGACGGTGTTCCTACCAATTGCAATTAGGGCTATCCGTCCAGAGTACGTGAAGATGGTCATCACACAGATGTCATACTTCTTTAACCGCATCACCCAGAAGGTCATTGATAAGGCTGAGCTGCCTGCCCTAAAGGAGTTCATCGCGGAGACCCTTTGCCAGCTTGAGATGTGCTTTCCACCATCTTACTTTGATATTATGCCACACCTAATGATGCATATGGTCGATCAGATCCATCAACTGGGCCCCGTGTACCTACACCAGATGTGGACGTACGAGCAGTTCATGTCCACCCTCAACAGATACGTCCATAACCGTGCTTACCTGAACAGATGCCGGTGGTGCCTCGAGAATTGAATTTTGAGGAGGAACAAGTCAGGGACAAAGAACCCCCCGCTCCATCTCCAATCACTTCAGGCAAGTCTACGGGTCAGAGGACAAAGCTGAGAAGGGGGGAACATGGGAGGCACCGAAGGGAAACCCATGGCGAAGTCCATGTGATCCATGAGGTGGGACCAGAGGGAAACCCATTGTCGCCACCCACGGTCCTTGCCAAGTTCAGCAACCAGGTGGCATGTATAGTCAAGGACAAGGTGGAGATCACTTGGGAGGAGTGGAACAATGTCCCGGTCGACTACAAGACACATATCTGGGGTGAGGTGACGAGGAGCTTCCATTATCCCGAGGACACCGATCTGAACAAGTGCAGGGAGTGGGTCATGCACGTGGCAAGGAAGAGCCTTTAGAAACTTCAAGTCCATGTTGACCTGTGTACTACACGAAGCTAGGCAAGTCACCCTATGTCAAATACACTATGGTGAAGGAACATCACCTGGGAAGAGTTCGCAAACAAAGAACAACGAGAAGAAGCAAAGGCAAAGAGCGCCAAGTTTAGCGCACTCGCGAAGAAGAACCTGTACCCCCACCACTTGGGCATGACTGGGTTTGCTGGTAAGAGGCCCCAGTGGCGGGAGGAAGAAAGGGCTAGAGCTGCCGCCGGGCTTCCCGATCCGTACGACGGTGTAGACTTGAGGGCTAAGGACTTCATCTATGCCCACAAGCCGAAGACGCTCAAGGAGGGTGTGAGCAAGTTCAATGAGCCCAAGTTCGAGGAGGTGGAGAGGGCTCTCATCGAGGCCGCTAAATCCAAGGACAGCTTCGAGGTTTGCAGGGGCCAGGACTTGCTGACCCTGGCGCTGGGAACCCTCGAGCACCGTGGCCACGTCCGTGGCATGTCATCGAAGATGAGCTGGAACTCAGTGGAGTCATGGCAATCCGACGCTGCCACATACCGGTCAAGGCAGAGGTACAAGGAGGGCATCTTTCAGAAGGGCTATGATCAAGGCGTGGCCGAAATGATCAGCCGGTCCATAAAAGAAGCCTTCACGAGCAATGACCCAGATATGGTGTCGATGAGGTCACAGATGCTTCGCCAGGCTGGCGTGGCCGTGCCTCAAGTTCCACAAGGGCAGACACAAGGGCAGCCACTGCCGATGATCGAGGATCGCCCAAGGCACCCCGTTGACGACATCCGGGAACCCATGCGCGTCCACCTCACGATCCCATTCGGCAGGGCGAAAAAGTTGACCGTGGGTGAGGGTTACATGCACCCCAAAGAAGATATCAAAGATTTCAACCAAGACCAGATCCCTGCCAACTATGCTGACGTGATACTTACATGGTATGCGACCGAATACGAAGAATTTGAAATGGAATATCCAACTGCAGAAGGGGTAACGATCCTTGGAGCTGCCTTGGGTTCCGAAGTCCTATGGAACAAGGATGACATAGAGATCATTCTCTCGACGCCGACTTCTACACTGACGGCCATCCATTGTTGGATCTTGTCCCCCCGATGATCCGGATCACGGCGACGGCGATGACGAAGGCAATGGCGGGGATGACAAGGGAAGGAACTCACCCCGAGGCACAAGCCCTCACCCTCGTTCTCCTCCTCCAACAACAAGTCCATCTCCACCTCCCGGCAGTCCGTCTAAGGGCACGAGCAAAGGACCGGGAGGCACAAGCACTCACCCTCGTTCTCCTCCTCCAACAACAAGTCCACCTCCACCTCCCGGCAGTCCATCTAAGGGCACGAGCAAAGGACCGGGAGACACAAGCACTCACCCTCGTTCTCCTCCTCCAACAACAAGTCCACCACCTCCTCCCAGCAGTCCGTCTAAGGGCACGAGCAAAGGACCGGGAGGCACGGAGGAACCGGGGGCAAAGACACCGCTTGCTGCCATTGCGAGCATAAGCCACTGTCCTCCACCGCCGACGAAGACTAAAGGCGACCAAGGGCAGCTCACATACTCACTTGAGTTCGAAAGGTATGGTAGCGGCGAGCATAATTTGCTAATAACTTTTCTTTGCCATAATATGGTACTAACATTTCTATCCCAGGCCGAGATCACCTTTCCATCTATTTCCTGAATCGGATGACTGCCCCGGCCATTACGAGCATGGGAAGTTCATGATAACCAAGGCCCAACTCATCGACGAGGAAAGGTGGGAGACAAGGAGGTTTCATCTCTGGTACATGGAAGCGGCAAAAGCTGGCCTGCATGGTTTTCTAGTCAAGGTTGTGGCGGAGTACTTCCACTTGCCCGGCAACGATGTAGAACTCCCCATGGACTTCCACGACATGTATAGACTACTACGGGAACAAGACCTTGACATCGCCCAAGTCACCTTGTTCTCTATGTAAGTGATGAATTGCGAGTTTCACATATCACCTGCCTTTGAATCGGTTAAGACTACTTATATATGCCACGATGGCTTGTCCTTGCAGGTTGATGGCCTATATATCCAAGGAACTAAAACTTGATGTTATCTATCTATCTCCAATGCATATTGCTCAAAGAATCATCATTGGTTACCACCTAGATGACAATCATCCAACCATGAAAGACTTGACCAAGCTGACGAGAGAGAGCGCATACGGGAAGAAACCGATGGACAATAAGAAGTTGAACATTTCAAGGTACATACTAGGAGCAATGAAGAAGATCGGGGGACATGGGTGTATCCTAGCTGCCTACCACTTTGGGTAAGTCAAGACATGCCTCAGAGAGATAAGTGGTTAGCTAGCTAGAATTATTATTTCTCATCATAACCTGTATTTTGTTTCAATGGCGCAGCCAAGGCCTCGAGGGTCCTTTGGGTTGCATTTATCATCTACCCTCGGGATGGCAGGGCTGCGTATTTGATTCGTTGACAGTGCCAAACTTAAAAGGGTACAAGGCATTTGAAGATTGCCTCAGAGTGTAAGTGACTGAACTGTCTTCTCATATGCGTTCTAATACCCTGCCTAATACTAGTACATTCAGTATAAGCGCTTATAAGGAGTATGAAGGATCCACGAATGCTATGATCGAAGAATGAGAGAATTTTAAGGCTAAGCATAAGAACCGCATCAAAATCAGACGCAGCTTTCCGGTAAGTATTTGAAAGGTTTAATTGTGCTTTTCGTTCATATGCGTTCTAATGCCTGTATTGTAATGCTTGTGTATCGATCATGCAGTGTGCCAAACAACCGGTAGAATCACAAACCTGTGGCTTCTACGCCTGTGAGTTTTTGAGGGTGTGCAAGCAGTACAACAACAGTTGGAGGGTGCTCAAGAATGGATTGAACTGGTCGAGAGACGTGGAGAGCATCCAACACAGCTTCAAGCAGACAAAGGCAGACATATGTAAGTTTGTCTTAGACAAATGCGTGCTTGAAGGGGGCACGTTCTTCAATGAGAACAGCCCGCTAGCGATTTTACCGGAGTACGAGAGGCTGAGAAAATGGCCCACGATGATGCGTCTGCAGGATTACACCTTAGCGCATGTATAACGACTTTAATATGTAAATGTAATGAATTAACGATGACAAGAACGACTAAGTGAATGTATATATATGTATATTATCTCATGTGTAATGCCTGCATATTTTTTAAGTTTAATCTGTGAAATCTGGATGTGATTTGAATTTGAATTTATATGCCTGCTGTATTTTTTTAATTCAGAAAATAATTTACCGAGGCGGGCAAATAATAAAGCCCGCCACGGCTAATGAACATAACCGCGGCGGGCCACAAAAGTTGTCCGCCATATGGTAAAATAATTTTATTTGGGCGGATGTAATGTGCCCGCCGTGTGGTAAAAGTATATTTACCGCAATGGCACGTTACATCTTCGCCTTGATAAATCGGTTAACCATGGCGGGCAAAGCCGCCCCGTGTGGTTAAGTCACGATTTACCGTGGCCTCTCTAGGTCATGCGGCGGACGGCTTTGCCCGCCGTGGGAAACCGAAAATGCCCGCCTCCAGTAAAGTTTGTGTAGTAGTGATCGTGAGACAGATCACGTACGGCATATGTCGTCGTTTGATTATTGTTAATTTGACCTGTGAGTGAGGAGTGCAGCCATAGTTGCCAGGTGATGACATACCTTTCTGCAAGTCCGGCAAGTGTGCGGCGGTATATCTCATCTAAGGCTTAGGCTCCAGCTTCAGCTCAGCCATATATACTGACTGATCGGTTTGGGAGCGGTGGCTAGTTAGGCTGGCTGGCCAGCCCTCTCACATAAACACTGTTCATGCGAACTAGCCAGCAGTACTTCTCTCTCATGTAAACGAACCAGTAACGATATGAACCAGCCAACCGAACAGGTTAACTGTAGTTTCATGTAGCAACAAAACGGCTCCACCTCCCATGTCCAAAAATGAACTACGCCGACAAGGAGCCGGTGCAGCTGGTGTTGGGGGCTTCTCCTAGCTTCACTACAGCAGGGCTACAGTAGTGCTACATAGTTGCGGAGCTAGAGCCCCTCGGAGAGCTGCACTAGATTGTACTACTTTTTTCCTCGAGGAAAAAAATACAATTGTGGGTTTGATCTAAGTTTGTACAAAACAGTATTAATACTTGTGATTACATATACTTCAAAAAAAACATTATGATAAATCTAATATTGTATAAAATTTTGTAAAACAAATAAAATACTCAACGATCTAGATGGTTTGACTTGGTATTTTCAAGACGGAGGGAGTACACGCTATATAACTTAACGTGCACTGGTCGACAAAGCTAGCGCGGAAGCTAGCAACTCAAGCAAGGAAATGCGCTAAAATGTATTACTACTAGCTAGCATTGTGTTCATTGGAGCGAAGGATCGGTCCACTGAGCTCTTGCACACAGAACCGATGAGCTAGCTGCAGTTTACTTAACAAACACTCTAACAGCCAAACATCTCCGTGCTTGAAATGAGCGAGAGGGATCGCGGATGGGACACGTCCTCAAATCCGGCGGGGACCTAGCATATGGGATTTGCAGGTAGCGCGGGCATATGCATGCTCGCTCGCGTGGAGACATGCATTTATTTTGCAGGTAAGCATATTGTTTCTGGCCTGATAAGTCCGGCCGATGCTGGTTTATTATGAGAGAAAAATATTGTACCATGACTGATAAGCCCTGACTGAAACCAACTAACAAACACACATGTTGAATGGCATAAACATACTAGTTGCCGTAGGAGTATCGTGCCATTATTGATTTTATTATTATTATCATTAATTACTTCGTTCGGTGTGAAAATGAGAGGTCCCGGCCGCGTGCCACATTTTACATCGAGTAGATGGGACTTAGAAGCAGCCCTCCCAATCGACCGGTTTCCGATATCATTTATTTTGCATGGGATGAAAGGAATCTTCTATCTTCAAAAGTCATGCACCGCCCCAGCGGACGGCGACGAACCTGCCGCAGTCACGAGCTTTGGTTCTGTTGGCCTGAGCTACTTTTTAGCTATAAAATAGTATTTTTCTCTAACAATATTTCAGCATAAGCATCACACTACTGGAAACTTGAATACTTATGTGTGTGCCGAATTTTTCTGTGTGTTTTTTCGGTACGCACAAAAAACTAGTAATTATTATGTGGGTTCCAAAACTACCGACAGGAAAATACAAAAACCGACAGAATAATTATATGATTTTTCTGTGTGTGGCAATATACATAAAAAAATTATAATTATTCTGTGCATTTCTATAAAACGCACACAAACAGGTAAACACACACAGAAAAATTACAATTTTTCCATGGGTTTCTACAAAATGCACTGAAAAAAGACAATTATTCCGTGGGTTTTTATAAACACATAGAAAAATAGAACAAGCGCCCTTGTACTAACTTCATATGAACAAGTGTAGTTTTCTTTTTTATCTCTCTCTAAAACTTGTAACTAGTTTTTCGTCCTCGTATTAACTTCAAATTTGATGATTTTTTTCCTAAAATTTTCTAAAATCATTCTCAATCAATTTATTGTGTTCTTATAGCTATTATTTTGGTCACTTTTCATGTGACTTTGTTTTTATCAATTTAAAATTTGAATTTCCAAAAATGACAACTTCAAACAATATTTTGAAACAGTAAATAATTTCAACTAAAAAAGTTATGAACATAAAAGTTGTTAAACTCATCTAAGATCTACAACTTTTATTTTGTTCATTGCTTTATCCGATAAAGTGGTAGTAACATTGTTCACAAATTGACATATCTCTCGTATAGTTTCATAAACTATGTGAGAGATTTATGGATTTCTGAACAATATATACTACCACTTTGTTGGATGAAGAAATGATCAAAATAAAAGTTGTAGACCTTGATGAATTGTACAACTTTGTTGGTGATGACTTTTTCATCTGGAATCATTTGCTATTTCAAAATCTTGTTTGAAGTTGTTATTTTTTGAAATTCAAAATTTAAATTGTTCAAACAAAGTCCGATGGAGAAATGACTAAAATAAAAGTTGTAGATCTTGATGAGTTTTACAAATTTGTGGTTTATGACGTTTTCATTTAAAGTTCAAATTTTGAATTGTTCATATTTTGAAAAGAAAAAAAATAGTCTTGGGCAGCCCGTTATTTACTTTTGCTAAGCCATGAAGGACAGTAGGGCCCTAACCTGGGCCTGGGCTAGAAATTGGCATTCGGGCCACTTCCTCCCCCGCCGGGCCAGCTAAAGGCACGAACCCTTCTAAGCCATCCATCGTGATCGGACGGTGGAGCTTCTTACTCGTGGGATCAAAACCAGGATCCAGCCAGCAGCCCCCACAAACCCTAACCATTTCTTTCTCCTTCCCGCTGCCTCCCCTAACCCTGAGAGCCTCACGCGAGGACGCGACCGCGCCGCCGCCTTCCGCGGAATCGATCCCAGTGGTGGCGTTCCTCAGCCCCCGACACCATGATGCCCCTGCGCCCTGCGCCCTCACGCTGCCAATGCCGCCCGTCCGCAGTTTCCACGCCATGGAAGCCCCGTCTCTTCTCCACTCCTCTACCGAGCATCAAGCGTGCGGAGATCCAGATCCCCTGCCACCCGCTCGCCCCTACCACCCCGTCGGCCGCCTCCTAGTCGAGCGGGGAGTGGCATCCCCGCCGCACCGCCGCCCTGCAGCTGTCCGCCAGGCCAGCTGGCCGGCAGCTGCCCAGTGCCTAGTCCACCATGTTGTGGTGCCGCCACTAGCTGGAGGTGGTGGGAGCCCTTCTGCTTTGGTGCCTGGTTCCTTCTCTCCTCAGTCCTTCGTTGACGAGCACCAACGAGGTATTGTTTTCTAGTTTCTTTAGTTCTTTACTCTGATTTGGCAAATAGATGCATGTCAGTGCAGGTGAGCGCATACTGTGATGACTGATACTGACCCAGTGTGGCCTGCAGCGTCGAATCAAACTCTACTACATCTACATCGAACGGTAAGCTTGATTTCTTTTTCCATGTGATATGGTTAGTTGCTCACTTGAAAAATATACGATATACTGTGTTCTGCTTGGTTAACTTAAATAGTTTTTGCTCGAAAATATAAATATATGAAACTGATAAGAGGACTATAGTAGGTCGGTGCACCAACTGTTTGTACAAATGCCTAGCAGGGAGGAAAATGATTATGCCTAGCTGGGAGGAAAAAGAATGTCTTTGAATTTTAGCAACTGATACCCTATAATGGTATATTTGTTAATAGATTATATATTGCAGCCCTAGCACCGGTGATGGAGTGCTGATTGACAATTTCTTTCCCGGCAGCAGTTAATTTTTTTATTCTTTCATTTGTTAGCGGGTCCATCAGTAATGATTCGTTTCTTTTATCTGATAGCAGGTCCCTTCGAGTACTGCTGTCGATTGTGATGTGATTGACTGCTTTTGTTAGTCTAAAGATATCTGTACCATATCTTTTTCAATTTTGACAAAAAATGACTAAAACGCTGCCTTTCATATTAAGACGATGGATAATAATATGTATTGAGTGGACTCCAGGTTAACCAAATAGCCTTACTATTTCCATTGAATTTGTCACCATGATTTCATTTGACCGTTCTTATAGGTAAAGATGGAGTGCAAGGTGAAGCAGTTTACTATTGGTTGAACAAGAAAAAATATGGAGTGCAAGGTGAAGCAGTTTATAATTGGTTGAACAAGAAAAAATAGTTTGGTTTGTTTTTCGATATCTATATTTGTGAATTCATTGTAGTATTCATGTTGAACATATAGATGACCAGATATCATACCTGTATATATGATATATGTGCTGATAGATCAGACTGATTCTATTTTTGACATAAGTGTTGATTCCATTCATGATAGACTACAGATTTGTGTATTATTTGAATGAAACCTTGTTGGTCGTGTATAGAAATTACTGTATGGACAATATATATTTTAATATGCTGTTGCCACTGTTTCAAAATATTTTTTGTGTACGTTTAACTCTTTTTCTGTGAGGATAGCTACATAGAAACATTATTTTTAATCTGGACGAAATGAATTTTTCTGTGAGTTCATCTAGACCGACATCTGTGCGTTTATTTCTTTTTTCTGTGTGGATTAACACATAGAAAAATTAGCTTTAATCTGGGCGAACACAATTTTTCTGTGCATGTGAGACCCACAGAAAAATTGTTTCTGACGGTGAACCCACAGAAAAATTCGAATTTTCTGTCATTCTATTTCTGTGTGTTATTTTCTGACGGTACAGTGTCAAAAAAATATTTTCCCATGGGTATTCATATTTTTTTTGTAGAATTTTACACACAGAAGTATTCGAGTTTTCAGAAATATCAGCATAAGCTAAATTTCAGCGTAAACGAAAAGGGCGGTTTCAACTCTGGCAATCTTCCCTGCTGGCGTCCTGTACGTGTGCAGATGGTTGCCTGGAGAGGCCTTGAACCAGACACACCGTGCGGTTGGTTCTCGTGAGACACGCGCGCGTGCAGTGCAGCGATGTCCTTGCAACCACCGCTAGGCCTGTTTAGTTACCCATATTTCTTGAATTTGGTACTATGCAAAAAGAAGATTTCCCGTTACATCAAATTTACGGTACATGCATTGAGTACTAAATGTTAACGAAATCAAAAACTAATTGCACAATTTGATTGTACTTTGCGAGACGAACGTTTTGAGTCTAATTAGTCAACGATTGGACAATTATTACCAAATAAAAACAAAATGCTACAGTATATCTACAGTAACGCGAATCCGGCGGCGCCGAATCCGGCCTCCAACTAAACGTGGCCCTTGTTTAATTTGGCCGTCCATACATGCACGCACGCTACTCTCGGCAGAACCGGCCGTCGCTTTCCTTCCACGTACAAAAAAAACATTTTTTGTTACGCCTCCTAATTGGGTACAGCTGTAGTACCTAGGCTCCGCAGATGACGAGCACGTCGTTTTGACCATTGTATGGCAGCAAGCACGTACCGATCGGCCTGGCCGTTTTAGAGCATCTTCAATAGTTTTTCTAAATCCCACTTTTTAAATCGTTATTAGAGAGTTATTTATATAAAAATTATTTGCTATATATTTTTATTCTCCAACAGTTTTTCTATATCTCATACGTATTCTAGAGAGTCATTCTCGTCTTTTATTTTTGCTAGCGAAAAATCCAGAATAGAAGATAACTATATTTGAATAACCATTTAGATAAACTGTTAGAGAGTATTTTTTTTTATCAAAATCTCTATTGCTAATATTTAGAAAAGATTTAGAGTCTCTTGGAGATGCCCGTGCAGTTGACTGCTGGCTGTTTGAACCAACGCGAGGGATCCGAGATGCGAGATGTGTACGTGGACTCAGGTCCACTGGTTACAACACAGGCCAGCGATGTAGCGGTAGGTTGAATGGTTGATCGATCATCAATAACGCATGCACGCATGGCCCTCGCTCTCTAGCACATGCATGCCCGTCCTTAGCTGCTTAAGCTTGTCCGGTCCCATGCATGCCGTGATAATTGACGAGGTAGTACTACGATATGAATTAGACAGGTGCGGCCTGACGCTGACCTCGTAACGTGCAGTGCGTGCCGGTATCACGGCGGGAGTACATATACATCTTCCTGATCTCTGGATATTCATTCGGTACGACGATATAATCGTCTCTAGGAGGAGTATATGTTTCTGGGTTTAGGAATCCTACCATCCACCACACCAATAATTAGTTATATCCGTCACAATGATCAGTGCAGGAGATACGGTTTATCCGGAAGCTTCACCTAGCGCACATGCATGTACAGCAGATTACGCCAGCGGCCGCCGGCGAGTCTGTTTATTTGCCTTTACATTTTTTTAGTGGCGGAATGGCCGCGTTGTGTTCCAAGTATCATATTGTTTTTTTTTATATTCAAACTCGCTGTTTTTTATTTCACCATAGGACAAGTGAGATCACAGCCCAAAAAAAAACTTTTTACAAAAGTCGGGAGGGGATTAATCCAAATCTGGTAATGACTCGGGTCCCCCAACAAACCTAAGCGAGCAAGTTCATGTGCAACTGAATTACAAGATCGATCGTGCAATTAGAAACTCATGAATTTCATGAAAGATAGATCCTCATGTGCATTTGTATTGAGAGTTTGCATCTAGATTCTAGTGGCACTAGAGGATCGTTGTTACTTTAGATTTTTTTTACTCTCGATGGTTATTGTCACACCCTAAAATTTCTATTTTAGGTTGTGAATAGAAAAAAAACACTAAATAAAATAAACGATTTGGTGAATTTTCTAAAAATTTCCAAGACTTTTTAGTTGTTGACAATTCAAAGAGTGAAAGTACGCTTTGTAAAACTTTTACGAAGTTTATGAAAGTATGTCTGTCGCATTCATGCCTTTACATGAGCCTTTCTGTGTGAAAACTGAATTTCAAAATTTTGTTTAAGTCATGATTCTTTTTTAAAATAAAGGCTTCAAAATTATGTTTCAAAACTAATTCAAAATAAGTCCAAAGTTTGAGTTGGATTCAATTCTCAAAATTGGTTTAAAATATATTTCACAAATAAGCTCATAATATATTCAAACCCTATTTCAAAAAGGGTTTTCAAATTAGAGTTAAAAGCATGTTTTAAATATTTGAAATAAGTTTCAAAGTCTCTTTTCAAAAAAGAGTTTTTCTCTGCGCTTTCAGCCTACACTTGGCTTTCGGCCTGCCACGACCAAGCAACCCCGCAGCAGCTATCCAGCCCAACCCCGCACTAAAACTGCCCAGCTCCGGCCTCTTCTCGAAGCCCAGCAGCATCGTTCCGCAACCCGCCCAGTGCCCTCTCCCGCGCGCCAGCCCTAGTCAGCCTCGGCCCAGCTTAGCAGTGGCCCAGCCCGCTCCTTGCCCCTGTACTGCTGACCCACGGGGCCCGCACGTCAGCGGGACGCTCTTTCTTCCAAGGTGATCCGCATCAGGCGGACGCGGACGAGGACGCCTTCGTCCGCCGCTCGATCTTCGTGGGCCCGCGTGCAACCCGAGGTTCGCCGTGCCTATAAGCGGCAGCGCTCGGGGCACCACACCGCGCCTATAACCCTAGCCGCGCCCTCCGCCTCCCGTCATAGCCCCCGCTTCGTCTCCGCAAAGAAGGAGCGCCGCCACCTTAAATCTCCGCGGTGGCAGCTTCGCCAGCCACAGGACCTACTCCACGGGCTTCGCGCGGAGGTGGGGAACCAGCCAGTATATCTCCCACTCCCTCTCTCATTCTCTGTGATGTGCACAACCTCGCCTAAGTCCGCTGGCCCTACCCGAGCCGCCACGTCGCATCCTCCACAGCCGTCGGTCACCGTCGGCCATTGGGATCCACCTAGTCGAGTTCGCAGGGACGCGATCTACGTGAATATGCCCTTCCGGCGCCGAGATGAGATCCCTAGCTCACGTTCCGCTGAGCTCCAGCGACCATCCGCCGTGTGCCCCATGCTCCGCAGCCAGGAGCAGCGCGGACCCGCCGCCGCGGCCTGGTCAACCTGCGCTGAGCGATCCCGGCCGCCTGATCTGTTGCGGAAAGTCGAGATCAACCGTAGTCGCCTTGCTGACTCTGCATCCTCTTCAGCTGCCACGCAAGCAACACGCTAGCACAGACCGAGTCAACCTGGTAAGCATCGGTCAGCCCTAGCCCCTTTGCAGTTTAGCCCCTGTCTTTTTCTCTAATCAACCCCGTCTCCTGGTGCTGTATAAAGTAATTAGAATGGAGTTCTCCCTTTCTGAAGTTTGGCCCTGCTAGCTAGTTTAGCCCTAATTTTTGTGTTTTAGCTCCGTTTGGACCTGTTCCTTTTGCGTTGGTTTCGTAAGTTGTAAGCTACATGTTAGAAGCGAATATTAATACGCCACATGTTTCTGAATTTTCAATATAAATATCAATTTGATTATTGTTTGCTAAAAACAACTTAGGGTTTAACCTTTGGCTTTTCATAAATCAAACTTGACTTGATTAATATCAATTTTCATGTACTTTGATTTATAATTTGCTTAGCTAATACATGCTACATGAAATGATTCAATTAGGTGTCATCACAGGTTCAAAGTTTTCGAAAGGTAAATGTCTAATTTGCTTAAATGATATAGATATAGAAACATGTGTAAATAATATATGACTAAGTTTACCTTGGTTTTATAAATTCAAATATAAATTGACTTAACTCAACTTTTGGGTATTTGTTTGCAAGTATCCTCCATAGTGTTTTATTTAATTAATAAAATAAACAAAATGCGTAGGTTTTTCTTTTTCTATAATGTAATCCTTTTGTTAGTCATTTCTTTTCAATGATCCCATTTTCAGTGTTTCATGCGCTCTCTCGTATGTAGTAATGAACCTTGTCCTTTAGTTTGCTCTTTTCAAGCTTTTGTTATGTGGTGTATTGTTCTTAGTTGTTTTTGTTTGTTTGTAGATGTGCTTGGTGTTGCTACGGGTTTTCAAGGAGAGATGTCCATGAATGCTGAAGATCAGAAGTAGAAGATTAGAATATAAAGACCAAAGATCCTCTACAACAGGTATGAATAGAGTGAAAAAGCAAGTGTAAAACAAAGGCATGTGTTCCATGAGCTCCCTTGTTACCTAATACCATTTAATCACATTTTCATGTGCATATGTCTAATATGATGAACCTTAAATGACTTTACCTAGCAATGTTGCACCCTATATCCTTGTGTTATCTCGTGTTTATGCATATGAGAAGTTTTGCTTAGCTGGCGATCACCAAATATTGAAATGATAATTTGATTAATGACTAATGGAATCATTTTAAAATAATGCTTTTTAGCAACATGGACAAAAGGGGGCAAGAGCATTGGGCTTGTTTGGGTGCCCTAGTCCACCCTCCATAAGGATTGAATCCTAAAGCGGAAACCCTGGACATACTGTGTGTCGGGGACCTAATACCGGGGTACCCCAAAGAGGAGGAATCAATGCACCATCGAACGGTAAAAACTCCTGAGAGCGCGACTGTATCTCTTGCCCGAGCAAACAGGAGTCTTGCTCCGCCTCGCCCGACCCCCGAGGGCTGGGCTCGGCCCCGCCCGACGGCTGGAGGGCAACTCCGCCTCACCCGACGGCTGGATAACAACTCACCCGACCCCCAAGGGATACACTCCGCCTCGCTCGACCCCCGAGGGCTGGGCTTGGCCCCGCCCGACGGCCGGGGGACACCTCCGCTTCGCCCGACGGTAAAAGCTAGGTTTTACCTCATCCAACGACCACTGACGGACCTCGTCTTAAACCGATATCCGGAGGCTGGTTCAGCTCGCCTGACGAAACGTACCCCGCATCCTCATGATGGCGACTACAGGGTAAGACAAGATATTCGGGTCAACTACAGCAACAGACGCCATGCCCTGCACCCCTACAGAGAGGTACCGTTAGGATGTGGCAGAGCCAAGCATCTGACCTCTCCAGGCGTGGTAGAGCCCGAACAGTGTTGCGGGCGCCTGCTATTCATCCTACAGTATTGTAGGCGCCGCCCGCAACCTCCGGACGAAGAACCCGACGCAGACATACGACAACCACTACGTTCCAAAGGCAAACCAACAGTCACCACGCCACCCGACCCCCTCGGGGTCGGGGCTCGGCAAATCCTGTCCGACACGCCGCCCGCAGGGGCGGGATGGGACGTACCCACTTGCTAAACAGTAGCCATGGCACGGCCCACGACGATCTACAGTCACCTCACTCCTGACACGGCCTGCCATGATGGATAGGTCAGGCGTGGGGAAGAAGGAAGGCCCGGGTCCCTCGAAGGACCTTCTACGCCCTTAGTGCTCTTTTCCTTTGTCTGTAAACCCTGCTCCCCCTTGACCTATAAAAGGGAGGGCAGGGCTCCCCACTAGAGGAGGGATTGATTCTGAACAGGTTAACACACACACACGCACCACATGGCCAAGCTCCAGCAGAGCTCTTGGCGTCCTTCCAATCACTCCATCAGGGACTTGGGGTCTTTCCCTCTCCCAACCGTTTGTACCCCCTACTACGAACCTCATTCGGTGCTAATAACACGAGCAGCAACAGACTGGACGTAGGGACATTCGGCCCGAACCAGTATAACCCTTGTGTCCTTTAGCGCACCATCCGGGCCTAACGCGCATCAATTACAAATTTACTCGCCGGTGTTTGTTCGAAACACCGACAGTTGGTGCGCCAGGTAGGGGCCTTTGCGCGTTCCAAACCAGGCCGCGGATGGCTAACCACGACATTAGCTGGGTCCCAGGTGCACACATGTGTTTCGGGAGCCTGGATTTCATCATCACGGGGAGAGGAGATTTGGCATGGTCGCACGCCGCCATCCAATCTCTTCCCTCCAACGGCCATTACCATGAGAGGCTTGGGCGTCAGCTCGACATCTCCCACGGACCATGGGAGTCCAGGGAGAAGCAACATCGCCTCGCCATCGCCAACGGCGACAGCATGGCACGATGTTCTGGTGAGAGACACCTCTCTCCGGAACGACACGTACGGAGTGCCCCGACGGCGCTTCTGTTCGGTCTCCGCAACGCCGCGGTGACCGCGAGCCATCTTCTGGCACTACGCATGGTTCTAACGCCCACGGACAACGAGTTCGTGGGGGTGATTGAACACGACACGGAGTCTCTCCACAAACTCCTCGCCGAAGAGCTAGAGTCATCCTCTAGCTCCGACTCCAGCAGCGGGAGCCATTGTCCTTCCCGGGGATGCTTTGTGACGCAAACCCCCGAGGGACACGTCGAAAGCATCTCCAAGGAGGAGACTACCCCCGCATTCGACACCGCCGGGGCAACCCATAGAGGAGCAGCCGCCCCGCCCCACGTGGGGGTGGAGCAGCTAAGAGCCCGAAGGGAGGAGATCGCTGAAGCCGGGCAACAGCTTGCCCGAGAATACGAGAAAGTCAATAAAGAGATCCGACGCCATGGAGATGGTGGGCGCGCACGCACCACTACCCAGGCTGTACACCAAAGGATCCTCACCGACGACGGGGCTCTCCCACACTTCGCTCGGGCGAGCCAAAACATCGCCGCCGCAACGGCCTTACTTCACGGTCTCCCACAGGCCGCGACATCCGAGGATCGCCGGGCCC